>CM056999.1:121064307-121447765 GCA_029891345.1 Dryococelus australis | reverse complement strand
TACATTTCCCCCACTACTGAAATTTCCAATTGAATACAACCTTTGTTATAATATTTTGTTAAGGTATAAGCTTAACATTGAATAGAAGTTGTATACAGGCGTACATTCTTCTGTGATTTTATTGTAAGTCATTCACTGTAGGATCCTATTTATTCATGATTTGCATAATCTCATTATGTAATAACTATGCAGGTGGACTTTCATAGTGTGTGATCTAAACATGTATGGAAACTGTTACATTGTCTTATGTAACATGAACGAGTAAATAAAAGACAATGTAACAGTACTGAATTCTGATGTTTGATGGCCATGTTATGTCACAAACTGTATACATTAATGCAATACATTTTGTTGGCCATGTGGTTTGTGTGTCAATGTTTAATCTAACTTTTAATACTAAATGGGTATGCACTATTAAATGTATTGTGTAAAAAGACTGCAAAAAAAAAGTTCAGATTAAGTAGTCGGACCTGCAGCAAAAATGAAATATTTGTTATAGAACAAGAATACTATAGGGCAACAAAAAATTGGTTTTTATTAATTGTTGAATTTTTAGACAGTCTGCATTTTAATTCCTTTTAAGACTTTTAAATTGTATTGAATAACGTTGAGATACATGCACACATTTTTACAAAAAGTTGTCACTTATTTTCCAGTAACAGTTTTGTGAGATATATCTCAATTTTTTCATTGGATATACTTTTAACTTGAAAAATTTTATCACTGTTGTAGTTAGTGTGGCAATTTTGGACTTTACTGGTTAATTTTAACTATTGGATGAATAATTTTCTTAAAGTTGTAAAAAATCCATTGGAGGTACTGTGTACTGCATGCAAGTTTAGTGTGTGTGTGTTCTTAAGTAATTTTAATCTGTTAATTTTCTTCTTGCAGTCCTACAAAGGTGGCTGGATCATCAGTTTGCAGTCCTACAAGAGTAATGCCACCAGACAACCAAGTCAAGACTGCAGATTGCATACCATCTCCTGTGCTTTGTGTTAATGGTTTATTTCATACTAAAGATGCAGTGCACGACTCAAATCCAGTAGAGGTTAATGGCATCAACAGTGATTATGACGCTTTTGTAATTGACAATGTATCGAGTGCCAAATCTTCCACACGTAAACATGTCTTAGTTAAAGAATCCGAAGGAAGTTGTCTTGAACCTCAAGTTTCTAGTCTTCCATCATCTCTCCAACATACAGCCAGCTATCGTACTAGGGAGACGTCAAGGAGTCTGTCTGGTTCACCAGTCAGGCACCCATCTTCCATTTTGAAAAAGAAGTCCCTTGATGAGACGCACAGTTCATTCCACACACCTGTGCATCTCGTGTCAATCTTGAAGCGCAAGCCATCAAGAGATTCTTCATCAGTGTCCCCAGTAACATTTTCTCCAACTGTGGTGGACCCAGCATCACGACGTAGCAAGCGACAAGGAATTCTCAAGAAGCGTGCTAGTTTGGATGAGTGCAAGGTCATGCGAAGGAGCTGCTCTCCAGACCTTGGAAGTGAGCCTCATGACTTCAAGCCAATCCTGAAGCACCATCGTCGTTCTTCCTTGGAGGAACTGGTGGTGAGACGAACACACTCGCCAGATCCACAGCCACAGTCCATACTGAAGCGAAGAACTAGTCGCGAGGATGAACTAGATGATTGCGGTTCTGCCTCTCCAGAACCACAGGGTATACTGAAACGCAAGTCTGCTAATAGTAACAGCAGCAATAGTAGCAGTGCCAGTAACTCTCCACACGTGTCAATATCTTCTTCTGTGATACTTGCTGCCAGGATTGACGTAGGAGATATCTCAGACTCAACAGAGCAAGTAAAGCCTATTTTGAAGAAAAAGAGTAGCTCTGAAGACAGTGCAAGCGCAGAATGTCCCTCTGAAGTGCCTAAGCCTATTTTGAAGAAGAAGCAAAGTGTTGATGTTGAAGATTTGGATGACAAGCCGATGAAGCCAATCTTGAAAACCTCTCGCAAGTCTTCCCAGGAGGAGAGGGATTCAGATTTGCTAGCTAGGCATGTACTACTTAGAGGTAGAAGTCTGGGAACAGACTCTCTTTCTGGGTCAGATTGTGAAGTTAAACCAATATTAAAACAGCCATTCAGCGAGTGTCAACAACGGGAGCGCTCTGTTTCACCCAGACATAAACTTTCCTTTCAAGATTCTAGGGACACCCACTCGCTTGACAGCCCGAATGTTAGAGGTGTGGTAAAACGTCGTCCACGACCAGCATCTATCATTGGAGTGGTGAGGTCAAACTCCTCAGCCCTAGATAATGAACTTAGTATGATTTTGAATAGGCGCAGGTCCTTGGAAGTCGAGAACTTAGTGTCGCAGGATCCAGATCATCAGGACCCATCCAAGCCACCAGATCCTGTTCAGAATGATGCCCTCCACACTGAAGCTGTTGATTTTCCTCCCCCTTCTTCTGTGGCAGAGAGAATTCTTACCATGGAAAGCTTTCTTAGTGAAGAAATGTATAAAAGGAATACTGTGCTTCATCCCTCTTCAGGTGCTGTGCCAAAGATTCATCCATTCCACAGAAAAGGGAAGAGTAAAGACAGGTTTTACACCCAGCCAGTCACGTTGGAGGAAATCCAGGCTTCAGCACGGTAAAAACTTTTCACTCTTTACCATTAAAAAATGTTACTATTCAGAGTTGTACGTATTTTCTAAAACTGTCTCAAAAATAAATAATTGTGAACAAGTAAATATATAGTTAATGAGAGAGATATGTGTTTTAACAAAAAGAAAGTGCAACAAAATTAAAAAAATTGTACCACGCCAAATATTTATTAAATGGCTTATAAATATGAACTTATCAACTCGTTTGTCTCTGTCATAGCTGACACACAAAACTTAAATTATAATATTGCTTTTATGACACCTTTATTCAAATAGCCAATAATAATTCCTTGTTTGCTTCACACAAGTTTAAAATGTGTAACGGTATTAACGTGCTAAAATGATTTTAATACCTTTTTGGCTGTCAACAATATTTTTATTGCCTTTAGCTTTGAAACTTTTGTTTCTTGCTGCAATATTTTTTTAATTCACAGCAATCATGCGAAGAGTTCAATTTTATTTATATTTGGAAACTTGGAGCAACAAACATGTTTTTCTTATTCACATTTGTATTATTTTTTTTGTAATTTAAAACACCATTAGTTTATAGTTTCCTGTAGATTCAAATTAATGTGAAGTTTTTCTCATCTCCTGAAACACTATACTCCTTGCAGTTATTGTATTGAAATGGGAAAGTGACCAGGAAACACTATTTGTATTGCAAGTGAATTAGTAACAAAATTCGTTATTGTTTGACAATTAGGGGAGAGATGGAAGAATTCATGATTTTCAGCTAAAAACATAATTATTTTATGCTTTACTGCTGATTGTGTAAGCATTAAGTGTGGTTTTGAGAATCTCATTTGTGTAAGAAGAGTAATTCAAATTTTCCAGAAATGAACATTTTGCATTTGGCATCACAGAAAAATCACAAAACCTTATGGAATGAATCCAAAAGCATGGGGGATTCAGTAAACTGTATGAGAAATAGTAATTGTAAATAAAGTAACTTATTAAAGAAATGGAATGGTAATGATTACAGTTCATCTGGTAGAAATTTCCAAGGAACGTAACAAACTATGAACATTAAAAGAACATTAACTCGCAATTAGTTTAAGAATAAGGGTGCATTTTAGTCAATCCCCTTTTGAATTATCATCTGGTAATAAAGCATAATTTTCTGGTTCTTCTGTGCTTCTGAGACCTATAATGGAAGAATGGTGGAGTTTGACATAGCAGAAAAATCGCAAAATATTTTCCTATGAATCAAAAGGGATGTGGAAATGAGTAAACTACACAATGTGTGAAAGTAATAGGCTTGAACAATGAAACTTGTTAAAAAAAAAAAAAAAAAAAAAAAAAAAAATACATAGAATGGTAGTGACTATAAAAATCTGATCATTACCAAGGTAGGGTAACAAACTATGAACCTTAAATACACAATAACTGGAACAAAGAATAAAGGTGCACTTTACTCAAATCCCCTTTGGAATCTTCATTTGGCAGTGGACCAAGATTTACTTCTTTGGAGTCTCCAATGTCTTTACAGAAAGCATAGTGGACTCTTTTCTTCAGATGTTTAATTACCAGTGCACCACCATAAAGTTTTTCCTGAATAATGTTCCCCAAACTTGCGTCAACCCTGGTTGGTGGAATGAACACACAACTTCCTGAAGGGGAGAAAATCACTTAGTGTGCACTTATACAGGATCCAGAACTTTTTGGTAACGGAGTCACTGGATATTCAATCAATTCACATCGTGATTGACATCCTTAAGTTTTGTGGTTGCTTTCTCTAGGGCAACAGTCTTCACAAATTCATCTGCATGCATTCTCACCCACAAATTTGTGTTGTCGCCTGGCAGTATCTATCACCTTATACAAATCATCTGGTACATAGATAATCTTATATGGAGAAATTTGCTCAATGAGGCCAAAATATAAATTGTTGGTGATGTAGGAGTTGTAGGATGCCACGAATGTGTGGTCTATGACATTCACAGCTGTTTTTTGAGTTAGTTCCAACAACAATAATGACAACTTGATGATGTGGTTTTGGCCGGTGCATGTATCACTATAGATTGTGTTTCTTAGGATGCTGCAATTTCGAGTGACCCCCTCGATGCAGTAGTCTCATCCCAGACATATACAAAGCCTATATTTTTAGCAACATCATGAATGCCCAACGTATAGCAGTACACGTTTCTTTGTATACCTTTGAAAGTATACCTTTGAAACAGTCGGTTTGGGAAAAAATGTCACTTTTTTGAAGATCCATGGTTACAATGTAAAACTCCTCATTTTTCTTAGTGTTTTCTCTGTTTGTTTCCATATAATCCCTGGCCTTTTCAGTTTTCGCCAAATGAAGGTGGTGGTGATATTTCAAAAACCTTTTTTTGTTCAAAATTGTCTTTCACATCTATTAACTGATTGTATCTATCACATAACTTGCAGGTGTCCTTGCGTTGGACATGAAAATGTAAATTGAATTTTAAAACAGCCACATAAAAATATCCTTTCACAGGTGGGATTTGTTTTTCCTGACAATTCCATATACATTGTGTATACCTGCCTTATATTTAACTCGGGACTAAGAAATCTTCCTGTTGTGATTATCTTTCTGGGTTTAATGGCTCTGAAAGGCAGGGAACAGATTATGGTCCATACTGACTGTTTTTGTTCAGGTGTTATTATCTGTGCTGCTGCACTTTTCCCTCGTAGATCTTAACCCGGCACCTTCACATATTGCAATGGCTTATTTATCCTTCCATCACTGACCTGAATTTTTTGTAGAAAAAATGTATTGCATACACAAACTGTGCTACTTTCCTTCTGAATACTTAATGTGCTGGTCAATTGTTTGCTTCCCTTGTTCCATCCCAATGTCGCCATTGTTTAATAGGCATGTGATGCACAAGACCTTATAAATATGCATCTTATTTACCATGGTTACCCATATTGTGAAAACTATCAGTTTTCATCTCTAGTCTTCTGTGACTAATACTATGCACATTTTTCAACACCCACAGTTTTTGTTTTGAAATATTCTGGCTTTTACAATGTTACCTTTTATATTAACATAGTGTTTACCTAATGCATGGAGTTTATTCACTGTTGCTCTTTTAGACGCATTCCTCTGGCGTTTTTGAGGCTTAAATGAATTATTTTTTCATTCTTACATGTAGCATTTTCATTCTTATTAGCCTCATTCCAATTATTACCATCCTCCGAATTTTCATCTGAAACAAACAGTCTTCGTCAGTGACTAATTCCTTTGTTTTAGTAATTAATTTAAACTATTTTGTTAACAAATTAATACAAAGAAACATTACTGAACAAACCATACAGTTTAACATATTGAAATACTACGTAACCTTGCATTGCATAAAACAGAGGTTAAGGACTTTTTTTACGAACATATAAGGGCTCACCTGATGTATCATTTTCAATCTCCAATGGATGAGTCTTGATCAGTAGGCCTACCACTGAGTCACTGTTTAACAATTTATCCAGCAATTTGTAACTACTCATTGTTAAGGAACACAAACATCTACAATCTAACTTCACAACGAAAACACACAATCTACTATTTAAGAACAGAGTAGTGTGAATAGGACTTAAACCACTAAGATTCAAAACAGTTAGCCCTGTTTGCTTATACATTAAAACCAATGGTGCTACCTCTTGGCAACCATTTGAATTAGACTTACTTCACTTTGTATCCAAGAGAAAGGGATCTCTAGCAGTGGGTTTCTCTGAACAATCCAATTCTCAAATTTCGTGACTTACACCACTATGTTTCTCACCACCCCAAATGTGGTTTGTGCTCTCATTTTAGAATTATTCGATTTAATTTTTTATGTATGCATGTATAAGGTAAATTATGAAACAAAAGTGCATAAATAGGAGTTGTTTACGTAGTGTTCATGGTTTCATTATGTTTTTGTCAATTTATTTAATAATTGTTGCCACATAATGAGGTAGTTAATGTGGATACAGCCATTTCTTAAATGTAGCTTCAAGATGAAGTTAATTACTTCAGGTTTATGTATCATGTTGTATAGACAGTGAGGATGCAGAATAATGCTAAATATAGGCATCAAATTCAGTTTTTAGTGTCGTAGAGTGTGGTTTTAATATTTTGGTGCAATAGTTGCATCTTTTAAATACCGTAAGCTACAGTTTTGCCAATGTTTCATTCCAGTACTCTTCACCTTCAACTTGTATTTTCCCCACATTTTTTTCATTTAGTTGAGGTCTACACTACTTCCGTATTCATGTTATATTTTTTGATTGTACCAAATTTCTTTCAGAGGCTTATTTTTCTTTAATGTGTTTTTTTGTCATTAGAAATAGATTTAATTATTTGAAGCTGAAACAATTAGTTACTTGGTTAGTTAAGATTGCAAGTAGGCCGCTTGGCTACCAAAAATATATAAAAGGACAGGAATTCAAGTACTCGATGTAGTACTTATTGACAGGCACGTACACACACAAAGGACGACACATTTTCCACGCACTTGCGCGTGTCCTACAACTCGTCGCCTGATGAAGCTGGTCTGGCGAGAAAAACGTCACAATCGCACAGCCATGTAGAAAATGTCCCCTTTGTGTGTGCGTGTGCGTTTGTGTGCCTGTCGACAATTACTACACCTAGAGTATTTTAATTCCTGTCCTTTTATATATTTTTATTTTGATATGAGTGAAAGGGTGTAGTGTTAACACACTAAACTCGTACAAAAGAGAACCAACATTCAATCCCCTATGTGCAGCCATCCTCATTTTGGCAATCCTGGAAATCAATACAGGAGAATGCTGGAATGTGTCCTATAGGCCAAGGCAGGTACCTTCCCAGCTCCTGATTTAAAAAAAAGACTTGTTTAGTCTCTAATGCCATTGTGGTCAATGAGATGTTAAACTACATATGTATATACAATATGGATTCAACATTGTTCTTGACACTACTGCGCACATGTGGTGCTGTATCAGGTTATCATCTGGAGCCCTCGGCTGGCATACAGAAGTGAAAAGGGGGGGAGGGGACAGCGCCCTGCCAAGCACCTCCAGTGTTTGTTTTCGTGTTGGTGTTGAAGACTGGGCACTGCTGCCAAGTCTAAGTATAGCTCAGAGAACTAGGTCCCTTCCATAACGTCAGCGTGCAGATTTGCTGCATGTGTGTGTGCGTACACTTGCCCGCGGGCCAGGGCAGTTGGAGTCGGTCCGTCCATCGGCCTACTTGTTTAAGCACATTAAGTGTAGGCTAGTGTGTTTTACATACTGAGTTTTCAGAAAGTGCGCTTGAAGTAGGAGAGAGTGTAAGTCCATCTTAATTTTTTTTTAGTTATGCCAACTCTGACATAATTTTAAAAAATGTTTAAATTTTTACGTTTGACTGAAATTTGGTGTTGCACACACAAATAGTGTTGGTAGGGACTTCCCCTACCAAGTGTAAAATGTATTTGCAAACATATTTTAAGTGTAATTATGGTATAAATTTTAAGTGAAAATTTTAGGTAGGTAATTAATTTTTATGCAACACAAAATTGTGTTTTGGTTAATACCAAAATAGAAATGCCGGTGTCAATAATACAAAAATTCAGTCATTTCTACTCGAACCTAAATTGAAAACAGAACATGCCACATGTTCCAGTGGGCTTACTTCATTCTGCCTTTTTTTTTTGTCACTAAAATTTTTGTTATATTTATATAATTTTTTTATAAAGTTATCAATTTCTAATTTTACTGTATGCAGTGGTAAGATTATATTGGAATCTTTCAGTTGGTATGTGACTGGAAGTATTGCTGTTAGGACACTTGGTGTGGCACTGAAGAAATCCAGTATCTTATTGCAAACTTGAGTTTATTTCTCAGTGCTCACTCTGATAACTAAAAGGTATTAGTTCTTAATATTTTTGAACTCTTGAATATTTTTTCAACACTCGCACAATTACACCAGTAAATAAGCAGTAAATTATGATTTTCGGTGCTGTGTGTGTACTTTAATTATATTGAAAATATTTTTGTAATCTGAGGGGCTAGGTTCACCAGGCAAGTTTATCCCAGAAGAAATTGGAGCTCAAAGTTAACGTGTGTGATGCTAATTTTATGTTTTAATGTCAGGGTTTTGTTGATTTCCCATTTAGATCCTAAATTAAGTACATATAGTCCTTATTCACCATACTTATATTTTAAATATTTTTTTATAGTTCGGTGTTTTTTGTAAAAAGTTTACATACTGTTCATTTTAAAGTTTTTGTAGTTTAATGCATGGGTGTGTGCACTATGATGGGTTTGGGGGAGGGGGCCAGCGGATATTCGCAGCTTGAAGTGTAAAATTGCAAGACTGGGGTTTGTAAAATGGTGGGGTAAAAATTTTTTCCCTTGCAATGAAATGAATTACAAACCTGATGGTAACCTGTATTTTGGTTACTTTCACACAGCTGATTCTACCACTAGACATGCTTCCTTGTTTACTTTTGTAATCCACCAGGTCATACAAGAATAACCAGAAATAATTTTATATACATGACCTATTCAACTCGGACTGTAAAACATAATGCTGTTTGCAATTGATCCTTTTATGCTTGATTAGTTTCAAATTTAAACTCTCAAGTGTGCTTTCATTGAACAGGAGGATGTTCACCAAATTTGTAATCTAGCATGTGATTAGTTTTACCAAAGACTTGTATGTTAAAACAATAATTGTATATCAGCTGAACAGGTTTTGCCATGTTAATTAGCTCTCACAACTTTTCAGTTGTATGGCTAAAGTAATATTGTTTTCCATAAAAAAAATTACAAGAAATTTTTATGAATTGCGGGAATTGTGCATCAGTAGGAACATATTTTTGTACTTGATCAATACTACTTACTACTGAAGCTTAATCTAAAACAAATTTTGCTCATCCACTTTGCAGTTTCCCCAACCTCTAGTGAAAGTCATTTCAACTTTCTGAGAAATGTAATGTGTGTGTGTGTGTGTTGTGGTAGTCTCGTATTTCACGAGAGTTGCGTGTCCTGCCTGCCTGCAGCTTTTTTCTGCACTAGTTCTCAAAGTTTGTGAGCTCTAAGGCCTCATTGCCTCTTGTGTACAATGCACTCACTGGCATGCAGTCGTAAGACTCGTGTGAATGGGACTTTAAGTAGTGACCCTTTATTTTAATCACATTTTAATAAAGATGAAAATAAGTGTCTCTAAAGACAACTCCAAAGTTTCTGTATAGAAAATTTAGCAGCTAAAACTGATCCTGAAAACATTAGCGTAGTGTTCACACACATGACCTAAACAGCCACCTTGCTTCGACATCGCTATGATGTACACTGCCTAATACCATTGCTCCTCTACAGACCTGCCACCTGTCAAGCTGTATACTACTCAACAATATTTAATTTCATTTTCACCATTTTCACACCAAAAAAATAATCCGTGGAGTTAAAATTGAAACTTGTCTTGAGGCATGAAATGTTTAATTGTTTTTAGTCTTCAGACAAAACTAAAAAATATCCAACTTTTTTAAATAGTGAGTTTTCTATTGAATCTTTACAACTTCAGGTATCAGCTAGGCAGAGTGCTTAAACCTCTGAATTTTTCAATAGTTGTTGGTGTGTTCTAGGTTGGAGTCGGTGCAGGCATTCCAAAAAGATGTTAAGGAGGATAGATATCCTGAAAAGAATAGTCTGAGCAAGGTTCCTCCAGATGTTAATAATACAAGAGACTGCTCCTCCTCCCCGACACTAGAACGAGCACCATCCCCAGTGAAGAACATGGAGCAGCAGCAGTTGGTGTCTGGAGATTGTGAAGCAATGGAATCAGACTTGGGTACAGCTGCGGAAGAGAAGCCGGAGGGCACGAGCCTGAAGAGAAGCGACAGCGTGGTCGCAAGGGCATCAATGTTCGCCCAGTTGGAGGAACAGATGAAGACTGCCGCCGAGGAGGCAAAGTCGCGCCGGCTGCCTCGGCTGCCTCGTGGCACCGTGCGGGACAGGGGACACAATTTGGAGGGTGCCAGTAGGTATGCCACTCAGCCAGTGACCTGTGATGAGCTGCAGGAGGCGGTTCGGCAGAACCAGCGCACTGTCGGAGCAAGCTCAAGCACCGCAGACCTGAACGGCACTGCTGCAGAGGACCAAGGTATGCATTGATGAAAACGGTTAGATATACTGTGTCTTTTTGTTGCAAGAAATTACCTTATTTTTTAAACTGTGTACACCAAGAAGTTAGACAATTTGCCTTAAAATATACTTTCACAATTGTGATTTTGATCTCCAAGAGGACTCGTTACATTAAAAAAAAAACTATAGAAAAAACAAGTACTTGCAAAGGGGTATTCATGGATATACACATACAAAGTTGGGTGAATATATTTTTCATACGGATGTGCGGTCATGTAAAAAAAAAAGGTTAGGGTATGTATACCTGCGAATACCACCCTGAGTGTACTTGTTTTCATTCTCCTATTTGGAAATTTTATTTAATTAGCTGCCTATTCATCACATTTCATAAAGACAGTGTTACCTGAAAGGTTTTCTTGTTTTAATGTATCATGCTAAAATAACTTTCCACATAGATATTCTGATGGTTGCATAAAATGTTGCATGCAGATGATATTGTTTACTTAGTAACAGTTTGGTTCAAAAATTGAGTATTCGTTAATTCTTAAGTATAATTTATGTCCTATTATAGTACAAAAGGTAATAAGATGTGAAGTTTTCTGCAACACTTTTTTTTTTATAGTAGTTTAGGGCAAATTTTTAAATATGGTATGTGCAATAGGAAAAATGTAACATTGCTAGATAAATGTTTGGAAAGGTAAAATTTTGTAGTAAAATAAATATTTAAAGCTAATGGCACAGTTATTGCTCCAGAAACTTGAAGCTCATCGAATTTGAAACAAGAAAATATGCTGGGAGTCCTGAACTTCTTTGTGCTATACCAAATTATGTTGAGCGTGAAATAGTAAAACTGAGCTGGAAATCTCTCGGCTCTCTTACGAGCACACGAATGTGACCCAGGAAATGACTAAATCACAGGCATCTCTCATACATGTCTGGTGTCGCTCCTTGCTCAAAGCAAAACTCTGGTCCTTTATAAAATAGGTTAAATGAATCTTTTTGCAGGTGTTAAACAGGGAAAAATTTCTTAGCTGGGTTTTTTGGTAGAAAATTTTATGAGATGTCTTTAACACAAAGTTAGTCTTAAGAAAAATTTTGTACAGTAGGAGTTAGGAATATGGCCACACTTTAGATTGTCATATAACAACAAATGGTTATGAGAAGTGAGCTAGTACTGTTAGAAACGTAAATCTTAAAAGAAAAGAATAAATTACAATACCAACAATTCTCTTTTTTGCCTCAAACTGTCTTGTTGTTTTAAATTTAATTTCCTGTGGCTTATTACAAATTTTGTCAGTGGAAATTTTCAAAATGGAAATGTCTTTTGGTTTCTGGACACTTTTTTTTTTTTTTTTCCTCTTCCAAGTAATCCAACAATCAATAGTCAGATTGAGATTAGCGAGCAGGTTGTCTGTTCTGTTTATACTCTCGTTCCCAACCACCTGTTTGGCAATTCACAATACAAAATTTTGGTCATGAATCAATTTGAAGGGATGTTAGCTCTTTCATCTAAAACACTAGGCACACTAGACTGACAGGCCAATCTCCTGTGTACTGTGGCATGTCAATTTCTGTGGGTCATGGACACACACATCTGCTATCCTTTCAGATGTTAACTGCATTGGTGCATTTGCACAGCCTTCCAAAAGGTTGTCATTTCTGGAATTTTTTAAGTTTTAAGCAGTTATTTCCTTTTTTCCAACAGGGTGCTGTTGGTAGTAAACCTAGCGGCCGGGTGGTGAAATAGGTTGGGAGGAGGGGGTGAGGATTGAAAAATTGAAGGTATATCTGATTGGTGTGGTTTGGAACTGTGATTATCTTATATTTAGGCCTGGTGGCTACAGTACCAGAGTTGAGAGAGCCCTACCACCTTGAAGCAATAACTCAGAACTAAGATGCTGGGAATGAGCTCGTCAATTCAGAACAAAATCCAGGCAACAATCAGTACTCAATATACGATGATCTTGGTTCCAAACCATGCGCATCAAGTGTATCGGCAATTTTTAAATTTGCCCGCCTCACCCTAGTTCACAGCCTGGCTGCTAGGTTTACTACCAACAGCACCCTTCCACCATACTGCAGTGTCCTACAACTCGCCATCTGTGGCCAGCAAAAGTCGCAATTGCGCAACCACGTGGAAAATGTTGTCCTCCGTGTGTGCGTGCGTGCATGCATGCGTGCATGTCCAGTACTACTCTGCAAGAGTACTTTAATTCCTGTCCTGTTATATATTTCAAGATTTAGATAGGTATGAATTACAGTAATTTTTTTGTTTTATTTGTTGGTTCCATTGCAAGCATAAAGAAAGATTTCCAACATTTCTGAAGAAAACATTTCAGGTACATTTATGCTGTCCTTGATAACACTGCATATTAAATTTGTTGGGCTCTTGGGTAGTTTGTGTGACAACCCTTTACCAAAACACAACAATGAAAAACACCACATTAAGTAAATTTAAATTTTGAGCCATATTTCTGACTCGTGTGGATATCCATAGGCTAGGATAGGCCACTGGCCAGATATTTCAGAATATAAGCAAGAGTTTTGTTGGAACAAACATTCTAAACTTCAAGGCAAAAGGCAATATAGCTTAAAACTAAATATCTCTTTTTGTCTGCACAAAGAACACTCAAGTTTACTAAAATGCAGTAAACAGCCAACCAGTAATGGTGCAAATATCGTTATAATCTTTAGGGTAGTACTTTTTTTATTGGTTCGTTGGAAAGCTAGTCATTTCTAAATAAATTTTGTGAAAGTGAATATTCAAATAATTTCTTAAGTTTTTAGATAGTGGTTAAGTTGGCAGAACACATTTCTGTAAATTAAATAATTGTGCGTTTCTGGAAGAAACTTGAACTAGCTCTGAAATATCAAAATAATGAAATTTGGTAACACATCTAAGATGATTTATACCTTCAATTTGAAAACAAAATTTGTGAAAATTTGTTTATATAAATTGTTAATCAACCAAAAATGATTGGTAGACCCCCTATTTGGTTATGAAGTTTGTTTAAATATAGATTACTAAATATTTACAAATGTGTTTCTTAATTGGCTACCAGTAATTGTAAATATTTTGTTAAATAAAACTTTTATTGAATATGTGAATGTGCTCATGTTATTTTTACCAATGAAAATTCTTCAGATGTTAATACTGTACACCTTCAATGCTTTCAAAATAGTAATTGCTTAAAATTCTACCTAATAATATCAGACATGGTAGGTTTCATAAAATTTGCATGGTTTAGCCTTAGATACACATTAAAGTGAAACTTAAGTTTTTAAACATTAAGGAACTAACAATTTATTTTTATAGAAAAAATTGACAAACAGGGAAGAGGAAATGTAGTGTAAAAATGTTTTTTCTATGTACATCAAAATAAATAATATGGAATGAAAGTTGGAAAGTTACCATTTATATTTCATAGTTATATCAAACCACATTAATTATGAAGATAAAATTCTTTCTTTTTTAAATTTTTTTCTTGTCTGTATAAATTAAATGTTATCTGAATGTTTTCAACATTCTAGGATCAAGTAGTTTTAAACATAACAGCACTTCTCAACTGTACAGCATAAAACTTAATTATAAATTGCAAAATAAAAAGGGATTTTGTACATTCACTTATGTATTAATTTCAGTTTTAGACACTTCGGGAAAAATTGCATAGGCCTACAAAATCTGGAGTGTAAAACTCTGGTTTTACATTTTTAATGTTTGCATTTCACTACATTTAAATTATAATACTAAGTTTTTGTTGAAACTTAGTGTGGTATTTCATGAGTGTACATAATCCACCCTAAATATCTAAATACATATTGCAGTGTTTTTGATTAGATCTAGTTCGGGATTTCACGGACATGCTTATAAAAGCCCTTCATTGTGTATTCAAGTGTTTATACGTGTTTGATTAGTATAAAGAACTGGAAACCCAGTTACAATTTAGTTTCCTTTCTTACATTTAGTTGTGCAGCTAAGATTACCTGGCAAAGATAGAGGAAGAAATAAGTTAGCATCTGCCAGAATGGCACTGAGATTTGAAGGTGTCCTTAGAAAAATTATTTAAGATTTGGATTTGTCTATGTTTAGTCTGTCTTTCTACTACTACATATAATACAAAATTTGAGTATTTCACAAAGTTTACAGCCTACACCTTTGTTTGTAAAGTCAAAGTTCAACTTTATTATCAACACACACTTTTACAGCTGAGAAAGTAAGGCAGTTAGTCATCTTAAAGTAATGGGATGTTAGCATTAAATCTTCGATAGAAAATATATGACTATTATATTAAAATACAAACTATTGCCGTATGTGGTGTTTGAAGTGGTCTGACCACATGCCTGTCACAAATGAGCTTGATGAAAATACCCACAGCGCCAGTTATCCACAGTTGGTGAGCACATTGGAAGCAAGGGTTCTCAGGATTGCGTGAAATGTTTGGCTGTTGTGGCTGGCGGGCACGAGCGACAAAATACAGGAAGACAACTTCTCCATCTATCCCTCTGACCATTATAAAACTCTTGAACCAACAGAACTAAAACTATGAAACATTTTTTCTTGTGCAAAAATTATTCTGAAAACAAATCACCCTATCTTTGCATTAAACATAATTCAGAAAATAAAATGTTATTTCATTGTCTGGCGTCGGGCCGAGATGTTACGTTCCTGTCTTTAACTCTGGTTTTGCAGTACTGGCCTGCTATACAATATTGTTGCACACTTTTAACACTAGCATAAGCACTCGGGGTGTTTTCCAGGCATTGATGGATAGTCGCCAGGACTGGAATAAAAATTGAGGGAGGAGGTAAGACGGCAAAACATGTTGACAAATAGATACTTTCCTGTCTCTTTAATCTTTCAATGTAATGTGCATATGATAAAATTTATGTTCATCCTCTCATTCAATTCATCGTAAAATTTATCATACAAGGAATTTGTATTTGCTAGTAATAAACCAGTTTGCAAAGCAATTAAGTTTATGTGGAAAAATGTTTGGGTTGATCACAGGACAGTTGATTTTTATGAAAGGGCTTCGGTTAGTTCTATAAGTGGCAATGTTGTGAAAATTTGTTCTTTTGTTTTGTTGCTCTCCTGAAAGATATGATGTATAGATTGAGAAGTGCTGTTAAATGTAGCTACTTTATGTCAGTGGTGCCAAAATTTAGCATGTCCTTCATACTTCATGCAGGTTGGCACACTTCCTTGGTGTCGTCGCTTGCTAGTTTTATAGGTAATGTACTGCACTGTAATTAACTGCATGCTTTGTGTGCATATGAGAGGGTAGTTACACTTATGTTATGTGTATATGGTAGTGGGGCACATTCTTTGAGAATTTCATTTGCAAACTTACATTTGTTTGTTGTCAGAAATTTTATACATTTCTTAATTTTTATAGAGTTGCTAGTGTTTGTGAAACGTGCAAATATTTCTTGCAGCCTTTGTGTTGACGCACAACGTGTCTTAGAAATGGCAATGACGTTGCTGTGGGACAAGAGTTCAATAGTGCCGGTCAGAGGCATTGGTATCACTGAATCTAGCCTGGGTTTCAACCAGGGCAGATCCTGGCTCGGGGACTGCTGGTTGAAATGAGGGCCCTGTCCTAGGGCAGTGCTGGGCTGGTCACTGGTATGGGACGATGATGGCGTCTGGTTGGTTGATTGGTTGTGGCTCCTGGAAGTGCAGGCTGGCATGGCTCTGGGATACTGGTAAGCCCAGTTGTAGACAGATTACGATTGTGTGATGTTCACAAACTATCTTCTGGGGGTGGCTGAAATGAGATGCTAGCAGGGACTGGGACCTTGAGTGCATTTATGGGTGATCGGCATACAGGAAAGGTACTATGGTCTACCACACAAAGTAGAAGTGGGTGACGAGTTCCCTGGCTAAAAATAAGGGTTTCACCAACCAGAAATGGTCCTGTCACTCACCGGCGGAGTAAAATGCAGTGAATGGAGTGGGTTAGATGATCTGGATGTCTAGCTGCTTCTTCACATATGTTCCTGGTGGATGTGGCTCTACCTTAAAATGTTCTAAGTACCAGACTACGTGGTTTAAGGTATGTGTGGTCGTCGACTGGGTTATTTTGGTGACGTACGTGCACCCAATTAAGGGTACCCAGCAGTCCTGCACTAGTTTCGGCAAAGTAGGTGTAAAGACGTGGTCTCCTGCTTCTTTGTGGGTTTGACGTCTAAGAGGTCTGAAGTCACAATCACTCTAGAATAAGTACACAACATTAGATAAGAATGTAAGTTTATTCCCCAGAGGAATATACATCGTGGCTCGCTCTTATTATATCCTAGCTATCAATTGTACTGAAACCAGCAAAAGTAGAAGTTAAACCAGGTGAAGGGGACCCGGGCCAAAACCAAACAAGTGCAGAAAATCTAGGTAGCTATGGCAACAACTTATCGTAACGAATCTACACTGTTGTCCAGAAGGGACTCTGGGTTTACTACAAAGTTGCAGTGAATACTTCTTCAGGGGTTGCCGGATGCTGGTCAAAAAGGCTTCTGGACGGTAGTGGTGATCTTTCTTGAGGAAGGTTGTAGGCAGAGAGCTCCAGTACATGTGGTTGTGGAGTGAGTTACTTAGTATTTAACTGACGTTTTGGGGCTGCATGTTGGCATGTGTAATCGGTCCGCTACAGATCTTTGGACTACCTGTAGCTGGTCTGGTATCTTCGTATGCTAACTCCTTTTGCGGCGCAGCCCGCATTCTCTCGGAGGCTGGAAGGGGCAGTTTATTTGTGTGTGGGTTGCATCGTTGCCACGAGCTTAGGGGCACCTCTGGGCTTCATTGCTTGGTTCTGTCGCACATGGAGGCGATTAAAAGACGCGTGACATCCGACATAATGGCATAGACTGCTTCGGCTGCTGTATCCTTGGGTGACCCTTGCCTGGGGTGTTAGTTTGTTCTGGAAGCAAGTTGTGCTGGGTTCAAACACCACTCAGGGTGACGTGATGTCACATGAAGATGAGGTGGAGTCTTAAATAATTCAGTATGCGTCAGTGTGAAAGTGTTAAGTAAAGTTATAGCTGTCGTGTTTCATTTGTCAGTATTACTGTTACAGTACTGAAAGTTTCTTGGTAAAAGTTCTGATACTGAACTATGATAAAAAAAAAGTAGTAAAATCATTTCTTCAAGTTTTCATATTTATGTTCACTATAAAAAAATTACTGTTGGCAACTTACAATAGTTCAAAAAACTAAATTCATGTCTGAGACATTTCAGAATTAATTAATTTATTGATGCTGAAATAAAAAATATTTGCATCAGTTTCATATGTCTTGCTGTTCTCAAGGGAATATATGTTGTCTGTATTCACAGTACATTTTTTTTTTTTTTTGCTGTGATTATTGCTTTTTCTTGTTTGCCTGATGTTTATTACTTTCTTGGTATTGAGTTATCTTGTTAGTTTTGTTTGCACATTTGTAAGTTTGCACATTTGGAACACACTTTCTGTTTATTTCTTTTGTTTTTCTTCTTGTTCTGTGCATGTTTTGCTATGGTTGAAGTAGAGGGTAGAGATGAGGACGATCCATCGAAGCTTACTCTTGCTGAGCGGGTGAGGCTGTTTACTCAGAAGATCGAGGAGGAGACACTCCCAAAAGTGGTGGATGTCCCGGTCCAGCGGCCACTCGCCCGCAAAAGGGTGGTATCCTCTCGCTTCAAGACACAGCCGGTGACCACAGATGAAGTGGACAATGCTCAGAGAATCTCAACACTAGCAGCAACCTTGACTAAGCCCCCGGATGTTGAAGTTTTAGGTGGGGCTTTATCTTCCAGCTTGCATTGTATACATATTTCTTTTCGAGTGTATAGTAGTATGGTTTATTTTCTTATCACAAGCAGATAATTCAACATAATTTTACAAAACAAAATTTGGTCAGTTAGCTGTTCTGGGTGTACGTAATATCAGTTTACTCAGAAATATTTACAGAAATTGTATTTGCAGTACTAAGTTATGTGCATTATTATTGTATCTTTTGCTTTTAATAAATAAATAATTTGTGATTGTCTAAGGTCGCCAGGAATTATTACATAGCAAACTCTTTATTTCTCAGCTATTTATAGCTAGCTTGTCTGCTTTATGCTGACGCGTGATACTATCTGGTTCAAGAATGATTCTACACCTCTAATTAGTGACTTTGTTAGTGCAAACCGGGAGCACTTGCTGAGTGCGACGTCTGTTTTATTTGTGTACAGGTGCATAACCTGTGTACAGTGCGAGTCGTGATACTGGGCACAAAATCTGTTACTGGTTTGGCTATTGGCCAGGCTACTGGTTTTGGGGCTGGCTGCTTACTTACTCAGACGCTTGGTCGGCTGATCGAAGCTGAGGGTTTACTGACAGTGGTGCGGCTGCTGGTGGAACTCTGCCGTCACCATGGACTGCTGCACCTGGAACTGCTGTTGTTGTTGCTGCTGGTGGCAGCTCTCTACAGGCTGCAGTAGCAGCAAATGGAGAACCACGGGCAGGCCAATCCAGGGTACCTCCTCTCCACGTCTGATGGAGGCTACTATGGGGTGTGGTGTCTCTGGAACCTTTTGGGGAGGCTAAAACAGGGAAGAGGAGGGAGCTTGGGGGTGAAGCCCCACCAACTTGTGGTCAGCTTGAGCTCGTTCCTGGGGTGTCTCTTGGCAAAGTGCCTTACTGGACTGGATGCAGCTCCAGGTAGATTGGTAGGTAGAGGTAGCCTTCCTCTCCTTCATGTCCTTCCCACCTCGCTTGGTAAAGGACATCAGCTTCTAAACCTTGACTCGTAAGATAGGAGCTGGTGACGTGCAGTTTCCTATCTAAGTGTGTTTTGCATTCTCTACTAACTAGGCAGGCACAGAGCCTAACAGTTTCTTCAGCCGGCAACACAAACAGTGTGGTTTTTGGAGAGCGGGTTTTGTCGGAGGCATCCCAATAGCTTTGATGGGTGATGTCCTCGAGTGGACAGAGCCAAGTACCCTCTCCAGCAACTTGCGTGGTGCGGTGGATAGAGAACAAGCTGGTCTAGTGGTCACTCCTCTCTAGGCGTGCAAGACTAGTGGTCATGGTTCTACCATTTGTTACATGGTGTGCACCGAATGGGTGACCATTGAATCGTGTGTGTTTCTCTATGTAATAGTCTCTGAAGGGGAGCTCGCAGTCTTACACTAGGTGGCAAAATTGTATTGTTCAAACCTTGGTATTCTCCTCTACTCTTATGAGATATGGTGTCTACTGTGGATTCTGGGTGAACTCAAGTAAGTGAGAAAAAGAGGTAGGTTAAGAAAGTGTTTATTCTGTGAGGAATAAAACACACTGGTCCGTACGATCTCCTGACTACCTCGAGCTGACCAGAAGTAGTAAACTAAGCTATCCAGGTGAAGGGGATCGGTTTCTAGGCTAAAGGGTGGCAGTTTTGACTAGGTAGCTAATTACAACTTTCCGTGTCAACGCTATCATGTGTCCTTCCTTAAGGGAGCGTGGGGTAGCCATGGGCAAGTGGCTAAGGGTGGCAGATGACTTCTGGAAGGTTTGCAGGGGAGGGCTTCTAGAAGATCTGGCAGTAGGCGAAGGCGATGCTGAAGAGCATCTAGGCAGTGTAGGCTGTGACTGGTCAGAACTTTAGTGCGTGAGAGGGTAGAGCAAACTGCCAAGGCTGAAGTGACTCTCAGAAGAGTCAGAAATGTGTTTTCGGCTGGTGCATGGCAATATATTCTCGCAATTGAGGGCTTACCGGGCCTTGGGGGGAGGGGGGTGGTGGTGGTGTGTGCTATGTGCATGCATCGCAGACGGAGCTAACAGCGGCGGGTGGTGTTTGGGTTTGCAGCAGTGGCTCGACCGCTGGCAATCTATTGTTGTCATCTCCTTGAGGGAGGGGATAGTTAGTCTTGCTTACTGACTGGCTGATGCTGATGAAATGTACAACTCTCTCACGTCTGTAATAATCCCTGCGACCAGGGCAAATCCTGTAGGCGCTCTGGTAGAAATTCTACAGTTCCAAACCCGGTTCAGTGCGCTTTTAGTGAGGCGTGTAGATATAGCGAAGTCGTTTATCTTCTTAGCCAGTAAGTTTCTTGTGTCATTGCGAAACAAATGTAAATAGTCACACACAGTTTTTGCTGAAGCATTTAGTTTTTAAAACTGTCATTAATGAAAGTATTTGGTGAGTAGATCTATATTATGTAGTAATTTGATATTAAGGACTCTGTTACTTAGTTGATGAAAAGGAAAAGGATATTTAATTATTTTGTTACTGTTTGAATATCTGGGATCCTGAGCTGGGCTTGGCAAACGGTGTATTCTGCCCAGGTTGGGAAGTTCAGTGCCTTTAGTTTTGTAACAAAATATTTACCCCACCAGGGTGCACTGGTGTGGCCTGTGTACCTAATTTGTTTGGTTTTTAAATTAAGTACTAAATACATAAACAGGATATGTAAGTTGTCGCCAAGTAGATGATATGATTGTGTAAAATATTAATAATTAAGAGATATATCAGATCCTATGAAAAGAAACTCTGCCATATTTTCATGGTGAAAAGAACAATGTTGTTTAATCTTTCGTAAACTGGATTTAGCAATATGTTGACTTGCACAATAACTTAATTAAAATGTAACAACTGAAGGGGAAAAAAGTGGAATGGTTGATTTTTAGGACTTCCCTAGGCAGTTTCCTGAAGGAAAAGCATAAAAGTATAAAGTTCCTTTTGATGAGTACTATATTAATTTTGCACATTAATCCATACCATTTTTCAATTGAAATAAGCTTGCTTGTGAATGCTCAATGCCAAACAGTTATATTTTTACTGTTTGCTCTTAACAATTTCAAATTAAAAATAATATACTTAAATACATGCTTCAACCAAATTTTTAACACAATTTGAGGCAAACACAAAATTTTACACTATGGGTGACTATGGTATGCACAATTATTAATTCAGAATTAATTTTCGTTAAGGAACTGTTCCTAAAGAAAATAGGTTTGAGGCTACCACCTGCTTGGACCTTTTTAGTACGTTTGAGGCTTGGGAGCGAGCGAGTGAGTGATACGGGTGACACTGGCACATGTTCCTAGTGCCCCATCACTTCTAAGCACAAGATGCTGAACTGGTGTGCTGTGTTTCTGTTGTGCTGAGTGTTCCTATGGGGCTTTAAGGGGATACTCTATTGTTTTATTGCTAGAATATCTGAAGGAAAGTTCAGTGCAGGTCCTTAAAATTGTTACATGTGTTTACAACCAGTACATTATGAGAAATGGTAGTGTGAAAGCTGTTTTTAGCTATGTTGAAGAGCTCTAAAATAGCATTTATAATGTGAGTGATGTGTTTACGGTTCTCATTTCATCTGGTGTTTCTTTTTGTTAAATTGTATATATGGGAACATGTTAGTGGTTTGTTTTGTTAATATCGTGGATTTAAAACACACTTCTTTGCAATTAGTGCCAGCTTAGGTGGTGCACTTAAGATTGAAATTGAACTATGCAGACCAGATCTACACATGCTTTATAGTCGCTTTCTTGTGCCTGTACTTCCGAGAGATAACCTTGGAAAACATTTTTCCACATGTGACTGTGGGAGAACGCATAGTTCTGCATTTTTTTAATACATTAATATTTATATCCTGAAAGTCTTGTGCTAATGTGTTTCAGGGACTAAGGAAGTTTCATTGATTTAAGTTTTATATTTTTTGGATTCAATAAAACTCTTGGATTACATGAAATTTTAACAAAATGTAATTTTGGTGTTAATTCTAACAGATTATAACTGGTGGCACTAGTTTTACTGCTCCTGTATTGCTGCAATGGTTGCAGCATTTGCTCAAATGATCAGAAGTCCTAAAACTTACATGTGTTAGCCCATCAATGGAAAAAGCAAAACTTTGTTTAGAGAAATTACACAAACTTTTGAAAACCAATTTTAATTTACAGTTCATAGTTTTAGTTTTAATAACCACAACATACTAAATTACCCAACTGATTTATTATTACATAAGATTGAATCAATGTTGAGTTCAAATATATTATGTAAAACTCAAGTTGTTGGCTGCCATCTAGCTTACAGTTTAGTTCTCAGTACTGTTAACCAGTTGATTCTATCGTGATACATGTGGGCGAGCTACTAACTCTCATTAGTCTCACTAGCATTTCCTCTAGGAAATACAGGAACCTGCCTGCATGGTACTTTAACTGCATTGCAGTAAGTTTTTTTTACTTAACTTTAACATGCACCTTGATCTATGAAAAGCAGACATATTAGACTATGCCTGTCAGTTACATTAAGACATTATGCACATTAGATATAACATTTTGGATCACTCCAACATGGCTAAAAACAGTATTTTCAATATTGCTAATATTCAAATAAGGTGTATATGAAAGTGTCAAACCTCTCTATAGGCTATTCGTGGTGAAAGTGAGCACTTTTTAATGCCCTCCCAACAGCTATTAACCACTAATAAATGTATTTTATTAGTCACATAGTAACGTTTATATATTAAAAAGTGACACATAAATTTTCTCAAAAGAAAAATTTAGAGTGGCTTTAAAGTGCTCACTTTAATATGAACATCCTATACACACTTTCCACAAAGACTATGTAGGAATATTTGCAGGTACCTGCAGCATATCACAGTAAGCCAGTTCAGGGCCTTGCATATCCTGCCAGTGGCACACTCAATGTGTGGCAATCTCGCCCTTATTGCTCGTGTGCTTCTCGGCCTTGAAACTCTGAAAACATCTCCAAGTAAGCAAGCTCCTTTAACTCAATTAAACTGGTTGGTTTTGGCAATTTCTAAACCAGATAAAAATGAGTTAATAGGACCACAGCAACCAAGAAGTGTGCTAAGCAAAGTCAGGGGATTAGCTGAATGAAAAATAAAGGAACGTACAAACCGATGGAAGTACAGCCATTTCCAATGGGATGTTACCAGCTTGCACCAGTTTGGCCTAAAAATTTGTTTGAGGGTCCTATTGTTGGAAGTTTCAATGACTGCTAGTTGCATTTTTCATGAATTTTTTTAATTTTTTATTACCTTGATTCAGTTAATATTGATACATAAGTGATGCGTGATGCCTCGGCTGACTGCCGTCACTATGTTGAGGGTATGTTTTTGGCAAGCGCTAAGTCAGGCGCACCCTATTGTCAATTCGGGGTTAAGGAACTGGTGCCTTTCCAATGTAAAGGACTGGCCTGGTAGCTTTGCGACATGGCAGTCAGGTTTGGGCAAAACTGTCGTGCGTTTCAGGCAAATTGCTCTCGGTATACCTGGGCTACATGTAACCTCAACTAATGGCTTGGCCTGGAGAGTTTCGAGGGGACGTACATGAACCGCAGGTCAACTTTCGTGTTGCTTACTCGCATGAGCTTGTGATGGCTGGGGCTGAGCAACTGGTGTAATCGTGAGGTACGCAATAGGGGCTATTATGGGCTGTTCCGGCTGGCTTAGGTATTCAGCAATCTAAGGAGGAACGGGCTGGTTTAAATGTGTAGGAGCTTCAAATTGTCCTTGTGGAAACTCCAATGTGATGGGTTCAAGAAGACGTCGAGCCTGGGTCTGTTTCCGTGGTGCGAGCTTGAGAGTGGGTGTGAGGGAGGGGGGTCATCTCTTGTATATGGCCAGAGGCAGTTAGCGCCTGTTTTGCCTTCTTGTGAATACCACTCCGGTGGGAGTAAGGTGTCTGGACTCAATACATGCCTCACGTCTGTGAGAAAATTGCAGGGCTTGTGTGTTCCAAGGTGTCGAATCACATGAACCTCTGCCAACGTTATGAACACATCATCACAGTGCTTGGTGCCTAAACTCTGTGAGCAATGGGAGTCAGGCCTTGTGGTAGGCAGTACCTGCACGTGGGTATAGGTCCCAAGTTCAGTCTCCCAACTCGGGGAACAACTCCACCGACGCCTAAATGCGGTCTAGAGGTGAGCACTGAATCGACAACTGTCCTATGAAACCATGCACCTAATGGGGCTCCACCGTTTTGCCTACCGGGTAATGCAGAAAGCCTTGCCATCACTAGTGCGTGTGGGTTGGCTGGTGTGTTGGCTCATTTGAGTAATCTTTCCTGGCAACCTGCAATCTCTTGGTGGTGTAAGGTACACTGGGAGAGGTTCTACACCAACAGGAAAAGTAGTACTCAGGAATCGGGTAAAATTATGTTTATTTTGTTTTACTGAAATAAACAAGTGGTGTTGCACTACCTCTTACGTAGACAAGAGCTGCAGGAAGCTTACACCTACGTATGTCAGGTAGACGACCTGGTCCTAAGCTGCAATGGGACGGGGTATATGAGCATTGTGAAAACTACTTTAACATGGCATAATACCCTACGCAATTGTTGCCTAGAAGGGACTGAAGTGTGTATACGTGTAGACGATGTGTCTGCGCAATGGTCTTCGGGAAAGACTAAGCAGGTCTAGACTAATATCTCCGGTGGCTAGAGCGGGGTAACTAAGGATGGGTGGTTTCTCTTTGGCACTAAAAGTGCGATGAATGAAAGGTAGGTACGGCTGGGTGCTGGAAGGAGCTAGATTAATCAGGTGTTGACAGAGAGGGTCAAAGCGATGCAGACTGGGGAGGTATCCGGCAACTGGGGTGGTGGGTGACTGAAGACTGATGTTGAGCAGACGTGGTGTTCCTCTATTTATATTGCTCTGAGCTCTTACTATTAGTTTATTGGCTGGCTCGCTCTTGGATGAGGGGATGGTTGCTGGATAGGGGAGGCAGCGATAGCATAGCTGCTTGGAGGCTGACACGTCACTGGCCGGCTTGGAGCTGGGGAAGTGGCGAATCATACTGGTGTAGCCATCTAGCGCCGGTGCAGTAGAACTCTGTGCTCTGTAGCATAGTCTCGGCAGCTCAATGAATACAAACTCACTGGCTGGAACTTCCATTCTTGCCATGGTGAACAGTACAATCTTGACATCTCGTGGCGGTCAACAATATAAACTCAGTTGAAATCAGATGCACATGTATGTTTACTGATGGGCTGGTCTCTATAAAACCATTGTTGCAAAGACTTTGTGCATTTAATGTAACAGTTTATAATAATTATAATAACTCTTATTTCTGCAGAAAATCCAAAACTACAGCACAAAGTAATTTGAAGAAAGAAATAAACCATATGTAAAAGCTTTTCTACACAAGATTGGTAGTTTTGCCAGGAGACACTACTTTCACACTAACTGTGCTTATAGTGTGGATCACAGCAGTTATTGAAGTATGCTATTGTTTCGAAAAAATTATTTTGTCTATATCATTTTAATTGTATGTTCATTGAAAAACTGATGTGTGTTCATCTTTACATTAGGAAATACTAATGGCTAAAGAATTTTGAGCTTTAAAAAGTTTATGTTGTAGTATCTGAATTGAGATAATTGAACATGAATGTGCATGCATGCTGATATTTTAATAATGCATGATATTTGTCATTTATTTGATATTTGCATGCTAGTAGAGTTGGAAGGGATTTTCCTTCTTGCTTGTAACTATTGTCGTGGGTATCTCAGAATATTATTTTATACATAAAAAAAGCTAATTTTTCCTAAATTTGACACTAATATTCACTGATTTGTATGCCTTTTATTACTCATTAACTACATTTAAAATAAATTCATTAAATGTAAATTACTTCATAAAGTAAATGTTGTTAGTAAATTATTAACTTGCAGCTTTAATCTAACCAAATATAGAAAACAGCTCTTGTATTAAACAACAGTTCTTAAGTGGTGGCGTAAGAAAACACCTTGTTGTCGGAGTTATGCAATTGCAACTTATTTAAATATTTTAACAGGGTCGCTGTCTGCAAAAGCTGTTAAGGAAAAAATATATGAACATGCTTCAAAAATCTTGAGTAAGCAGCATTTGGATGTGAGCAAGAAAACCAATGTTTCAACAACAGTGGATGAAAAACCAAAAGGTTTGTGATTTCATAGTATAATTCCTACTAATGTTTGTGTTGATCATAATTTTAGTTAGACTGCAGCATAATTCTGAGTTGATGTTGCTAGCGGTTTGCAGGTTTTTATGTCTTGCTGGAAAGGCCAGTAAACGCCACATTAGGAATTTTACTGGCTAGTTGCTGATATGGGGCCATGTTGACTGAACGGTTAGCCTGCTCGCCTCCCACCAAGGCGATTCGGGTTCAATCCCTGGCTGGGTCACTCCGGATTTTCGCACGTGGGAATTGTGCCTGATGTGGTTGGTCGGTTGGTTTTCTCGGGGATCTCTGTCGCCCAATTCTCTCTACTTAACTGGATACTGATGTAGTGCATGCTCCATTCGTACGGAACTTAAAGTGGTTGTGTCCATAATACGTGCTAGCTTGTGAATGCATGCTCAGAATAGCTTGAGACTCTAAAATGCTTTCTCAGGGTTGATTGATGGTCGGGCGAATCACTGCACATTGGTGTGAAATGTGGTTGGTTCATTGCCTAATATCAGTTGATCAGATGCCGCTGCAATAACTTAACAGTATTGACGGGACAACCGCACCTCGTCTACCCTAAGGCAGACTGCAGTATATTGACAGGGAAGCATGATGTCTATGCCACATGCCAAAACAAAAATCACTCTGGAGTAATAGGATGAATGAAATACACTGTGAAGAAGACATTGTTGATTATGCAGACCTTTCCCAAGACACGACACATACGTAAATTTTCACTAAAATTAACATCTGAACCATAATGATTTGTATGCTGTTGACTGTACAGAGAATTTGGTACTGTCAGGGTCTATGGGTTGCTGCCTCAATGTCTGCATTCATACAAACTATTTCTGAAACAAGGCGACATTACTTAACATGATTAAAAATGCATATTGTGCATCTCTCTGTACTGTACTCTGTACCACCTAGTACTATAGAGCTCCGAGGGATGGCACTATTAGTATTAATTGCTGACTTATGTAGCAGCTGGAACTTCGGCCAGCTGGTGACATCACACACCCTGAGCATGTCACGCCACCACCCCCCATCACCCGGACAAGGATGAGCCGGGAGGGTATAAATACAGGAACACGGCCTTTACCACGCCAGTCTGTTCCTTCACTGCACTCCTGGTGCCGAAGGAACCGTCGGCAGCAGTTCGTTCCACCACCTCGTGTGCTGTTGCTACCCAGGTCTTCCAGATCTTTGACCAAGCCTTCGTAGAAGTCTCTGCATTTCAGACTACCTTTAGAAACCTTCCTTTAAGTCTTCAAACACTTTTGTTCCCTTCCGGAAAAACCATATCCCTTCAGAACAACATGTAGTGTTAGTTAAGTCTAGTTCTAATTACCATTTAGCCTTCCTATCATGCTAAGACTGGCATGATAGGAAGGCCTCCTTCACCTGTTTACCATAGCCAGTTTCCGTTAAACTTTTGTTTGATAGGAGGTAGTACAAACCACCATGATTTCCTTTCGGGAATAAACACGTTTTTATCTAACTTAAGAATATTATTCGCAGTATTGCTTGTACCCTTCCTGGTAGACATCAGGTCCGCCAAGGGACAGCAAGAGACTGCGGAATATTTTCTAAACCCAGTTTTCCAAACCTAGTGCAGGATTCAAAAGTTCCCCTTCAGGGATACTTGTACATCAGAAGATGCACATTAGATGGCCACCCGTTCTATACACCCCAGTGTATAGAAAGGTAGTCACAACCACTAGGAATTCAAATCTCTCTGTAGCGAGACAATCAGTCCAGATTATACTCCATCCACTGCACTTCTGGTGCCCGAGGGAGTATCTGCTTGGGTCTGAGGTCCTGACCCCTTCGGGACCACACCCACGTATGGTGGTAGTCTGCCATCGTGAAACCTGATGCTAAGTGTCCAGCACATTTCTAGTGCCAGACATGGGGATAGGGGCAGTCAGGGTCTGTCAATTGTGGTACGCGGAAGTACACTTAGATAGGGACAAACACCACCTGCTCTACCTTCGCAGGGCTGGTGGTAGAAATCTTTATCCTTGTGCCTTACTCCTGTCGGAGTGGTGTTAAAAAGAGGGATAAATAGGCTGCTACCACCTGGCTTAACTCTAAACCGACTAAGACTGCTTGACAGTCTCGGTCCCCGGGAACGAGCTCAAGCCACCTGTTGCCTGGAGAGGCCGGTCGTCCCTGCTTCCTTTCCAGATCTGTGTAATCCCCCCTTTCAGGACCGACGGAGAAATCCACCCCATCATTCAGGCCTTCCTCAGGGATGAGGAAGTCCCCTACAGTATCGCCAACCCCTGGATCAGAGGACACCAGCTCTCAGAGCCATCCTGGATGACAAGCAGTGCCAACCCCAACTGACCCGTAGTCCTGATGCCAGTGCCAGCTCGTCACCAGTGCCACAACAGGGTCAGCAGACTCCACAGGCCACCATTCGCCCAGGTATAAGAGTGAGTGGTTCCAACCAGACATAAGATTGTACTAGCCATCCCGACTTTGTGCCCAGCTGGAAAGCCATACGGTCAGTCCTTTACACTGGTCAGGCTCTTGTTCCATGCTTAATTATTAGTTCAAACTCACCCAGGTGTGTCTGCCCTCATACCTACCAAAACCACTTAGGCCGTGACAAGCCATCATTAAGACTGTCACATGTTAATATATATGCAGGTTCTTCAGGAGTGGTCAGCACACAGTGACTACGTGGTCGTATATTCGTAAGTCTCCCATTTTCTTGAGAAGCCAGCCATAACACTTCTTACGTATTACTGAAAATTTAATATTACACCAAAGATAAAATAGTTTAAAACTACTACATAAAAATATCACTGAAGCTAATATGCCACGTCTTCTAAATACACACTTAACTGCACTGACTTCAGAGGCGACATTGGTAATGTTTTAGTGCTACTCATTGCACTGTTTTGGGAGTGCTGCGTAGTGTGCATGTGCTGCATGCATGGTGTGGCAAAACATTGTAGTGTGAGCATGATACTGGGCAGAGTGGGAATTAACAGGGGCTCGGAGAGGAGGGACAGCAGATACTGACCACATTTCCGTACATTATCTAATGTTAAAGCTACATCCATCTTGGGCCACAGTCAGAATCTTTTGGCAATTGCTTTTCATATGCACCATGCCATCATGGCTTGCATGAAGCATTTTCAGCATTGCAGACTGTAAAGTGGCTGGGATTGTGTCATTTCCCCACAGAAAGCTTTCGCTGTGCATGTAAAGTTAATCACACCTAATGTGATATGGATGAAAGTCTTTAACATAGGCTGGCCATCCTTGCAGATAAAATCTTATGTTTTTCTGCAGCTTCCAGTCGGTTCATTGGTGGCTTTAGTAATTCTTAAAGCACATCACATGGTGCTGGTACATTCTAGCAGGGTGAATGCAACTGCAGCTCAAAGTGCCTCTAGATTCTCCATAAAATTCCCACAGACATTTGTCATCGAACAAGAATATAGGGTATGGCTATGATCTAATAAGCATATATGCATAAGCAAGAGATATATGGGCAATTTTAACATGTGCCGAATATTCGATCGCTCTTACTGCAAGGCATACAGTATTTTCGTTGGTGCACTGTACAATGCAAATTGTGCAGTAAAGCTTAAAATATAATTTTTTACAATTTGATTTTTTTTCTCTTGGAGTTAACTTAATGTAACCCTGCATTTTTTTTGCTTTTATAATAATATTTTTACCTTTTTCTGAAATAATTGTATTCTCAGAATATTTGTACAGATACGTGTGTAACCCCTCAAACAATAAAGTAAAATTTCAGGAATACTAACTCTGTAGCATCTCTCATCACAATTTTCACTTAAATTTTAAGTAATTTCCTTGAAATTTGCAATGAAAGATATCGGAAAACATTATTTTTTGAACCGTATTAAGAATTTGGGCAGTATTTTGTAATGTGCTTAGAATTATTGAACCAGGCATGTTATATTGTTTTACCGGCTTGTTTTACCATTATTTTCATCTGATGTACAAAACTAAGTGTAATATGAAACACATTACTGTTTAATATTGCATATACTGTACATAAAAACATAAACTATAACTGGAAAATCGCCACAAAAATACATAAATTGTAATAACACGTATGCAGTATATTACCACAAGATGTATATGTGTAATATATTCACAGCTCTGAAAATTATGATTACACGTAAATTATTATGGACACTATTTGAGTAACAACTGAATCCAACCAAGTAAGTGGCTTACAAAAATTTTATACAAAGACTAAACGTTTAATGGTATCATCACAAATGGCTTGCATAGAATTTAAATTAATAAAATGTAAATTAAAATTCAATATTTTTGACGTAGGAATGGAAAAGTTGAATAAGCACAATTCTGCTCTGCCAAACGTATACCTTATGTACTCACATATGTAATTAGTTGTAATTAAGTCATATGATGTGAATTGTCTGAAGTTGGCTATAACTTGCCATCTTCAAAAACTTATCATCTGGCGTTGTTCCTCGGCTGGCATAAGCCAGTCATTGGTCAAGTGTGCAAGAGACGTAGGGCCGTGCCATGCGTGCAATGCATGTATTAAGTAGCTGGAGGTGGGCTATGGCCGAAGAGGATAATGGCTCTTGTTAGGTTAAAGTGTTTTCATTAAGGGTTTATGTAAGTGTTTTGCAGTGCACTTCTGTGCACGTTCTTTGTTCATAATGGCTACTCATGCTTCATAACCATATAGGTGGTCCGAGACAAGGACTGCATTTCTGGCACTGACTAGTGTCCCTGTTTCAGATGGCCATTCGTCAGTTTTCCATTGGAGCTCGAGCCGTATGGGCCCATGGCCTGCGGGGGCCTAATCTTTGCACTCACTAATCTAGTCATTCTGTATGCATATAAATATCTCTAACCTTTTACTATTTTACCACTGCAGTCGGCCTTGGTCCTTCCGTTGAGCTAGAGAGCTCGTAATGAATTATTTTCACATATTGGTTTTTGTCAACTTAACTTGCGTAACTTACGCTGGTCAAGGCAAGGTCTCATGAAAGTGTTTTCTTTATGCTGCTGTGTTAAATAATGTATTGGTTATTTTGCTTTTGAGTTTGTGTAGTGTCCCGTCTAGTGACTTAACTTAACAATAAACGGGGGATGGCTCTGGATTTAAATTGTACGTTTGTCACACTTAATTTACTAAGTTTTAGTTGTCATCCACCTGTACTCATGCGTTCGGTGTGCTCCATGGCCAACAACGGAGCAGAAGCGGTATGTGTTGGTGTCTGTGAAAACAATGTGACACTGCCGCTATCTACCAGAGATAGTCTGTGCTCATTGCGTGGCTGTGCACAAAATCATGGCCTGGCACCCTGAGAACACTATAGCAATGTCACCACTTCCATCTACTGCCTCATCAGTTAACGCTGTTAAGACTTGTGCCTAATTATGTCATTTTGTAATTAAAATCATTTAACACATAACTGTGTCTTAATTTGCTATGCAGTAATAATACTGTGATGGTCTTGAGCCTGTTTTTAATTTGGCTTAGAAATTGCAACAGGAAAACCTAGATCAGCCTCATTCACCTGCCTGCTTATACAGGAGCGAGGCTGAGGATCTAGAGGGAGCAGTTAGGTATAATTTGCCCTACTGTGGTGAAACTGTACTAGGGCCCCACTCTTGTGGTAAATAAAATGAGCTAATTTAGTTATTCAAATTTTTTACCATTTCATCAAAAAAAATTTTCATTTCATCAAATAAATTTGACAGGAAAAAAATGCTTGTATTATTAAAACATGAATCTGTTGTTTTTGTAAAAATTTTAATCAAACTAAGTGTGATTTGTTATTTATTTTAATCATTCGGAAATATTTAGCAATAAGGATGAAAGGACAACTTTAAGAGAGCATATTTGTCGTGTGACAAGTCATGTTAAAGTAATTTTTGTGCGATCAATCTTGTACTTTGAGACATTTTAAACCACCCAAAAACATTCACTTATGTTAGTGTTTTACAATATTTTCATACCACCCACATAACTCCTGTTTATTTGTAGATAGCAATATTTAAATTAAATCCTGTTCCGTTCAATATTACTCACACAAATCCACAACCTAACTACAAAACTACTGTTCACGATAAAGTGAGCATTTTTGAAATCAACCTTAGAAAACACACTGCCCCTGCCTACGTTTATTTTAATGGGTGCACTGAGTGGCATGCGACCAGTAAAGTTGGCAATGATGGATGGGATCTAGTTCCATATCTTAACGTCAAATTAATAGTGTTAGGTAGCCATTTGTGCAAACTGAAATTATTTCTTTTTCTCTGTTTTTTAATGCATCTAAATATAAGAATGAGCAGATTTGTAATATATTTACTTTTTTAATAATTCCACAGTTTTACTTGACTAGCGCATGAAGAAAGTGAGGCCCATGACAATGTTAATTTTACACAAGACGGAAGAATACACAACGTGCATAAAAGTAGATCTTAAGCAGGGCTTTCGAAAGTGCTCATTTTACCGTTAACAGCCTATAGTAAATATTTTATTATTGATAAAATAAAAATACTCCTTACATAGTAAATGTGTTTTTATAGAAAGTGGCAGAAACCTATTTGTTTTAGTGTTCTTGGCAATATAAAAATTACATAATTGCTTCCAATGCAGTTGTCTTTATATTTGTCTTCCACTATAAATAATTCATACTCTCTCAATGTTTCCATTGCAGTATTTGTACTTTGGTAAGTTTATAAGACATAAAAACCCTTCTCTTTGAAACTTGTGGGCACAATCTAAAACTGTAACTAGTGTTTTGGCATTTTTAATCGGTTTTGCGATGTATGCAGCAGAGAATCATCCGCATGTGCTAATTGTCAAGAACCTAACCTCGAAACGCAGGCAAGTAAAGTCTGCAGTGTTTATAAACACTGAGTGAGTGTTTAATGCTTGAAAAAGTTTCCATAGTAAAAGTAGCCAGAGTAGTGGTTTTAGATTAACTTAAAATAAGCAATTTCATTGATGTTTCACGAATACAGGAATTATTACAAAATCTAATCAATAAACATAATTTCTCAGTACCTCACATTATTTCGAGGTTTGCGAAAATTTCTAGGCCCTAGTCTGCTCTTGTTACTTCAGTTGTTTTCTCCCTCTAGACTTGTCTGGAATTGGGAATTTTGGATTGTTCAGAGGCAATCAGCTAAGAGTATCAGCATGACAGTTGATGATGACTTGGAATAGAGACCAGAGGCTCAAACAGGCTCCATTGTAATAGTTGGGGATAACAGTATTTGGAATGGGTTTTTGGGATGCAGTAGTCTGAAAAGTGGCTTGTGGTCTATTATTTCAAAATGCTTGCCAACTAGGTACTGTTTAAATTGGTTAACTCCCAAATATAACTGCTAGTGCCTTCTTGTCTGCAAGTATGTGCGTTTTCTTTTTTGTAATGCCCTCGACCCAAATGCTACTGGAGCTTCCATCCCATCGCCCAGATTGTGAGCTAGGACTGCTCCTATTCCATTTTCAGAAGCTATGTGTTACCAGGGTCTTGCCAAAGTCAGTGTTAAAGCACCATATCTTGACTGCAGCAACTGTTTTTTTGTGACTTCTGTCCACTCGCACAGAACTATGTTGAACAGTCTTTGTAATGGTTCTAAAACATTTGGTTTTTTTTAATAGAAGCCTGTTAGCCCAAGAAATGTGTGTAGTTCCCAACTTCTTTGTTCAGGTGTACTATGTATGACTTTTACCTTTCTATCCAATAGGTATATGCTGTTCTCATAAACTTGATGCCCCAGAAATTTTACAGATTTCACTGATGTAAAAGCTTACTTGGTCTTCTTTAATTTAAACCCTGTCTGTTGTAATCACTCCAGTTATCACAATGTCATGAAACAAGACCACAGTACCAGGCACCCTTACTAGAATTGTCAGTCAAACTTTGGAATATGGCTGGCTCACTACTAACACCTTAAATTGTACTCGCTGTTGGCAACTCTGCTGTGCATCCTCAACTGTGACTGAAAGTAGGCTTCTTCAAAGTAAAGTTTAGTGTAGATTTACCCACCTTCCAGCACAGCAAAAGCTTGTCACAATAGGAAACAGGTACACATTTTTAACAAACTTTTCAACGTCGTCTTATGCTCCACACATAACACTGAACAATCACCCTTAGAAATTCACACCAAAGGTGTAGCCCAGTTTGAGAAAAACACTGATTATACCCTTGAAGCCCTTCAAGTCTGACACGTGTGTCAATTAGCAAACTCGAGTAATTTTATGAGTGTTCTCCTGTCCTGCCAAAGACTGTCCTGCCTGAACAATTTATTTTTTGTCCCGCCAGCTGGTGAACTGTGTGATGCCTACAATTTTCTGGAGTAAGATTAAATGCTGCTATTATGAGGTTTGTGTGTTTACAGAATTATATGACGTTAATGAACTTGGTCAGCAAGTATGCTTGGTTATTTGCCACGTCTGTATTTGATAGCCCAGATTAATATACTGTTATTTTGTTTGAAGAGGGGTTACTATTTGAAGAGGCAATATTTTTGCTCCAGAAAAAAGTACTTTGTTTTTCTCTTCCCCCCCCCAATATCTGGGTTGGTGCACATCTGGATCCATCCAAGCGCTGAGCTGTACTGAAGAGGCGCACTGCGCTATTGGTGCAGCAGAGCGCTGTCTGGTGGTTACTACTGGCAACGGGTTCAGCCTCTCTCACTCTGGCACCTTCCATATGCCTCTCCGCTATTCCCACCGCATCCTTAACATTCCTGAACCGCATTTTTGCGTATAAATGTTAGTCCCCAGCCCGAGCAAGTGTGCAGTGCTCCTCTTAGAGTTGCGTGGGCTGGCCGATGATAGATCATACCTACACCACTTCGTACTTCGGGGCTTCAGCATGCTAGACGCGTTTTCGCGTAATATGAGTATGCAAGTTAAGTATTGCGATGAACCTAGTTGTTATGCTGGGTGTAGAGTTTCCCTTTTCTTAGTTTTTTTTTTTTAGCGATTTTTGTGTATATGGATTTTTGTAGGGAAGTGTTTTTTAACTGTTTTGCTTGTGTGAATTTTCAATATGGTATTTTATGGTAATGTTTGTAAAAGGTGGATTCTTCTTTTTTTTTTTTTCATGCTCTCTCCTGGACTACAATTTGCCGAAATAATTTTAATACCGAGGAGTTTGGTGGATATTTTATTGCCTGTATGCCCATGGTTAAGGGTAATGAGGGTTTTTGCTCCTTGCCAATGGTATTCTTGAAATTGGTATTCCATGTTGTACCTTTTAGTGAATCATCAGGCGTACTTTACTTTTAAAGTTGTAATGGTGCTTGCTTTACTCAGGGAGTCATTTTACCTTTTTTAATGGGATTTCACAAGTGTTTATTCAGGTTGGGAAATTTCTCAGGATATATTAATATTGTTGTTTTTCTGTTTGTTCTAGTTCATGTGTGTTCTCTACTTTCTCTAGTTCACAGATTGGTAGCAAGCAACAGAAATGTACAGATGCAATTTATATTTGTCAAATCAAATTGCACAGTTGTTCTTGGTGATAATGTGTAGATAGGCTTCAATATATTTGTATGGATTTTGGAATTTATATGTCCATGCTTTCTTGATTTTTTTAAATGGTGTGCATCCTCCTTGCCTTCCTTTAGCCCTGCTATGCCCTAAAGGGGCATAACACCCTTTGCTGCACTAGTAGATTTATTTATGCACGGAGATCTTTTCCCACAGTGCAATGGCCGGCAAATTTTTTCTAAAAACTAGGTTGCCTTATATGTCAATCCTAATTGATACGGCCAGGTGTACTCCCCTAGTTCTTCAGAGTTGCACTAAAGGATGTAAATATATCACGGTCAAATGTCCTTTCTCGAACTTGATGCACGCCTGCCTGTTCAATCCCAAGTGATTATAACCAACCATGAAGCTGGGGCCATTCCCTTACATCGTCAAAACCTCGAGTGGACACTCAACTTGTGTATTGTTTTCACTTCAAAATCCCAAACCTAAACACAGATGAGTGTTCCCGTAACCATGTGTTCAACACTGTCCTCGGAGGATTTAAATGTGTGCCAAATTATGATGAAAGTGGCTTGCCCCAATATCAGTTTCTATGACCAGACATTTTTAAGTACACTTCCATACATTCTATACATAATGGCAGCCGCAGATTATCTGACGCATACTGTACAAAGTGTGCACTGAAATTTAATCTCCAAATATTTCATCTGCTGTTGTGTCCACTTATAAATGTTTCACTCCCTGGATTTATTTAATTGTAGATCCCTGCCTGCAGCTTCAGCAGACTACTTTGCAATTCTTTTTCTTTGCGATAGTCACATTCAATGCAGCCACGATTATTACAAAATTGGCAAATGGTCTTCACCATGGTGGCACTAGTAACTTGAATGGCTTTGTTTGGTTTGGGGAAATCATCTGTTATTCATATTACATTTTTTGGTGTACATGTGGTGAACATCATCTTGAAATACCTCACTTGTTGTGTTTTGCAAATCCACCATGTTCTTCCCGGTTCTCTGCTGCAATTGCATTCTGCATTAAATTTTTGAGAATTAGCTTGTCCTTGGACAATAATACAATTTGAAACAACTCTATCCCTAATACCATACATAAGCCAGTTTCTCAGCTTGTATTTAGAGTAGGGAAAATTGCTGTGGGTGCTTGACTTTTACAACTCTGCTACATGAGGGATGGTCGGTACCATGGTACCGGGGCCCGAGGGTAGAGGGGGGCCCTGCCTGCCTGGGTGAATTTTGTATTAATAGTATAAACGCAAATTTTCAAACTTTATCCCCAACTGCATAGTCTACATTATTTGAACATAATTTCGTGCAAAATTGACTGTTGATTGTTTTAAAGCAAATGATATAACTATAGAGTATACCTAGAACATGTACAATGTTTTTGACAGTAAAATAAATTTGTTCATAGTAATGGTGATGGTACATGGTAGTTGCGCATCACTGCCATCTCGTAATACGCCTCCCTTTGTCCCTGCGTCTACTAGGTTGGTATGATGATTGTGATAGGAAAGAGGGCTGTAACCGTTTTTTTTTTTTTTTTTTTACAAAAAAAGCTTTTCAATCCAGTTGTGAAGTGTAATCTTTAAAAAAAAAAGAACTGAATTCGAAGGTTGAAGCTCTAGTATGCAAGGTTAAAAGTGACTTACAAGTCAAGTCACAATAAAATTGTGCATTTAAAGCATATTTCCTATATCATGTTTGAATCTAAGATTGAATTTGGCCCTTTGAAATTACTGAACTCAATATGCGAGAAATTTTGAACCAGTGTTCATGAAGGCCTGCATTGCACGCTCTTTTTTTTGTACACTTCCCTTTACTGTTGTATCAGCAGAAAGAGCATTCAGTAAACTTGGCAATGTGTTGAAGATCTGCCAAAGAGAATCGAGCCAGCAGTGCTTAAATTAACTATTTTGGCAGTAGAATACAGCCAGGCTTCTACTTTGGACTTCACAGAAGTCCTAAACAAATTCACATACAGGAAAGCTAGAGAAATGTAACATGTGAGATACAACTTAATGAACATCAAGTCATTTTATTTTTTATTTTAATGCTTGCCCATGCTTATGTATATAATTTGTGAAATGCGTTACATTTGTTTGTGTGGTGTTACTTTGTTTTTTTGCTTATTGGGCATTTTAAAACTTAAAGAACATTAATTTTCTCTTGTATATATTTTTCTTGTTTTAGCTATAAAATAAAAACATTTTAAATGCATCATGTTTTTTTATTTAAAATTAATCTACCCTGTAGTAAAAGTTAATTTAGTATGAGTATTGATAGCTTTATTTATCAAATCTGATCTGAGCAAGAGGAAGGAGACCTCACTTGGGGACTTGTCGCCAGGTGTGAGGGGTCGAATAGCATTAATTTATCATGGGGAGTGGTCTCCCTGCATACATCCTAGCAACACTGCAAAACGCAAAACTATAAAATAGCAGTGCTCCAAAAAAGTAGTGTGTAAACTCTCATCTTGGTCGGCAAACAATTTCTGTCGGTGTGTTTATGGGGATGATGCAGAAGCAGGAGAGAGGAAAAATCAGATTCTACAGTCCTCGGCCACTAGCTTAGTTGTGCAGTACACAACTTGTAATTTGGTTTTGAAATAACACTTTTTCTAGAAGTACGTAATTTATAGTCTTCCGTTGGTGCATGAAATAGACAAAAAAGTTAATAGTGAAATTGAATTTTATTATATTTGTTTTATTTGTTCAAAACAAGCCATTGAAGGTGACACAAGCAAGCATAGTAGGGGTGCAGGGGGTGTAGCTGCAACATTCATTGCATCATGTCGTTAGGAAAGTAAAAACGAGTCTTCCAAATTTAGTTCTTTCATTACAGTCTGCATGTTTGAAATGATCACCGGATTAAAAATATATTTTAGTATACCATAGACTGTTTGCGATGAATACGTTAAACTACTTATATATATATATATATATATATATATATATATATATATATATATATATATTTATGTAGTTGATTATATATATATATATATATATATATATATATATATATATATATATATATATATATATATATATATATATATATATAAAATCAACTACATTGTTTATACATTAGTGTTTTTCTTTAAAGTTATCCTTTTAATTTGATGTAAAAAAAATGTCTAGTGTGATTTTTATTTATGATCTCTGTGAATTCTGATTTTAATCCAGTGTGAGGTTAATTTTTTGTAATTATTTTGTAGGTATATTAAAGAATGCTAGAGAAGGGGAAAGTAAATTGTCGCAGAATGAGTATGCTGCTGTGGAAAGTGATGACACTGAGGAAGACTGCGAGAATGAAATTAAAAGCATTCTTAAAGTACCACCTGTATCGTCAGCATCACCTTCACCAGCTGAAGTGGAGAGCTTCCCCAACTTGAAGAGTGTTCTGAAGAAGGAGACTGACAAGGATCAACACTGTGAAGTGATCTCCGCTACAAATGAGCATCTTCGTTCGATACTGAAGCAGGAATCGAAGGATTGGAGTGCAGGGGATGGCTTGTCTCCTTCCAGCAGCGATGACAGCTCCAGTCCTTCAGAGGAAGAAGCATGCGATGACACGACTAATGTCAAAAAGACTGCCCACCTGCATGGTGGCAAAGGCATGGACTTGGTCAGCATCTTGCACGACGTTGAAGCCACAGCTAGGCAGCAGAGGCAAGCCAACAATAAAAACAGCATGGATAATAAAGAAAAACTCATGAACCAAAGAAACCTCCTCTTGCATGAAAAGGAAACCAAAAACATCACACACTCGTACCAGAAGGCTCGTGTGGCAGAAATATCCAGCAAAACAATAAGTGAATCTTATAACAGTAAGAAAATAGTTGTGAATCAGGAACACAAGTCTTCAGTGCACCGCAAGGTAGAAACAAGACATCGGGAGGAGAGCCAGGCAGTTCGGAAGCTTGTGGAAAGTCCTCAGGGCGTCAAAGTCGTCTCTAGCACGAGGCAGCTGAAGAGCTACGATCACAAGTTGCACAGACAGCTGAATGACGTCTCCTCTCAGAATGAAACCACACCGCCAACATCTGATGGGGATACAACCTCCTCTTCAGGCGGGAGAGAAGTGCGGCAGATCATAAGTAACGAGGCCATGTCTCGTAGGAGGCAGCCACCTGTCAACAAATACCACAAGTCCAGGTAGGATGCATGGTTTTGAAATATAAATCTAGTTTAAGATACTCCATTTAGATTGAAACACTATTATCTAATAATGATAGGTAAAAGTAGTGTGTAGTTAGTCCCTTGCATTTATCCATATTAATAAAACTAATTTTTAAATTTAATGTTTCCAAAATACATAGTCTCGTCAATTTTTTTATATTTTTATTAGGCTCTGGTTATGTAGTACACACAATGGATCAGTCTTGAAAAAAGAAAAATGGGGTTTTAAACCCAGGAGTTGTTCTTTAAGGGGTCCCATCGTGCTCGGTATGATTTTGACAAAAATTTACGAAGGAAATTAGTGGTGAATGCTTGTAGGTGTAAAGCTAAAGCCTGCCACCATACCAAATTTTGGTTACATATAAAATTTGTCTACTTTTGAAAATTTGTTAACAGTGAAAAATATTTTCTTTATTTTCTCATATCAGAAGGATGTTGTAATGTAATTATCCTTTTTATTGTTTTAATTTTAGTATATTTTGAAATTTGTAATATTTAAGAAAAAGTGCTGGCTGGGTTCCTTCACTGTCGAGATTAATTTTGGTTTACAAGGGGGGCGGGAGGAGGATAAGTATTTAAGCCTTTGTACACTCCGGCTTTGGATTGTTAATACTGCAGTAACTATTTTATTGAATATAATGGAAATATAAATCGTATGCAAATAAGCCTCTACGAAGCTTTGCGACTTATGCAATTTTTATACAGTTTATTTTTATGCATGAACCTGGAAACTGTGGCATTATTTTGTTTGAAATATTTTTTCCAGCCAGTTAATACTGTTACTTAGATGAGGTGAGTTAGCTAAGATAGGTGGTTTTTAATTGTTAAATTCTTTTTCCTTTGTTAACTTCTGCGTGGGTAAAACAGAAAAGATTTGTGCTTATCATATGAAAGAATTAAAGCCATTAGGACAAGAAATGTACAGATAGCAAGAAAGCTGTAGCAGACTTTTAGTACTGTATAAAATTATGTAAATTAAGATTTGACTGATGAAAGCCAGAAACAAATTAAACATCTTGGATGCTTCAGATGCTTGGATGATTTTCACTAGCACAAAAGTTACAACATTTTAAGCATTTGTAAAAAAAATTGGTTATTTAATAAACATTTAGTGAGTAGTTACATTATTGTCCATCTAAGCATTTAATTGAAAGTTTTGCATGATTGCTTACTAGTAAATTATGCAACGATGGTCTCCATGTGTATTTCCTTATTGTAAATAGTGCGGTGTGCAGTGTTTATGCTACTCTTTAATGTGAAGGAAGATGAAAATATGTATGATCTGTAAGAGTTTAAATTGCCCTACTTTGTCGGTGCCAAATTTTGTTACGACAATGTGGGAAAGATGCAGGATGCTGAATAAGTGTGCATAACAAAAGATTAAAATCTCCAGGTTAAAATCTCCAAAATAATTTGGTTCTGTGTGTAGTAAAATTACTGAATTTAGTGCAACTCTGGTTGACGAGTTTGCATGCCTGGCTCATAAATTATAATCACAATATATGAATAAAAAATTTTGTTCAAGTTGGTGGCATTCGCAGCACTAACCTCCCTCGTGACTTACGCCTGGTAAATAGAATAGGTTAAAATTCGACAATAATTTATTTTTTATTTATTTATGTATTTATTTAACTGAGCTCATGCTATTTCATGATCCTCCATCCAGGTTTGTGGTTTAAAATCTTCATAAAATTCAGTTCCCTATACCAAAATTTGAAGTGTCTCTCCACTTAATAAAATTTATACGAGGGCTTGTGTGTTCAGAAATTTAATTCTCAGAAATTTCCAAGTTCTAGTTCTAGGTGAGGGCATTCTCCTGAATTATGTAGGATGTAGGCTTCCCTGTCTGTGCTCGGGCCTATGTATAGTGTTATTAAACAGTCCAGAGCACATTTAAGACCTTCGCAGTTGGTAGACATAATTATTATCTGAATAAAAACTAGTCCGGTGACTGTACAGGCTTGCTGCCTCATAACACAGGTCTCTCTTCATCTCCATATTCTTACCTAATTGAGTTGATAGGTTTGAACAAACATAAATACTTCACCACATGTAAATTAAGTAATGTGGCAGGTAAGTGAACAGGAATGTTAAAGTGACTTGGTGCATATTTGGGTTGGTTATGAAAGTTTGGTGTGTACAGTTAAGCTTGCTGTATTAGTATTGTGGATAGATAAAAAAATAATTCTGTAATGTTTTACCACTGGTATATACTTAAATTTGTTTCATATTGTTTGATTGTTACAGTTTTTATTGGTGTCCCCATATTTCTCATATTGCTAAATGTGTCAAATATAATACAATGAAAATACATGTATTAACACAATTTTTTTTGTATCCGGTATGTCAGTAGTGTACATTTAATTTGTCAGATATTCTGGTCATAATTTTAATAATCTTTATTTTGACGTGTAAAAATATAAACTACAAAATAAAGTTTAATATTATATTTTGCTGGAGTATTAAGTGGAAAATGGCAGGATTTTATCTTGGTGTCATTGACTAATATGCCCTTCATGTTGCTCAATATAAGAGTAGTTTTGTTTTAATTTATTTTTTTTAGTAGTTCAGGATTGGCTGCTGTTCGAATTACATTCTCTGCATATGTATGCAAGGGTATCCAGCAAATGAATTTTGTATGTAGAGCAAGGAATGTAAGTGTTGTAGTCAGCAGTCGCACTTATTTGCATGTTCTCAATAGCTGTTAGTGTGTAGGGATATATAATAGCAAACTAAAAAAAATTCACTCTATGGCACTTTAAAAATAAGTGCTTGAATATTTTGATCAGATGAAATTTGAGATTTCGTTGTAAATTTGAACAATATTTGGAAGCAACAATTGCGCATGGTACTAAGTGGAATTCAGATTCCATGGAAATAATTTTAATGGGTAGGCCTACGTACAAATTGCTCTATGTGAGAAAGTAACTGAACTAGGTTACATTTTTTGTTGTTTATATTGAAAATATAATATAAATTATCCTCATACTTAGTTGTATAACGTTTGTGCTAGATTCAAAGCACCAATCTACATTAGGATTTGCACATGTTAGTTTCTGTTTAGATTTATTGCAGTCTCAAAGTATTTTTGTTGAGACACTGGTGTGAAGGGATTAAAAGTAACTTTCAAAATCTGCCATAGTATCCTGAAAGTGTTGCCCCAGTCTGAAGTTTAACCACTTTAGAAATACGCAGAATGATTTATTTTAAAAACACAAATTTCAAACATCCCAAAACACATTTCAAGTTGTAAGTGAGCATTAAAACTGTTGATTTATCACTTGACAGTTTGACATTTGGTAAGTCTGAACAAATTAATTTAAACACAATATGTTCCGGAATTGGTCATAAACTGAATGGTTGGTAGATAATCCAAAAACAAGCATATTGTGTAAAGGAACATGTGTCCAGAAATACCACCTGCAAAGGTGTAGACATAAACATAAGTATGCATATTTGATTTCCGAACGCACCTTGGAGCTAACCCAGTGGCTTAGAGGATGGGCGATTGCAGCTCAGTGAATGGAGAGTGGTAAAGATTTAGGTGGGTCTTTAACATTGAGGTTTTGCGAGCTGAGGCGCAGTGAAGTATCACATTCAGTGTGGAGGGGCGAAGCGCAGGGTGCAGAGGTTTACAATTAGACACACCAGCAGCAGGCAGTCCGGTGTACAGCACAGTGGATGGGTTTCTGTGGTTAGTTTACGTGTTTGGCTTGTGACGATTAGTGCAGTGTTGATGGTTGACAGTTTGTGTACAGGTGAGATTACAGATTTGGCAAACAATGATGGCATGGCAGTGTTTACATTTGCTGTGATGGCTGATGTGAACTTAGTATTTATGGAGGCAAGAGGAAATGCAGCAGTGCGAATTTGCCAAGGGCCTGCCCCAACAGACATGTACCGGATAGGAGCAGCTTCATAAGTCTTGACCAGCGATTGCTTGTCACTGGAGGGCCTGATTCCATGAAGAGTGGACTCTCGCACCAGAGAACAATCAGAATGCCATGTTTTGAGAACAATGTCCTTGAACATGTGGCCGAACAGCCATCAACTAGCACTCTGGCCATAGCGCTCAACACGAGCGTTGGTAACATCACATTGTGGAAGGTTTTACACGAACAGCTGTTGCACTCTTACTACTGTCAAAACATTTAGGCATTGGGGACAGCAGACTTCCCACGAGGGGCATTTTGTCAGTGGTTTATCGCACAACGTCAAAACGCTCTCTCAGTAAATTAGTGTTTTCGTGCAACGATACAATGTTTACTCGTGACTGAGTGATTAACAGCAGAAACCACCACGTGTGGAGCAAGGACAATCTGCATTTAACTTACATCACTGCTCACCAGTGCTGGTTTCAGTAAATATGTGGGCAGGCATTGTCCACAACTGTCTGATTGGGGCACATGTCTTTCCCCTGCGACTATGGTAATGCCTACCGCAATTTTCTTACATATCCTCTCGGAGATGTTAGATGTACCACTAGCTGTGAGGTACATCACGTGGTTTCTGCAAGATGATGCCCTACCCATTTCACTTGTGCAATGCGATAGCATCTAAACACCTTTCCTGAATGTTGGGTGGTGCATGGTGGACCCCATTGTTTGCCGAACCTAACACCTCTTGACTTTTTTCTGTGGGGTCACATTAAAAGCTAAGTCTACGTAGCGCCGGTTGAGACGGAAGTGGAATTACACCAATGTGCAATGGCGGCTTGTGAACAGCTGTGTGATGTCCCACAAGTGTTTACAATAATGCGAGAAACATGCTTTGGTGCTGTAACACCTGCATTGAGGTTGATGGGCAGCACTTTGAACATCTGTTGCAAAGGCGACCCACTAGGCTGTTGCCTAGGTGTGTGCTGAATTCAAATGTGTGCGCTTATGTTTGCACCCGAGCCTTTGCAGGGTGGGATTTTTGAAAAAATGTATCTTGACACACTATGTTTTCGTGTTCTCTACCACCCACTTAGTTTACGTCCAACAATTTCTGATCAATCTGTATAGCAGTTTGTTCTGTAATCACCTTGAATGTTTTGCAATAAATTGATAAATTTTCATTAGTTTTTAATCTTTGTGTATTTTTGTTTTCACACCAGTAGCAACACTGGTTATTCCTTTAACAGGATCAGGAAGGAATGAAGGAATTGCCAGTTGTGCGTTTTTTTTTTGCCGAAACTATCTTAAGAAAATTTTTTGGATATTTAGATTACAACATAGCCATTGTATTTACACAATCAGGGAATTTGTTGGTTAGCACTTTGGCTTAGATGTCAGAAAAAATAAAAACGAGTTGCACCAACATTTAATACTGAGCTAAGTGATACTTTGAATTTTGGTACAAAAAACCTGTTCCCATACTTGTTCATAGTAACTAACATATTGGGCTGTTTTAAAAATTGGGATTTAATGGTACCGCAATTAATTGTATATAATCTTGCTGCATTTTGGACACATTTAAAGAAGTAAACATGTTGGGCATTCATTTGAAAGAGGTGGCATAGGATTTCTATGCCAGAAAAACTGATTTTACTTACGGATAAGTTAACATAAATAAAGGGTTGCAGAGTTATGGAGTTAGGGTGAGGATGAAGGGGAATATGGCTGCTGTTTACACCACTCATTGTAAATTGTGTGCCACAGATATTTGGAAGAACATGGAAAAAAACTCGTCTGAGATTGCCTTTTTTCTAACTTTGTGAGAAACTATTTTGCAATACTGGTGCATATACCATATTTTGCCATATGTCTGGTGCTGCAATAACATGTTAAAATTTATGGCATCAGAAATAGCTTGATGAAAATAAATCACTAGCTAGAGACCTACAAAATTCACTTTAATATTTTGCGAGAAACTAAACTTCACTGCTCTATACATATTGCATAGCAATCTGCGAGATCATTGGCTGCTTCGCTTTATATGAAGGTATTTGCTGCGAGACCACTTTACAGGAGAATGGTGGGTCTACCGCTCATCGTGTGAGACCGGCTGAACTGTCCTGGGGGGGAGGGGGGAGGGTTTCACAAACTGTTAGCCAATAGCATAAGTCAAATGAACGTATAACATCTTGTAGTTTTGTCTGCTGCCAGAAATTCACAAACCTGCGTGCTGCTGTATATAGCATTGTCCCATGTACCCTTAACTTTTGTACATATCAGAACTTAATTGTATAGCCTGTTGGAATCTTCTAAACTTATTTTGGTGTTCTTGCATATGTTCTTAACATGTTAATATAGAATATTTATAGTTTGAGCATGGGGGGAGGTTTAGGATGCATAAATAGTATGCCTAAAGTGGTAATCATGTGTTCAGACTCCCAAAACCTTGGAATAAACTGCCAGGAAGAATTTGCTTCGACAATCCATTTTACTGTTGGCATACCCACCTTCCTCAAAAACAGACATTTATCCTTGCCACACAACTTGTTTAGGCAGTGTCTCAATTGGCCCAAAGAGAACTCTTTCTGGTAGTCTCAATTCGCTGCAAAGAGTGTGAAAGAGCGAGAGCACAGAGATCATGAAGTTGTGTACTCGCTGGCGTTCTCTTGCACTCTTATCATGCACCATATTTTTTATATTATTTCAGTGTTTGAATGTTAATAGCAGCTTTCTGAGCCAATTCCTAGTCACATTTTACCTGTAAGTGAATAATTCCAACTGTTTTAAACAACAAAATAACTTGCGTAACACGTATTTGTAAAAAATATATATACGGAGATCTGACAGTCTAATTTTTTTTGACACTTTGCTGCAACATGACTGTAATATGTAAAACAAAAATAACTGTATTTTATGTGTTAATAATTTTTCTGGTAGTGTTATAATTATGTGTGAATTATTGTGAACACAGATGTTATTTACAATAGCTTTGATTACGATTTTGTCTTAACATGATTTCCAGTCTTTTGACATCAGCTGTCTGCAAGACATCTGAGAGAAATGAGTGCGAGTGGTTGTCTCAGTTCCACAGAGCGAGAACGTGTGAGAGCGCGAAGTTTGTGTGAAAGAGTGCTCTTTTGAAAGAGTATCCTTTAAATTGAGACAGTGCCTTAGTTCACACTCTTTTTTGTGCAACTCCTTGGGGTCGGAAATTGGATTGGCTCTTCACAGTAAAGTGAGCACTTTTGAAATTAGTCCATGAAAATTGTCACTGTCACTACCTGCATGTATTTTAAATGAGCACACTTAGTAGCAAGCACCCAACAATGTTGGTAATGAACAGAGGGGAAAGTAGTTCAGTGTCTTAACGTTGAATTAAAAGTGTTAGTTAAAAATTGGTCAACAGTACAATTATTTTTCTGTCTGATTTTTAAATTTATATGTACGTATGGATTATAAACTTAGTAAAATATTTATTTTATAATATTTTACGGTTTTCCTTTACTGACGCATGAACAGTGATCTGATTCACTGTAATGTTTTTACATATGGCTGAAGGATACACAATATGCGTACGAGTAGATCTTGAGCAGGGCTCATTTTACCGGGAATATATGTGGCAACCTGTTAAAGGATAAGCGTAGCGCGAGGATTCGTGTGCAGACAGCGTGTCCTGCGCAGCTTCGCTCTCCCAGGACCGCCGGCGCATGCGCGGCGTGTTTGTTTACGAGCGTAGGCGTAGGCGTGAGCTCGTGAACGTGTTGTTCGCCGAGCGGGAGGAGGGGAGTGGATTGCAGCGAGCGAGTAATGAGTAGCCGGCCCGGCAGATTAGCTGCGCGCGATGACAGTGTACACTCCAGGCAACAAGCTGCGTGCGCAGCATGAGCTTCGCCGGCAGTAGTGCTACAGGTTGTTCACGGTTAAGTGTGCACTTTTTAAAGTCCCTCCATTTGGAATAATAATCTGTAAATATATTTTATTTCGGCCTTAGACGTGTGCGGTGGAATGTACTCGCTGTGTTTATTACGCGGCAATATTTATCTAAAAATGTGTTTAAAGGGTAATAAATGGCTGAAAGGAAAAAGTAACTAGGGCCTCCAAAAGTGCTCACTTCACCGTGAAGAGCCTACACCAGTGGCTACTGGATGCATTTTGTCACCACGGGCTGTTACGTCCCCTACATGAATGCAGCGACCTTAAAACCCGCGAAGTATTGTTCCTTTACTCATTCCGTGCGTTAGTGCACTATAGACATGGTGGTTCAAATAAATACAAAAAAGCACAGCAATGAAACAAATATTAAACCACGCAACGTAAGTACGTCGCTTGAAGTGGCTTGCAACTTATGCCAGCCATACTGAAAGCTACAGAAACACATTATGGGCGATGGAAGCTATTGGATTAAACTACAGATGTCACTGTACTCTTTTCCTTTCCCCTATGGTACTCGCGCACCAAAGCTCAAATATGGTTTTTAGCAGTTTTCACTACTGTTTTTCTCTTTAAATATATTTGATAAGATAAAAGTAAAAGATAATGGCTGTAGATCATAATTTTCCCTGAAAAAAATGTATTCTTAGACTATTTACTGAGGTACTTGTATAGGCCTTAATAGTTCAATATTTTATATCAGAGTAATTACATAGACGCGCCTGCATGTAGGCAACCCGTTAAGCTTGCATGCAATAATTGCCTATATTCAGGCGTAGGACACAGACGAGACGTATTGGTGTTAACCGCTCCCTGCCTCGAATGTGCTGAGCAAGTGGATTTTAGCACAGCAAGAAAACTATAAAAATGCACTTTGCGCCAATGGTTTTACGCTGCTATTTAGAGCTGTCATTGTATTTTTGTGGCCGGAGATTCATTAAAAGAATTTTCTGAACAAAACTAAACTATTATTCCTTCGTTGTAATATTTCTTTCTATTTAATCCTAACACCAGGAGCAAAAAATACCAGTAATTGAATGGACAAAATGGCATGAGACGTTTGTGTTTTCTTCAGTTCAATATTCTGTATGTGACGTTGCACAATTCAGGAAAAATTACTTCGTAAGAATAATTATAACGAATTGTGAATGGCGTATCATGTACAGATACTAGAGCCCGAAGCAACACAGTTACGTGTTGTAAAATGTTTTTGTTGTCTCATTGTGTTTGGTACATGTGGTTGACTTTCTGATCGCGGTGAAAACTTAGTGCGGACAGTGCTTGTTGTAAGCCACCTGCGCGTCACATCAGCGCACTGGTCTCCCCCCCCTCCTGTTTCAACCCCACCACAACTTCCCCTTCGCCGTATTTCCCCTCCAAACGCGTCGTGTAAACTCTTTGAGCACAGACGCTGGCCAGCGAGCAGGCGTGGCGGGCGTTTCAAACATAATGGTGCAGTCGGAAGTGCAGATAGCGCGCGGGGATGTCTTAGATTCGCCGCAGCATCCTTGGTCCAGCGGCAGTCAGCAGTCTCTGCCGGTTGGCGGTGACGTCACGGCCCTGAGGTACGTCACCGGTTAAGGAGCCTAGACCGGGCGAACCTAACCGTAATTTACACCCTAAAATTTCCCCTAGTGGTACTTGCAAATGCTGCTCTCATTGAATGAACGTAATACTTTGCGCCAGATGACATATTTTCGAATATTTTGCTCTTCTCCTTTTCCAGTACCTACTGAACAGAACGGAGTGTATTTGTGAGTAGGTAAAATTGGGCAGCATTGTTTAAGTATGTTTGTGGTGAAAATTTATTATCATTCGGAATTTGCATTTTTAAAGTCTTGTTCTGGTTCCAAGTATTATAGCGTACCAAAATGTCTGCTGATCGTAATATTTTTTGGGGGACTTTGGACGATAACATACGTATGCCGAAAACCATTTTGGAATGATACCAAAAATCACGTGGTTCGATCTAGAAAGAATTTTAACAATTTAATTCGTATCTGGAAGAGCGATGTTTGCAAACATTTGGTTATCAAATAGTTCCGTTTTCAGACGCATTTGTTTCATTGTAGACATTTTTCTGTTCGCTTAAATTATTTTTTAAATATATACAAAATTAGTCTCCATATTCTCTATTTCCTGAGATTGGTGAGGTGTTGCGCATTATTATAAATATTTCTAGTTGAATACTAATTACGGCGTGCGTCTAGAAATAAGTTACAATTGGGATTGAGATGTGTTTACAGTTATGATATTTAAGTTGTTGGTATGCATCTTCGGCGAACCCAAACTGGGAAGCAGCAGATGCTATAATTTAGTACTTCATGCTCCTCCACCTCCGCCCCCCCCCCCCCCATCATCAATTACATTCTATCTGAGGTAGGTATTATATTGCGGTGTGAAAAAAGGATCTCAATCTACGCGTACCGCTCTACCAGGGAAAAAAAAATAGAACCGTAACATATAGTGTAAAAGGTTGCGCTGCAATGATGTTGATGCTCGTGTGCTTCGCTCCCATTCTGCTGGAGCGGATGTAGTGGAAATGTTGACATTGAAATTTTTCTTCTCAGGCATTAAGACTTGCTAAAAATTATTTTATTAATTATTAGTGATGATGTGAGAGTCATATAATATGAACTTCTTAGGAGCGAGGGGCTGTATGGCAGAAATTGTATGCCAAAGTTTTATTTTAGTTACGCAGAGGTCTTTTTTAGTAATGTGTATTTTACTTCGTATAGCGAGTTTTAAATGTTCGTATTTGAATTGTTAATTAATTAGCCGTAAAAGCAGTAATTTTATTTTGTACTGTGATGGTGTCGTTCCGTCTAATTTGTTATATTCTATTTGCCTGGATGTATTCGCAGGTATTACGAACTAAATGTATGCGATTGCACGTTGATTGGCCTGGACCACTGATGTGGTCGTGGGCTGTTAATGTGTACGTATTGTGTAGTAATTGTGCTCTTGCCGTGAAACTGTCACGTTTTTTTTACATTCAAGGAGGGTTTATTGTATATAGGTGGGACTGGCCAAGTCCATGGCTGTGTTCAAATTGGCTGGTAAGTCTTACGTGAGATTTTGTGCGTTCTGTTGGTCATTCGCCTGTTTCGCATTTGTGGCAGCGTGGCCGTGACAAGACATTTCAAATATCGTGTAAACTATAATTCTCTAAACGTTACGATATCGCCGAGGAAGAGGTTTAGTTTTTATAGTTTTCAGCTCGAAAGTCTATGTACACGTGCACGAGTTCAGTGTTTCTCTTTCGAAATCGATGTAAAGGCGAGAAATTGTTTGATCACGTATTTTCTGTTGCCTTTCAGTCCAGATATATCCGTCGTAAAGCATGACCACGATTGTGTCAAGGCAAAACAAATGTTTATTACTCTCTCACAATACTTGAATGGGAGGCTGTTCATACTATTAAGTTTCACCCCCCCCCCCCCCTTGCATGGTTATTAAATAACATGGGAAGAGTTGTTCCTCGTAAAAGCTGAAATTGGTAATATTTATTTTATTTCGTCTCGAGCAAGTATTAAATGTCGTTACAGTAGTATAAACTACAAACACGGTCGACATTTTCACACGAAATCGAGCACTTAACAATTCCCATTTTTATTCGTTTCTGTTTACAGATCGCCTTGTCACTTTTAAAAGCATGCAAGAGTAAATACTGTCAAATACAAACTTGAATACACGCATTGTTTACTTAATGTTATTGATTATTACGTGCACAAATGGTTCACAGCTACGTCAATTCTTAATCCAGTCCAACTCTTTCACACCAATGTGAACTTTTTCCTTAAGTCGAAACTTTTTTCCTAGTTTCTGCCAGCTTTCCAGGAAGTATGCAAATTAATGTTAAATTAAACATATTTGCGTTTCTTTTAAATGTTGAGATTATCATGTGTTAGAAATTTCACATGAATGCTCTGGAGTGTACATTTAATATTATGTATAGAGCGCATGGTAGTCTCAACACTGAACCGCTTTACTACTAGAATTAACAAAACCACTTCGAGTTAGGCTAAGGTTAGCATGTAGCCTACGTACTTTTCACGCACACTACTTGGAATGTTATCATACCTCCTCCGGTAGTTTAATTGTATCTTTGCATGTGCTCTTTATGTATATAAAATGATTATTTTGAAAGATCGAATTGTAAACAAAATACTGTCACTTTTTGAACACGTGATTTTGACAGTTGTGTAAGCAAATCGTGAGCCAATGTAGCGAACATGCACAGTATATGTTTACTTCAATTTAATTCACGATGAATTTACAGCATTGTATATGTGTAGTATGTATGAAAAATTGTAAGGGTGAAGTAATTTTTTTTTTACGCTAAGGAACGGACAAGCTTTTTGCAGAACGTTATTTTGTATTTCGGAATGAGCAAGATATTTGGGGAAACTTTGCACCAATTAAGTGCAACACTGCACCACAAGATGGGGGCTTTGCAGCTCCCATCTTGATGCAAACTTTGTGACTACCAATTTTGTTCATAAATAACTAGCTGTTACTCGTAGCTCCGCCCGTGTGCAAAATATAAAAAAACAGACCACCAACCAGCGCCTACTCGTATGGTTTGTGGCATATGTTATACATTCCCTAAGAAACAGTCAGTTTTACCGGGATCAAAAGTACCCTATGTGGTAATCCAGAATTTAATCTACCCCTCTATGAAATTTCATCGAAATCCGTCGTGCCGTTATGACGTAATTGAATAACAAAGCAAACATACAAACTTACGCATTTATAATATTATTTAAGATATTGTTGTGTTTGTGTAAGGGACCTTTAAGCCTTCATTTGAAATTAAACTAGGCAGTTGTTACAAAGTTGCACTAGCTGGTGCAAAGTTATAGGCTGTTCATGGTAAAATTAGCACTTTTGAAAGCCCTGCTTAAGATCTACTTGTATGCACGTTGCGTATTTTCGCCTTATGCCAATCTAACGTTGGCATGGGCCTCGTCAATTTATTTATGCGTCGGTCTAGCGCAACTGTGAAATTATTACAAAATAAAATGTTTTGCAAATATGTACATTTTTACACTTCGACGTATTAAAAAAAAAAAAGTGAAAGAAATAATTAAAATTATCACATGGTTACCTGGCACATTTATTCGACGTTAAGGTATAGAACTACTTTCCACCCATCGTTACCAACTTTACTGTGCGCGTTTTATTCAGTGTGCCCGTTAGAATATATGCAGGTAGGATCAGTGCCATTTTTGTGAGGTTGATTTCAAAAGTGCTCACTTTATCGTGAACAGCCTTTACCTCAAATGACTAATATATTTAATGTGAACAAGCTGTGTTTGGGGACGGGGTTGGGAATGCCTCCCATAATTTTCTTTCCCCAACGGCAGTGTACCGCGCCCTTGCGTCGGTCGAGAGCAGCTCCCAGTCACAGGCCGCGTTAGCGCCCCCACGTCGTTCGTAGATAAGTTTTCCCGAAGAGAGTGTTGTATATTACTGTCGCGGAGCTCTTCAAACAAGTGGCGTGGTGTTGTGTGCAGTGTGTTTGTGGTGCGGCCTTGCTGGTATGAGTGGCGGTGAGTCACGGGGGGTTGGGGGGGGGGGGGGGGAGGAAAAACCTGGCGTGCGGTTTTGTGCTGTCGCATTGCCACATTTCAAGGCGAAGAGCTGTGTTAGTGGACCGAACTTTGCTGAAGCTCTGCCAAAGTTCTGCTTTCAGGATATTCCTCTACCTTGTGCAAACAAAGATTAACCAAGCCTAGAAAATTAAACCACAGCGTCAAGGTACCTCATTCGTGTGCACTCGGTGTAATGTCGCATAAGAACTATTTCTTACTATGAGTTATCAACACACCTATTTGCTTTCTGTTTTTATTCATACTAGTTTTAAATCAAAATATTTTATAGGTAAAATAATATGTACAATTTTAATGTAACCAAAAAAATAAGGGTGACTTTTTTACCAGAAGTATAAAACGCTTATGATGCTGTTGGATACACATACTAGTAAAATGAATATTGTGATGTGAATAGCTTAAGTTTTTAAATCAGACACAATGGATATAGGCAATTCACGGTAATGTGAGCACTTTTTGAAGCGCTCTCATTTGGTAAAATAGTCTATAATAAATAAATAAATATATATATATATATATATATATATATATATATATATATATATATATATATATATATATATATAGTAAAGCGATGAAATCCGTGCGAAGAACATTCACGTTTCCTGGTATTTGAGAAAACAGCGCTGGTTTTACCATTCCCTTTCAGAGGTGATAAGAGGCCTAGACTATTAACATTTTCGAGACCCCCTCTCACATACAAAAAAATTCTAAACTAAAAGTTTACAGTTCGCGTATATTTTGAATATTTGCATTCATTAACAGAATGCAACCATATGCCATGAGAACACTAACTCATTTATTAAACAAATGCTTCTGTTTGTTTTCAATTCAGAGTCCATGTCCTAATTTTAAGCCCATGTCAAATGGCGCTACTGCCCCTCCCCTCGTCCCCCCCCCTTTCCAAGATAGAGCCTGGGTCTTAAAGAAGTTAAGATTTTCTTCCAGACCTTCGAAATTCTTATAGGTACTTAGTTTATTACAGTAAGAGTTGTATCGGCAGTGCCAGGTTTCAGCTTCACTATTGCCTCGTTAAATTAAATCCTAATGGCTAGCGATGCTGAACTTGTAAAATTTTCTAAATACATTAGTTGACATCCTAAACGCGAATATTTGTGTACAGATTTTTTTTGATCAGGTGCTGTGCTGACATCTTCCTCGGGGATATCACTTTTAGTTACCTTTTATTACAAAATCATTGGAATTAATTTATTGCTGAATTTAATTTTTTTCCTTTTAACTTTTCTTCGTACGTTGGCATTTTGTAGTTATTTTCTTCTCCACACATTTACTCTAAGCAAAATTATCGGCAAGACTTGGTAACAATAATCTTTTCCACGCAGTATAAAATGCAGACGCTGTAGTTATTTTCTGATAAATTCTCCAATTTAGTCGGTGGGAAGTTGGCTTCACATAAGGAAATCGCTAATTAGCGTTTCCCCAATTTTTTAGCAGTTATTTGGAATGGGCCTATATTATATTTAAATATTTCGAAACTAAGATTGTGAAGGGTAGGGTTTGCAAATATTTTATACGTAGTTTTTTTTTTTTAATTAAATTTTTTTTTTTTTTTTTACTCCCGTAGTTGTATTCGTGGTGTTCGGATGAGGCAATAGTTGAGCGTTTTGCAGTTGTGGATAGTGAGATATCAGAAAAAGATACAACTCTTATTGGAAACAATATCCGACGGGTTCGTTTACTAAGGATACGATGAGGATGTGATTTACTACAATCACGGGTAATGACAGTCACGTGGGTTGAATACTAACCATTGAAAATTTTTCCTTTACGAAAACATGCATCATCCTTTAAAGCACTGGCTTCTTCATTTTGGAGACTAATATAAAGTGCTGTTTACTTTAGTTATAAAAAATTTAGTCCGCGTGTTTGATGTAATTTGTGGGCTTTATCATCCTTGGAAGTCTTGAAAATTATCTTTTTTGCTTATTCGTGTGTATTTACTTCGACGTTTAATTGAGCTCTTTAAGTTATGGAAAGAGAATTCGAAACCTCTCAATTGATGGGGTGTTGGTGGCCAGGCTCCACCAATTTATTTTTAGAAATGTATACCAGGTTCTGTGGAACAGTGTTGACAGAGAATACATGTCCGTCCAGGGTCATTACACCCGTACATATAATTTTCTAAGATGAGCTTTTCTCCACATTAAAATTATCATGTTTTCCCACGTCAGCTATTCAAATTCCATACGATTATACACGAAACTGTTGTTTGAAATCAGATTATTCAAAACGTGAACTACCGGTTGGAATTGACGGGGTAGGCTTTCCACTTATGACTTATCACTTTCCAGGATATGAGCGCACGACCTTTTTAATAAGTAGTGTAACGCCAAGGTTGGTTGACTATTGAATGTTGCACTGTCTTTCCGTTAGATGGCAGCCAATAGACTAAGGATGCGGTAGACCTCGTCTTCTGTGTATGTCCACTACGTTAGCCTACCATACGCCAACACAACTGTCAAGTCTCGTGATCAACAGTAATGAACGTGTTAGTTTTTTTAAATTTTTCAAAAGAAAACTCCTTTTATAGTATTAAAATACTTTTACTGATTTAAATTTAACCTAATTGCATGAAAAAATTTGTTAAAGGAAGTAAACATCTGAAAGCACTTGTTTGCTATAAATAGTGTTAAACCAATGATGGGATAATCGCTTGTAAAATAATCGATTATTAAATTATAATCGATATATATATATATTATATATATATTCTAACAATTAACTAAAGATTTTGGGTTGTTTATACTTAAACGCAACAAAACATTGCAAATACCTACGTGTTTCACATTTATAAAAAAATATAAAATATAATATAAAAAAAAAATTAAAATAGCAGAAATTGTTAAAAATAAACCGAAACTCGTCTGGCGGGAATAGTTTTAAACACAGTTATAGAAATATACAGTATTTAGGTCAATTTTTATGTATGGATTAGAACAAAACAATAGATTATTTTTACCGATTATTTATTCGATTAAAAAAAATAACATGGACACAAATCCGCGATTACCCCATCACTACTTTACAAATGGCGTTCATGATAGTCTTACTGGTAGAAAGGAAGTTAGATGTTGGGACACCGGGACTGTTTTTGCTTGACTAGCGTGATCACACCACCTCATATATTCACTCCACGGTGCAACCCAGAGGAGCGGCGCAGCGACGAGGTTATCGCGATTCAGCGACGAGATAGGAAGTTGCGGCTGACCCGTCTGCACTCGGCAGTCGCGCGAGAGATTGTTTTCCTGTTCCCCGAACTGCAGAATCTTGAATTCCCTGGAATTGCCAGCTTCGAGAAGAGCTGCTATCAGGGTTTTGGCAGTTTGTTAGCGGAGACGTTGGTTCGTAATATGCATGCACCATGTCGGGAACTTGACAGAATTCCACTCTTTATTTTAAACTAGCAGCCCGGCATAGCTTCGCTCAGGTTTTATGGAGTTACTAAAATACATACCTGTATATTTGTGACTACCCGTGACTACTTGTGACTACTCGCGAATTTATAATACTAAGATAATATTAGAATCCATTGAGCCACTGCGGTCCCACTTGATATATGCCTATGTGCATTTGGAAGAATTGTATTTTTCCAACAGTGACAGAGTTATAAGAATCGGCCCGGTAGTTTTGGTAGAGCATGCTTATAAAGCAGTCAAGTAGCTCATTTTTCTCAGACTTGGTTTTTTAATTTTTGAATTTAACATAGCCTATGAACATCAGGAAGAATGTAGCTTTCTAATAGTGAAAGAAATATAAGAATCGACCGTGTTTCCGAGATCATCCGAGACAGATAAACTCTCTCACATTACCTCTTCGCTATGTTAGTATAGATCAGAAACTCTGTGAAGGAATTCTGTACACGATGCAAATGCGTGTGTGACCTCTGTGGATTATTTTTAGTTATAGGCGATTCTGTCTGTAGTCTTTCACTGTTAAATTCAGCACTTTTGAAAACTCTGCTTACGATTTAATTATCTTCGCGTCCTTCCGCTATGTGAAAAATTTAATTTATGTACCTAAAGGCTGTTAACGATAAAGTAAGCACTTCTGAAACCTACCGCAGAAAAAGTCGCTGCCCCTGCCTGCATATACTTCAACATGCGCCCGGTAAAGTTGGCAACGATAAATGGAAAGTAGTTCCATTTCTTAACGTCGAATATAAAATGTTAGGTAACCATGTGTGATAATTTAAATTATGCTTTTTTTTTTAAATTCATCAGTGTGTAAAATTTACCAGATTTAGAAAATATCTACTTTTATAATAATTTCGCAGTTTCACTTGACAGACGCATGAATAGTGATGCGGCCCATGGCAATGTTAATTTTACATAAGGCGGAAAAATACACAACGTGCATACAAGTAGATCTTAAGCATGGCTTTCAAAAGTTTTCATTTTAGCGTGAACAGCCTATAGTGACTTTATTTCTGCGGTAGTCAAGCGAAATATTGAAATTGTTGGGATCATAAATACGATACTAATACGCCGTTTCGTACTTTAGCGTGCACAAAGCAGCAGAAACACTTTATTTGCCATAAATGCAAACATTGCGTTCGGGATACAACGTAAATACTTGGAGCTATTTTCTTCTGAGAGCTAGTACGCCTGTGTGTACGGTGGCGTCTGTTCTGTTAAGGAAGAATCCCACCCGCCATCTTGGATTTATGGAACTTTTGCCATACTTTGGAATACAGTTATCATGATTTTTTTGGAACGACAGAGCACGGAGCATTGCCTAGTGCATTGTCTGTTGTCAGTATTTCTTGATTATTTTCGATATTATTGTCTTTGTAATCCTTCACAAGAAATCTCGCGTTTCGTCTCTTCAGTTACCAGCTAAAAATTAACAAATGTAGCAAAGGTGGCAGATTAAGTTTGGGAAGCTGTTATTTAGGGTATGTTTTGCGGGAAATTCCAATACGCCTTCTGTAATAGAAGCTTAGGCGAAAAGTCAATAAATCCAAGATGGTGGGTGGGAATTCGCCTTATCGGGAGGTAATTTTTTTTTTTTTTTCAAAACTCGATTACAGCCCAAACAGAGATTCGCGACGGAATGTTGGTAAACTTTTCGGTGAACGTTGATGGTCTGCACACAGCAACGTTAAGAAGTAACTTACGAATGGCGAGTTTCCATTATTCAAATGCTAAAATTAATTTCAGCTGGTTCTATGTATATTTTTTTCTTTTTTGCATTTTTCTGTCTGGTTGAACGCGGTTTGTGTAATTCGAAATTTTGTTCGGTGCCAGTCTCATTTTGCGTATGTTATTGCGGGCAAAAAATTGGGGGGGGGGGGGGGAGGACTAGTTACTACCCGCGCCCAATTTCTTTCAGTTGTACTTGTGTCGCATGCCCAATACTTCACGGAAGCTCGTTAGATATTGTGTTAAATTTAATTTCCCGGTAACACGACCATGTACGGAATATTTGAGGGTTTCTTGGTGCACATTTTTTTTTCATTGATTCGGAGAGAACAATATACGAACTCTCGCTCGTGCACGTGCAGCAAAGAGAGGGAGACATCTGTGTAGAAGATGGCTAGAAGCGGATAGTGCTGTTAAAAGGAATAGGAATATTACCGAGGTTGCCAACGCCCAAGTCGACATTTTGCAAGGCACGAGTGAAGGCCATTGTGTAAGGTGCAGTTGCCGCATAGGTTTCCGTATGAGTTGCAGAGTATGAACACAAATGTTGGGTGTGGTTACGAAGTTGGCAATTCTGCTGTATGGAAGAAAGTGGTACTTCATATGTAGGCTTGTAGACTTTATATTTGAAAATTGAAGCATCCCTCCCGCTCTCCAAACCCGCTAATTGCCTGCACACTTTGGTGCGAAAAATGTTACGGATGTTTTGTAAAATTGTGTGGTTGTCACAAAACCTATTAACTCCCTTTGTAGCATATACACTAGCACTCTCTTATGAAATTTGAGTAGCCAGTATCGCCGCCAATAATAAAGAATCGATGTTCTTTGGGAAGTGGGGGGTCGTTCGTTGTTTCCGGGTTTGTAGTTATATGCTGGTCTTCGCGCCCGTCAGACTTATGAATAAAATATATTTGTTTTGTATTAACACGTTTACTTTGCGTTGTGTTTATGCCAAGTGATTAAGGTTTTTGGTCATCGTCGAAACGTTTTCGAAGCAGTTGTTTGCAGATGTGGACCTCGAATAACAAAAAAATCTGTAGACGTAGGCTTATTATATTTAGTTTATCCTCAGGTTGGTTTGAGAGTCCAAGATTTTTGAGCTTAGAAAAGTTATCACTTGCCTCGCGCATGTACTGACAATGTTCGATTGTAAACTAAACCATCGAAAATAGAACTGCTGTATTTTATAATGCGTTTGGAAAGTGTTAACTCGCAGGCGTGTTAAGTGACTAGCTAGGCTTAGTCACATTTCGATAACTTTAAAGAAAAAGGAAGCCTGAGAATAGGTTCACAGTTCAGAACCATCATTTTATGTAAGGGAATACAGAACTTGTGTTGTTGACCGTGAAACGTTCCCGAAATGAAATGTCTGTGTTTACGACGCTTAAAGTACTATTCCCGTATTCCAGATTAATTTCGATTTAAAATGTTTTTTTTTTTTCTTATTGTGCAGTCTTCGGCCGTACGTAGCTGTTGGCATTGTCGTGGACCGAATAAGCAGCTCAGACGAGACTGTGAAATTGTGATTACCAACTGACTGTAGGTCAAACGAAGCTATAAAATGGCAAAAACGCAGTTATGTTGATAAGACGGAATATATTACTGTAATACAATTGTTTCAGTTAATATTTTACCGATAAGAGCAAGTGTTCACCAAATTTTTTTTAAAGGAGCATAGAAATGTAGATATCTTTTGAGCCTTTCCGTGGCTTGTACCTACAAAATTATCCTAAACGATAGCAGAAACAAATTTCGGTGATCACCCACTTCAAAAAAACGCGCTTTTTTAATGACTTGATGACATCGTTCTTCCCCCAGTTCGGTGCTAACGATGCAGTGTTCTCTTTATTGACGCAGTTATAGGGTATTCACGGTAAAGTGAGTACTTAAGGCTCTCCCAACAGGCATCAACCTCTAATAAATATATTTTAGTGCAGCCTCGGATGTTAACATTTGAGAGTGCTGAAATACATACACTGTGTTTATTAGCCACATACCAATATTTATATTAAAAAGTGGTGGTATGAAAGGAATTGGCTGAAAGGAAAAATTTAGCAGGGTCTTGAAAAGTGCTCATTTTTCCGTGCTAAATTTAACGTGGTTCGATTTTTTTTTTTACTATTATGATTTTTTTTCCTTGTCCATGCTGCTTTCCTGCATTTGCAAGCACACATATGCAGGGGATGGCGTTTAGTTAAGGTGAAGGTAATTAGGTGCACTTAAAAGCTGTCTCTCGAACGTGCATGGGTGTCAGCTGCACAGCAGATCGCAAAAGTTTCGACGCTGTATTAAAAAAAAAATTTCCGCTTGTTGGGAGGTGGGGGGAGGGGAGTTAACGCAGCCACGCAGATTCAACTTAACCTGGAACGGAGATTTGATATTAACTACTCAAGATAACCACAGCTCATCCAGTAGCTGGTCCGAAGCAATTTACAATTTGCTTTTTTTTTTTTTTTTTTGTCAAGATGGTCAACCATAAGTGTTGACAGCAGGCGCGTTCTCAGTGTCGTGAGACACGCCTGTTATCTTCGTTTCCGCAAGTTGATGAACGTAGGATTTTAGTTTTCCCAGCTTAGAATAAATTCGGCAGTCTCCTGCCAAGCCCCAGTGGCGTACGCAATAACCCGAAAGATGCGATTGTTCCAGATTGCAATCTCGCTCGCCTCGCACGATTACTAGAAATCGAAACGTATCGTCCGGTACGTATGCAATACGTCCGTTGAAACAGTGATTACACTCTATTCAAGATTACTTCCAAATTTGCCGAAGCCCTGTTGAAGTTACGCGCCTCGTGCAGTCTTAGTAAATTACCCCAAAGGGACAACTCGTACCGAATTTGTGCGCACTCAGTGTAATAATATTTTGCGTAATAACTATTTATTACAAGGCATTACCAACACGTATGTTTTCTTACTGTTTTCATTCATTTTAATAATAAATGTAAAATTGATGATTTATAGTTAAAATGTAGGTAGAAGTTCACTTTAACCAAAATTAAGAAAATAACGTCCTACTTTTACGTTAACAGAAGTAAAAAACGCTTGTGATACATGGCGTATTTAGGAAATAACCAAACATGTCATTTATGGCGTGATTTTTAAAGGCTGAATTTTGATAATATTATAAATGCGAAAGGCCGTATGTTAGTTACACAATTACGTCGTAACGACTATACGGATTTGAATGAAATTTGGCACAGGAGTAGATTATATTCTGGATTAGCACATAGGGTACTTTCATCCCAGAAAAACGAACAGTTTCTTAGGGAATATATAAAATATGCCACCAATCATTAAGGTGGAGCACTTGGTTATTATAATTAAGGTTTGATTTTTGCACGCCGGTGAAGCCACAGGTAACGGCTATAGGCTGTTCGCGGTAAAATGAGCATTTTTGAAAGCCCTGCTTCTGCTTAATATCTCTTTGTATGCGCGTTGTGTATTACTCCGCCTTATGTAAAATTAACATTGCCATGGACTTCTTCACTTTAATCATGCGTCGGTCAAATGAAACTGTTTAATTATTATAAAAGTAGATATTTGACAAGTCCACTAATTTTTACACTTTGATGCATTAAAAAATACACAGAGAGAAAGAAGTAAGAGTTATCACAAATGGCTACCTAACACTTTTTATTGTACGTTAATATATGGAACTGCTTTACATCATTACCAACTTTACTGGGCGCATGCCACTCAGTGCGCCAGTTAAAATATATGCAGGCAAGAGCAGTGACATTTTTCTAATGTTGATTTCAAAAGTGCTCACCTTATCGTGAACAGACTTAAGTAGGCTATATGCAGGAGTACTCGGGACGAGATAACTGGGGCCAATCACTGGCGCACTTGCGTGGAAGACTTGTTCAGAAGCGGCGGTCGAGTCTCCACGGCATAGTTTTTGCCCGTATCGCCTCAGTTGCGGGCGGTGTCGTGTTATGTGACTGGCGAGATATAATTTTCCGCGCACGACTTGTTGCGGAGAGGAAGTGAAGCAACTGGCGACAAGACGTGCCGTCCATTGCAAACAAGTCGTCTCCAAGGTCGGCGTTGGCGCGTCGCAGATCTCGCACAGCTGTTATCACTCCGTAAACCCGCCTCTTCCACAGACCCCCACTCGGAGTGTCGAGGCCTGCACAAGTGCGTGCGTGTTCAGCAGTGTAGGTCAGGGCGCTTCGTGGTGGGGCCCACATTTCGATGACCATAACAGTACATTCCTTTTAAGGTGATATTTCACATATTTTTATATTTGGTTATCTGAAAGAGCTTTTGAAAAGTGGCCACGATCCTTCATTTCTACAGCTTTTGCGAAAATTATTTTTTTGGACCTAAACGGCAGCTGATATTGTAAAAGCTCTTTACAATTTTCTTGCACATTGTTTTCATTAAGTTGTCTAATTCTTTAAACGCAAAAAACTGTACAATTTGAAAAAAAATTATTAAATAAAATTTTTGTTATTTAATTATTTGGATAACAGTGTACACTTTTTTGTAAGTAAATTGTTAGAGGATTTTTATAATATCGGCTCCCGTTTGGTACAAGAAATTAATTCCCGCAGAAGCTGTAGAAATGAAGGATCGTGGCTTTAATGCAGTTATTAGTTGCCAAATTATTACAGTTTTAAAAATATAACACTGAAAAGTCTTAATTTCCAGAATTCTGCAGCATACTAGGCTTTGCTCTTAGATTTTTTCCAGTCAAATTGCATTTAATGCAATCTGTATCGTGTGCAGAACATACTGCTTGGGTATGGCGAGCGAGCGAGTATTGGCACTCTGAATTTTGTTGAAAATAGGGGTCAGAGTTTTCCTAAATATATTTTTGTTCATTCAAGCGAAACTGTTAACAATCATTTAATGAATAGTTGAAACTATAAACTGTAGAGGAAAAGTTGTTTTTGTTCCTTTCGTAGCTTGTAACGCAAATTCATTAGCCTGCGCTTACTCTAATTCAACACTTTGAAACTGCCTATAACACTCTTGTCGGAATTTGAGTGTTATATTTTGACAGCTAACAACTGCATTAAGGAGGCACTTTTCAAAACCTCCCTCAGTTAACCAAATTAAAAAAAAAAAAAAAAAACAAGAGAAATCACCTAAAGGCAGATTCCCACCCGCCAACAGAGCATGGCCTAGCGCATTGTCAGATGTCGGCATTTTTTGATTACTGTTGATGTCGTCGCCTTTGTAATCGTTCGCAAGAAATAATCTCGCGTTTCGCCTCGACAATTACCAACTAAAAATTAATAAATGTAGCGAAGCTCTGGGAGTTCGATAAAGTTTGGGAAGTTATTATTTAGGATATGTCTTGCGGGATATTTCAATACGCCTTCTGAAATAGAAACTTTGGCAAAAAATCGATAAATCCAAAACGACGGGTGGGAATTCACCTTAAGAGCCCATGTCACCCTTCATATTGAATTTTTAATTTATTTCTCCTCGATTCAAATTTAGGAGGATTAATATGAAAAATCGACAATAGAAGCTTAGGTAATTACTTTACCCATCATTACAGACATAATATATGAACTACTAAAGCATATTTATGCAACAATTAACTTAATACATTATATAGGTATATTAATTCACTTTTACCTTTTAATGACTACCAGAGCACACCTATTAACAAATAGGTTCAGAAGTTTGCACAGAAACATGGATTGTAATGCTTCTATAATGAAACATTTTCAGTAATGAACCTGACTACTGTTATGGCACTAAAACGAATGCTCTCCGTATACGGAGTGATGCTGCCTCTTAACATTCGCGTGTGCATGTTGCTCACAGTTAACTGATCAGCTCTGGACCCAACTTTTGAAAACTCCACTGTCACCACTTGTATGTATTTTAAAGGCAACACTTACTGACAAGCGCCCAGTAAAGTTGGTAACGCTGGAGGGATAGCAGTTCCTCGTCTTAATATCGAATTAAGTGGTACGTAACATTCTTGAATACTTTAATTATTTCTTTTGATTAGTTTTTTTTAACGAGTATGAGTAAGAATGGACAAATAAGTAAACTATTAACTTTCCTAATAATTTCACATTTTCACTTGGCCAAAGTATGAACAAAGAGAACTAGCCTGATCACATTAGTCGTTTGTTAATTTTACATACGGTGTAATATGCACAAAGAAGACCTTTCAAAAGTGCTGTTCACTGTAAAGTGAGCACTAGGAATCAACCTTTGAAATTAAAAAACCGCTGCCGGTTTCTACATGCGTTGCACTAAACATTGGAGTTCGGGCTCGCATATAAATTGGCAGCGAAGATGTATAGGCCCCAAGTAGTTGCAAGACTTTTTCGTCGTATTGTGAGCGTAATTTTTTTAAACTCGGGTCAAGTGAGGTTAGTGTTAGTTATACGACTCGCTTAGTATCAAAATGTTGCATATGAGCAACACATTTACATGTCTCATTCCACGATTTCAATAGGATGGCACATGATAGTAATCGGGCTTATGGCAATGTTAAATTTGCGTATGGTGGAAAGATACACTTGTAATCAGAGAACTACATCCTAAGAGAGAATTTGTACGGTGTAAAATTTATCAGGAAGTGCAGTAGAATTGGTCAGATTCTTAACGTTTATGGATGCATGTATCTGTCTTAGGATGGACACGAATCAGTAGCCAACAGTGTTACTCAAGCAATAAGAGAATTTGTATCAATATCAAAGGAAGTGAATGCCAGTAACCAAACTTAACAAATTCGAGTAATCGTGATTATCACCCCTTTATTCTAAATGATAATTTTCAATCCGCCACTAGCAGCATTCTTACGGTCCTTGCCGGCGCCCGTACGTCTGGTGTGTGAAATGCACTCCAGCATCTTTCAAACGAACAATGTTTATAGTATGTCACACTCGTCTATCATTCGCCCATCGTTAGCGTGACCAACAGCCAATTAGAGGCGTCTTGTTTAATATCAGTCCACTTTCTGGCAATCAAGCGTTTGATGGCCAGCCTCGTAAACTACTTTATCGATGTGAGTCTAGTAGTAGTTTGAGAATTTGTGTTCTTTGGTTTACTTCGTGTTGTAATAGTTAGTTTAATAGCGCACACATATTATACATTTTGTCGCGATAAAATTTGTAGATGAATAAAAGTGCGTTAACGTCATTAAAACAGTCCATTCATGGCCGCACAAGACCTTGCCCTCAGAAAAAAGGATTTTTTTATTTAATATAAAATTTGTAAATATTTAGCATTCGTTTGGTTTCGAGTCATATATTTCGCAATAAAATTTGTATATTTAAATATGTTTTATTTATAAATTTTAAAATTTTTTACCAATAAAATATTAGGTGCAAGACGCGGACGCTCGATATCAGATCATATTGTTGTATAGGCTTTTCTCAATCTGTAAAAGTAAAATATATTATCATTAAGTTGGGTATTATATTGTTTAATAAAGTTTCCCCTTTTTATTATACCTTTGTCATGTCAGTTTTTTCCAAAAAGTGGTTGCGTTGTGAGAAGGGCCTCGAAAAAGTTTATGCACATGGTTTAGCTTTCGCTAGGGGCAGCTTTGAGTATATATAAATGCGTAGTGTTGAAAACATTAATATTCGCTGCTCCTCAGAATGTGACTGTTAATTCCATTCTCATTTCTAAACTTGGCAAATTGAAATAATTTCGCACGGATTAGTGGATAGCGAAAGAGTGCAACATAACCTCGCTAACATTTTCCATTTGAAATCTCTGAAGGTGTCCTGTCTGTTGGGAACACATTGAGGGAACTTGGGGAGTATTCTCTCCTTGTAAATTGGAATCGTTACTTTTAAGCCCCTCTGTATAGCAAAAACAACTTTTTTAAAATACAGAATGTGTGCTGAACTGGGGTATAGCTTGTTCGTTAGACGATTCTGAAATCTTTTTGAAGATTTCTGCCGCTTGGGTCACTCTTTAACGTAAACACCTGACAGAATAGTTTTAAGTAATATTTTACTAGCGAATTAGAAAAAAAGTATTTACGTAACTTAATGTCTTACTGTTGGTGCAAAGCTTAAGTTGATGGAAATTCATTTCTTATGTAGTGTAAGAATAAGCGTAATGAAACATTTTCAGTTCTACTTGATTAATGCAATCTTAATTTTACATGTAGTAAGGTGATGCTTCACAGTGGCCTGAAGAAGTACGAGATAATTTCTAGTAAAATAATGGATCATTTAATTATAATAGATTCATCGATTATTTTAAAACAATTCGATTATTCATCATTTTCAGATGTTTATTCTCAAACAAATCAAAATATTGCAGATGCCTACATGTTTTTGATATTTAAAATTCAAATTGTCATAATTTCTGCTTTAGGGCAGACAAGTTCGCATGTAGCTGTGCTGAACTGGTTTGCTTGGAGACGGTCAAGAGTGCGGTTTCCACGCTGCGCTGTGGTTAAAACTAGCGGCGAGTTTACTGCGCGCTGTTTCCTGTGCGTCATTCACGTGTAATAAACTGCTTCCTCTGTTTTCTCCTGTACGACCCGACAACGCGGCCTAACTTGGTCGTGTGCGACTTGAATATACGTTTACCGTGGGTCCCTTCATTTTTTCAATTGTTCTTTTTCCATTGGCAGCACTTTTTAAACGAATAGGCTACAAGAGGTGAAAATTATTTTTTGAGTTTTTAGAACAGTCATTTTTCGTCGCGGTATAATAATCTGTAATTTTCTCCACTCCCGTTTTGTTCACTCTTTAAACAAATTATTAAACGAGTTTTTATAAGTATTAAAATTTTTTTCTTCAAACAAATTGAAAAACCGAGCAAAATTAATACGCCAGACTAGGTCTATAGCTCAACGTAATAGTTGTTAAAATGCAGTGAAAAAACATTTCTTGGGAATTCGTTATGCGGTTAGCTCGTACTTCAATTTTTAACTTTTGAAGTCAAAATATAAACATTTGCTACAGGTGAATAGTCTCATTTAAATGAATGTGCTACAATCCACTGCCACTCATGTGCTTTAAGTTAAAATTCTTATATACGCCGAAAGAAAATATTACTTTTATTTTTAAAATGATTTCATATCTTTATCAAGTAACCGTTAATATTATGTAACGAAAAAATAAAAGCTCTCAAAATTTAAGGAAAAAAATAATTGGCTCTCGGACAGCCTTAGTGCCATACATAGAAGGAAATACGTGCCGTTGATTAATATATTAGTATAATTACTATTTATTACGATGCGAATTGGTCTTGCACCGAAACATTTTTGTAGCAACTCCAGCAAACATGGCCCAGGGTCATTGTAATAATACTAGCGGACTTCCTGTGTGCTGAGTCGACACCGGAGTGTCACTGAAAGCTTTAAAATGTTTGTAAATGCCGCAGGCGTCCGCATCGCTGGCTGGCGTTTTATGTGCGGGTAATATTTCCTGCCTCGCTACCGTTGGCTGTTTGCACACATCACGCTAGGTTTCGTAATTGCGTGTGTTGTTGCTGAAGTACTGGCGGGTTCAAATAGCTCGCCTTGCTGGCACCTCAACCTAAGAAAGCTTGCGTATGAGGTTATTTCCCTGCGAAATTAAAATTTTTCCGGGATGCCCTCGTACACTGGGAATTCGTTCATCTTAAGGTCGTGTCACCTACCCAGCGGAGTCTGTCATTTAATGTTGCCGAAACTCCGGGAATGTAAGGGAAAATCTCGTCATGGCGCGAATCGAGAGCATTTTCAATCTATTTTCGCGTTATATAGAACTGGTAAGCCTCTATACATTTACTGAGAATCACTTCAACGTATTTAGTATAGGCTGTTCACGGTAAAGTGAGCACTTTTGAAAGCCCTGCCTAACGTCTACTTGTGTACACGTTGTGTTTTTTTCCGCTTTATGTAAAATTAACATTGCCACGGGCTTCATCGCTTTTTAATGCGTCGGTCAAGTGAAACTGTCAAATTATTAGAAAAGAAAACATTGCACAAATCTGCTCATTTTTACGCTTCGATGCATAAGAAAATACCGAAAATAAGAGAAATAATTCGTTATCACAAATGGTTACCCAACACTTTTTGTTCGACGTTAATATATGGAACTACTTTGCCCTCTATCGTTACTAACATTACTGGACTCGTGTCATTCATTGCGCATGTTAAAATATATACAGGTAGGGGCAGTGACTTGTTTCTAAGGTTGATTTCAAAAGTGCTCACTTTATCGTGAACAGCTTTTAATCGGTGTTCCAACCTCAAATCCAAACCACTCCGTTTTTTCTAGTCGTATTGACAGAAAAGCAGTTAAATGTTGGGATATGGAGACTGGTTGTGCGCAGCCAGCGAGATCGGTCTACCTCATCTTTAGTCTGTGAGTTATACGGGTTCGTAAAATAACGTACGTAGTGGGTAGCTTTCACCGCGCTCGTGCTTAGGAGGGGTTTATGGATCCCTGTAACGAGCAGAGCAAACACACCGAAACGTTACGGAAACTCCACTTTCACGGGCTTAAGGCGAGGGCCAGTCGCCGGGAGCCCCGCGGCACTAGACGCGGGTCCAGTAAGTACTCGTCCTCGCTTTCACCCGGCGTTCTGCGGCAGTTCTCAATTTAAACTTTCTGATTGCTTGTTACGTACGGTCGTTACACGTTTTTTCCGGATGTTAAGTGTGGTTTTGCATGCAGCCTTTAGGGGTGTTCCGCCGGTAGGAAACCACACACTAGTCGCGTTCGGTTACCACGCAGAGCTCAGTCTTCGGATAAAGTTTGATCGAATTCAAGCCATTCTGCTGGTCATTGTAGTTGAGGATTGTCAGTGTAAGTTTTTGGAAGTCCCATACAGTAAAAAAAAAAGAAGTGATATTTTTAAATCCCTTCCCTCCCCAGGGGCCACGGTGGCTGAGCGATTAGCACGCTCGCCTCCCACCAAGGCGAACCGGGTTTGATCCCTGGCCGGGTCACCGGATTTTCGCAAGTGGCAATCGTGTTGGAAGATGCCGTTGGCCGGGGGGGTCTTTTCGGGGATCTCCCGTTTCCACCGCCCCTTAATTCACTTAAATCACTCTCATCGGCTCTCAAGACCTCGCTGTTAGCCGCCCAAATCTCTTTGTTTGCGTGTTGCATAACTCTGAATTTTAAAATAGAATGTAACAGAACCTTTTATCTTTCCTCGTTTTTACTATCTAGTAACTGTTTCCCGGAATTTTTGCGCGCCAAGTTTTCTAGACTTTGTTTTATTATTATACTGTTATACGAAATGTATTGTACTCTGCTTCTCCGCAGTCGCTTTGTTTTTGTGGCCTTGTCAATTGACAGTCGTGATTTAAAGCCGGAGAAATTAACCAAGTCGTGGGTTTGCGTATTTTTAGCCTATTACTGCTGTCGATCTTTCTTAAATAATAACCTTGAATCATACTTCATAGCAGGAAAAGTAGCAAGCACAAGCTAACTTCATTTTCTCTTGAGGTAGGAGAGACGATGGCTTCTAATTGTACTCACTGCCGAAATTATCAGGAAAAATTTATGTTGCAGTTGAAAGAAGAATGTATATATTGTAAAACCTAAAAATATTTTATAGACTTTACTTATTTAAATGCTTAGAACATATTCTATTTTTTTTATAAAAATTATAGCGTATTTGTGTTCCAAATGGTTCAGAAAGTACATTTTACAAAAGAAAACTCCTTGCATCAAACAAGATCATCATCATTACTCTGGTTGTACGTAATAACCCAGTAATAATGTATACAATTATTTTTAATACTGTGTGTTGTACACATCCATTTCAGCCATGAAACTGTTTATTTGTATAACTGAAATAAAAGTACATAAAATAAATTATTAAAAATACATGGTACACACATTTTAGTTCGTACAAGTATAGTAATTATTAAGGTGGCTATACTAAACGGATGCTTTCACGGAAGACGTGCTTTCTGAATAATTTAAATTTAAAAATATGCATAAATTTCAATTAAAAATATGTTTACTAATTTTTAAATAAGTAAATTCTAATAAACTGTTTTGGTGTTATAAAATTATGCATTCTTTCATATGCAACATAAATCGTACTTTCTTGACAATTTTGGTAGTGTATACTAGGTTGTAATAAGGTCTGAATGTTACACAGTCGGGTGCAGCGCTCCATTGCAAGCCACTGTACTAGCATAGTCTATTGACAGTAAAGTGACCACTTTTTGAAGCCTCTCATTCGGAATAATAATTAATAAATATATCGTTGTAGCCCTAGACGTTAGCTTTAGAGTCCGGTCATACACACACATTATATACATATATATATAATATATATAGTGTCTGCTACATGGCAATACTTATTTTAAAAAGTGGCGGAAGGATAAAGAAAATGGTTGGTAGGAAAAATAAAGTGGGGCCTCAAAAGTGCTCACTTTATCGTGAGCAGCCTGTACCTTGAGAAATTGCTACAGTAAACACTTCTCGTGAAGCAAGGCGGCGTGTGTAGTTTGTCATTTCAAGGCCGGCTGGAAACGGGTGACTGGGCCACGTAACTGTGACGTGCCGGGTACTGTTAGCCAATCAGATCGCCGGCGGCAGGGCCAGGCCGGTTGTTTGTAAACACACTCCAGTGCCTCTCTTGTTTGGGCGATGGGAAGAGCAGTCTGCTGGCTTTGGCACTCGTAAGTCACGTGCCACACTCATGTTCACGAACTGCTCCGATGCCCTCTTGAATGCAAAGTGGATACTGGAGTTTGACTCGTTAAGATTGCAGTGGGTATAGTCAATTCAATTCACGGTTGTTCTTCTAGGATATGCCTTCGCCTCGTGCAAACAATGCTTAGAAATTTACACCAGAATGGCTAACGTACCGCATTAGTGCGCACTCAGTGTAGTAATATTTTGCGTGTAGGCTATTCACAGTAAAGTAAGCACTTTTGAGGGCCTAGTTGCTTTTTCTTTCAGCCGTATTTCACCCTTTAACCACCTTTTGAAATAAATATTGCCGTGTAAGTAATAAACAGTTTGTGTATTCGACCACACTCGGAAGTTAACGTCTAAGGCTAAAATAAAATGTATTTATTTACTATTCCAAATGAGCGCGCTTTCAAACGTGTTCACTTTACCGTGAACAGCCTGTAAGAACTATTTCTTACCAGGCATTAATAATACACGGTTTCTCTGTTTTTATTCGTATTAGTTATGAATGAATATTATAATTTATATATAAAATATAAGTAAAAGTTCAATCTAACAAAACAATTAGGTACTTTTATGTTACTACTAGTATAGAATCCTTGTGATGTGGCATATTTAGGAAACAAACAAGTCATAGTGATTTTTCAAAGGTTCCATTAAAAAAGGGCGAAGGAACGGGGAACAGACTGTAGCTAATCAAACATTCATATTTGTACGCTACTATACATTGCAATTTCTGTTACGTATTTTTGTATATTCGTACTTATTCTTTCAACACAGCGTAACTACTTGGCTGTCGCTAGTCAGTAGCCGTACGGCAGCAGGGCGTCATGAACTCGCTCCAATATAAAAGTGAGACGCACCATAGGAGCTTATATTTTCGTTCTCTGTCGCATTCTCATACCAGACTCGTGCCCTTGCCATGTAAATACTTTGTATTCCCCCCCCCCCCCCCTTCCACGAGGCAAGGGCAAGAGTTGCAGAGCAAGAATTGTAAGAGTGCTCAGTAGGTGTAACTTTAAATTAATTTACAACAGTTACGTTATACAAGAGTTAGTTAGGTGATTTTTGCTGCAGTCACCATAGCTGAGAGTGCTACATCAGTGTATTTGTTTACTGACGTATTTACCATTACAGTATTTCGTTTTCACCATACATATGTTTAAAAGTTATGTCGAAGGCCTTGGTACAATTTATGTATACTCTTGCTGGGAGTGGATACGAAAGAAAAAATTTATACGTAGAAAAAATTAGGCGAAGGATGCTCACGATAAAGTGAGCACTTTTGAAAGCCCCGCTAAGTTTCTATTTTCAGCCCGTTGGTTGAGATCATTCCGCATACCTCTCAAAATAAACACTGCCAGGTGATGTGAAATAGTTATTAACATAAATGTGTTACAATCACGTCAAATTTGGTTTATATTTGCATACAACAATAAGAAACTGAATTACAGGTGAGAAATCTTTATCTTTACGACTAGTAAGACTTTATAACATGGAACTGTTTCAGGAAGTTCGCGGTCAACTTAAACTATGGATATTGCGATCGTTGCTTACGTTGATATATATGCAGTTAAGGGCAGTGAATTTTTGTTAAAAAGTTGATTTTAAGTGTGCTCACTTTATCGTATGAACAACGTATAAGGTGGTTGTTAAGTCTGTTCTTGGAGTGTTTGACCTAATCATATGTATTCCTGAAAGTCAATACTAGATTATGCCGTGTTTAGAGTTGCATGTTCAGTAACTTGAAGCAGGAATGCAATCTCAGAAATGTTGTAGTAATTGTAGAATTAACATTTTTCGAAGACTGGCTGTTGGCTGCTGTGATCAAATGCCTTGAACACAGCGGAAAAAATATTTCCGCGGCTAAACAATCCCGTTTGATGTGTGGCTTGGAAGTTTATGCGGAAATTACAGGTTTGGAATTAAAAATGTTTTGTGTATCGAGCGTGGGGCAATAACTCTACCTTTCTACGTAGAGGATCGCTTGAATTTGACTTAGTCGCCAGCTAGTTGTTTTTAAGGGGGGTCCATTCTCACAGGTGATCAAATTTGAATTCCGCATACAATTTTTATTTTTTACATTTTTTAATGCGTGTGATATCGCTTCCTTTCACCCTGAACTGTTTGAAAGCTACACTTCATGCAAACTGTAATGGAGCACTGGCTATATATATATATATATATATATATATATATATATATATATATATATATATATATATATAGTGAGGTGATTAATTCCAGGTCATTTCAAATAACTAAGTTCTGACACTATGACAAAACGCTCTGTCATAGGTGATGGTTATAATGAATACGCAAAGCTAATTAAACTATTTTATACAATCTTTATTTAATATTTAGGATTGTGCCATTTGCGTATATAGAATTTTATTTTGGGAAGGGGAGAACCTTGGTTTCTGGAGTGAGCACTTTGCACAGTAATAAAAACACCTTTTTCCCAGTATAAAATATACTTCAATTTCAAATGCATACCCAAGGTAAACTTATCGCAGTTGATTTACATTTTCAGTTATTTTTACAAAATATAATATTTATATTTGAAGTTTTTTGGGAGGAGCTGCAGCTTTTTCTGCTTCCCCTTTGCTTTCACGCTACTGGGTCGTGCCTATTGCGATCAGAACCAGGTAAAATAAATAGTTGCAAACGCCATATCCATTGAAATATCGCGACAGCCAGCGCCGAGAACCGAAGCGCTGCAAACTATTGTTTATCAAACACAACTCGTACGCATTCGGCTTCGCTGGCGTAATGTCAACACCCAAGTAAATAAAGCTGAGGGCAGACATTATTAATTACTCGTGGCAGACAGCAGTCACTGGAGTACCAGTAAATTTCTGTTTGGCTTAGGTTCCTTCTCAGTCTCGCAACTAACCCTTCTGCCACTTCTGGTTTCAACCTCCCCCCCTCCCCCCTCCCCAAAATCAAGAGAGGGTAAAACAAGTTAAAGGCTGTTCATGATAAAGTGAGCAATTTCGAACCGAACCTTAGAAAACAGTCACTGTCCCTGCATGCATATATTTTAATGGGCGCACTGAAAGACATTCGCCCAGTAAAATTGGTAACGATGGATGGAAATTAATTCTATATCTTAACGTCAAATAAAAAGTATTAGGAAACCAAATGTGATAACCTAACACCATTTCCTTAGCTTTGTTTTTTTTTTTTTTTTACGCATAGAAGTGTAAAAATTAGCAGATTGGTTAAGTTTTTCCTTTTTTTAATAATTTTACAGTTTCATTTGACCGACGCACGAATAAAGTGATGAGGCCCATGGCAATGTTAATTTTACATAAGGCGGAAGCATACACAGTGCATACAAGTAGATCTTAATTAAGCAGGGATTTTAAAGTGCTCATTTTAACGTGAGCAACCTATATACCTAATACAGTACATTATGTTAGTTGATGATATGCTATAAAATACGGAATGTCATTTTGAGGTCGGCATCGGAATACAAAGCCGTTCAAAATAATGTTTTTTGTTTCGTGACGAGCTCGGGGAATACACTGTGCTGCAGATACGAAGAGTGCAGGGCCCCTATAGGCTGTTCACGGTAAATTGAGCACTTTTGAAAGCCCTGCTCGAGATCTACGTGTATACATGTTGTGTGCTCTTCCTCCTTTTGTAAAACTAATATTGCCATGGGCATCATCTTTTTATTCATGCGTCTGTCTAGTGAAAATACGAAATTATTAGAAAAGTAAATATCGTACAAATCTGCTCATTTTTACAAATTGTTACTGTAACAATTTTGTTTTCGACTTTAATATATTGAACTACTTTTCCCTCCATCGTCACCAACTTTACTGGACACGACACTCGTTGCGCCCGTTAAAATATATACAGTTAGGGGCAGTGACTATTTTCTAAGGTTGATTTAAAAAGTTCTCACTTTATCGTGAACAGCCTTTACCTGTACTGCAATACTTTAATTTTTTTTCTTTTAAAACGGATTGTTTCGTGAAATAAAACATGTGGGTTGGTCTGTATGACTTGTAGTTGTTGCAAGTACAGAGGCAGCAGGATCGATTAGATTGCAATTCCGTCAGCCTTGGTGTTACCTGATTTGCGCAGTACGTTGAAAAATACACTTGAATATTTTTTTTTTGCGGTAATGGTACACCGAGGGAATTATTTTCTCGACAAAGTACTGAATTACGTGCCATGTCCGGACTTACAGAATTAATTTGACAGAATATTTAAAACCACAATTTTATAAAGGTATCCTGAACTCCAATGTTGGTTTTTGTATAATATACACAAACATATACGTATTGTGTATAAACTACTTTATTCCGCGTATAGTTTTTTTAGCAAGAAGAACATTATATATTTGGTTTATAAGCATATAAGCTCTTTTGCAGGCTCAAATATTTTTATATTTATACTGTATCCAGCATAGTTGAAAGGGTTTTTACAAAGATTTGTATCTTAAAGTTAGCAGGAGCAGGTTTGCCAGGTTGGCTTAGGCGTGTAGAATGTGTGTCGACGGTTTAAATGAAATGCTATGATGAACAAAACCTGGTCATCCGTGGGGTTTCTATTCCGAATGTTGCAGTTTCTCAAATATATTTTAGGGGCCACGGAGGATAAGCGGTTAGCCTGCTCGTCTCCCGCCAAGGGGAACCGGATTCAATCGCCGGCCGGGTGACTCCTGGATTTTCGTATGTGGGGAAACGTACCGGACGATGCCGCTGGTCGGCGGGTTTCCTCGGAAATCTCCCGTTTTCCCCGCCATTTCATTCCGCCGCTGCACCATACTCGCCTAAATCCCTATCACATGAAGTTGTATACAGTATCGCCTGTAATGGCGCTACTCGGCAACATTAAGCATCGAAAATTTCCTGTCACCAACCTAGCAAAAATTTTACCAGCAAGCGGAACATGGTACACCGCTCGATTGAGTCGGTGTTCTGTCTTGAGTTGGCTGCACTTGCACTGTTATTTTTCAAGTGCGAGCGAGAGAAGTTCGTGAAGGACGAGGGTTGCCCTTGGACAGGCTACCTATGTACACCAGCAAAGCAGACACAATTACAAGACCATTTAAGTACCTAGGAAGTAGACAGACTACTGTCTCACATGCTTATTGCCTGGAAGTTTACAAATACAGCTAGATAGACCGAACGCGAAGATGTGTGCGATTTCTTCTTGTAGCCCGTATTAATCCGGAGACAATATTTGTTGGCAGCTTTATCTTGGGTATTGTTTGCAATAAGTTAAAAATTTATTAAGCTGTTTTATTTGTAAAATCGTTCCTTAATGTCTTGCAGACAAGCGCGAATTTCATAGTTACTTCTTCTTTCACTTTTATGTAAACTTTACTTAAGTTTTATTTTTAGTAAGTTGATTTGATCTAAACAATTTTATAAACGTCAGATTCTCAACACAATCGATGAAACTCTACTTTACCTATGGATTAGTCTACTCGTGTGTGTATGATCGTATACGGTTCAATATTTATTTAGCCTGTCAGCAAATCTGAAATTAGAAAAGTAAGTTGTAATTATTTTTCCCGGAGTAAGCGAGGAATTCAGGTAAAAGAAAATAGTTTGCATAATTGGAAGTCTTGTTTGTTGCACTATATTTGCGTACGCATAGTAGGATGTTTTCGGTTGCGCTACAGGGTTGTGCTAATAGCGAGTTTAGTGTTTATTTTCGGAAGAACATATATTAAAAAAAAATACGAGAAACAACGCTTTGGTAGAAACAAATCCGTATGTTTAAAAGTGCGCAGGTTTTTTATTTTTTTTTTTCCTTCAGATTTTTCAGATTTTTTCACTTTTGTGTGTAAAAATAATAAAAGCACTTATCTAGTATATCGCTGAACGAGTGCATAGTTCTCCGGACGGCGGTCAAATGTAACTCCATGGAGAAGTGTACTCTTCGTGATTGATGGGAACGTTCCTGGAAGGAATTTGAATGGTAGTAAATTTATGATTAATTCCAACTTTACTGGAGCCCTGCTAAAGTTACCAAAGGGACAACGCATTACATTCGTTCGCACTCCGTTCGGTAATATTTTGTATAAGAAGTATTTCTTGTTAGGCGTCATCAGCATTTATATTTTCTCACTGTTATATATATATATATATTAGTTATACCTTTATTACGACTCATAGGTAAAATGTAAATAAATCTCAATTTAATTGAGAGTAAGGTACTTCCATGCTCTTCATGTTAACATAAGTATGAAACGCCTGTGATACATAGCATGTATAGGAAACACCGAAACACCTCATATATGGGGTGATTCTTCAAGTGTGATTCGAAAAGTGTGAAGAAACCGCGAATAGCCTATAGCTTCACGGAACCGATATGTGCACATTATCTACGTATGGCTGCATATAGGCTGTTCACTGTAAAAAAAAAAAAAGCACTTTTGAAATCCCTGCTTAAGATCTACTTATATGAAAGTTGTGTAATCTTCCGCCTTATATAAAATTAACATTGCCATGGGCCTCATCGCTTTATTTATACGTTGGTCAATTGAAACACTGAAATTATTATAAAAGTAAATACTTTACAAATCTGCCAATTTTTACACTCCTATGCACTTAAAAAAAAAAAAAAAAAAAAAAAAAAACATAAATCGAAAGAAATAATTTAAATTGTCGGAAATAGTTACGTAACACTTTTTATTCGACGTTGAGATATGGAACTATTTTCTCTGCATCGTGACCAACTTTACTAGGCGTATGTCACTCAATGCGCCCGTTAAAATATTATGCGGGTAGGAGCCGTAATTTTTTTTCTAAGGTTAATTTCAAAAGTGCTCACTTATTGTGAACCTCCCTTACCAACCAGGGTTGTGTCGAAACTATCCTGTCGCAACCACAAAGCAACATCTACTTACATGCTTGCTTCCATCAGTCACGTACTGTACAGCCAATGTTCGCCCCGACTGATGTTTCCAGCATCGAGCAAGGGTCGCCGGACGAACATCCATCCCCCCCCCCCCCCGGTTATCATGGTTCTTCTTCCGTGTCGAACCCGCCGCTTCTCTCGCATCATCCCCTTTGTTTCGGCACTTGCGTAGGGCGCCGCATTGATCCGCCGTGTATGCTAAAAAAAAAAAGGGGGGTGGCGTCCACGTGATTAGTCATAGTAGCTCGCTGTGGCGCATTGAGCGGCTTCTTTTTTTAGGGAAGGGGTTTGCGTATGCACGGTTCGCGTGGCTTTCTGCAGTGCTTCCGCCCCCCTTTTTCCCCTTCAATTATAAACTACAACATTGTTGCTTATAAAATAGGGGAAGGTGAATGGTTAATTAGGGGGGGGGGGGAAATGCGAGTTGGGTGCGTGCGCAGGCGTCCATGGTAGCACGGTTCGCTGCCCCGGAAAATCCGCCGGGCGCATGGAAAGGGATGCGGTCAAATCTCGGGTCATGGGCTGGATTTTACTGTCAGGTTTCAGCTCTGCGGCTGGCATGTTCGACGTAGCGCCTTTCCTGTTTCCTGTGTTGAGCCGGGGAGTGTGGTTTGGAGGGGGGGGGGGAGGGCTGTCTTTGACGCTAGCAAAGCAGGTTCCTGCCAGTTGGTATTACAAGATTAATAGACCTTTGTGATAAAAAAAAAATTTATTTGCTGGAAACCATGACGCATTTTGTTATATTGTAAGATTATTATTTTCTTGTATCATTTGTCTTAACACGCGTGTCAGTACCTCTTAACTCTGATGTAACCTGCCTCCCTTCACTTGTCACTGTACTCCCTCCCTTCTTTATTTCCTAGTTTCTGTAAAAAGAGCTGTCTCCCTCTGTAGGTAGTGCGGAGAGTGGATCGACGAATGGCGAATTATCTTATCGAAATGAGAAAATAATGCAAGTCGAAAACGCGTCGGGCAAGTCAGGAGAGTCCATTGTCGCTGCACGAAGTGGGGGTGTTAAGTGAGCCGCCTACCTGACGCGGCATGGCACAAGAGCGAGCGAACGCTAAGGGCGACACTTGCACGCGCATCAAGTGCTGCATCGCCACTATATGCAAAGCACTAAATTAGCGCGCAAGCTTTTCGTCGGACCGGTTTTTCTATGGGACTTTAAGCGGTGACCATATTATTTTACTGATGAAAAGTCTGTTGCAAAGTTCAATGCAGACTTTTATCAGAGTTTCACGTAGATACGGTCGGTACATTTTGACATACGGCAGTCTGAAAAGGATGTTTTTAGTTATGTTGGAGGGCTTGGAAATAGTGGTTCTAACATGCGTAGTGTTATGAAAGCGACGTTCCGTCATCGTCTGAATTTTTTCTTCTCGTGAATTAGAACATTGGACGCACGTGTTACAACCGTTTCGTCAAAAAAAGGAATTTTGCAACACATTTCAAGCGCCCAGTAAGCGGCCCCCTTAAGTTCAGTAGTAAAAGCGGCCGAGACGTGTGAATATTAGGTTCTGCCTGTCGAAAAAAAAGGCTTCGGAAAAAGTCTTTCTTTACGTTGATTGCAACAGTATAACGAATATTGCCTTTTGGCTTACTATTAGTTCAAATAATGAAGAAACACCCCGCTAATTTCAGCTATTTTGATAACATTGGCCGTTTATTTCGTAGCAGCGCAACACAACAGTAAAGTCATTCTATAGGCTGTTCGCGGTAAAGTGAGCACTTTTGAGGCTCTAGTTACTTTTTTCTTTCAGCCATATTTTATCCTTTAACCACCTTTAAATAAATATTGCCATGAAAACAATAAACACAGTGTGTATGTTCCACCGCACTCTGAAAATAACGTCTAAGGCTAAAGTAAAATACATTCGACTATTATTCCAAACGAGAGGGCTTTCAAAAGTGCTCACTTCACTGTGAACAGCCTATAATGTAGTTGCACAACCACAATTCTGTATCCCGTTTGACCGCCGAAGAAGGCGCCACCTCCATACTTTTCTTTCAGTGATGCTAGATGGACGTTACTCCCCCCCCCCCCCCCTCCAACCACCCCACACTTTTTTTTTCCCCACGTAAAATACTGGAATCACAGAATCTCTCTGCGAAGACAACGTGGACTCTTCCGTAAACAAGGAGCAGTTCCAATGTTTACTGGTCCACGGCCCAATTATGTAGCCAGACATTTCTCATGGGGAAGGGGTGGGCCATCACGCTCAAGCAAGGTTACACTGCCGTTAGCGGTTGTGACAAATGCGTTAATTAGAACAAATTCTAGGAGAACAATTAGTCGGTGTAATGAAATGAATTACATTTAACAGAAATTAACTTTTATAAGAAAGAATTATTAATAATTATACTTACGGTAGTTGTCGACAATCTTCGGGAGAGGGTTACGAAACTCCCTCTCCACAGACTGCACCCCTGATTCACGCAAAATCTATGCTCCAAGCAAATCTGCATGGTAGACTTGTGGGTAGTAGCTATGATACAGTTCGCAGGCTTTCTGGCATACAGTCCGTGTCGCAAGCGTCGGTATACTGTACATCTGGAAATACTCATCCTTACGGCTACTTTACGGTTCCAAGTAAGGTATTCTTATGCTCACGGCGTCATCTGTAAATTAGGACCAAATAACTATACGCTCATGTTGATGTATACTGACAATTCTATTGCTGAAGGATGGATTGAAATTTTCACCCTGTCGGGACTTCCGGTACACCATGAAAATTACTGTGAGACATGCGAGACTTGGACACAGTTGCATCTCGGCTGCCTCCGTTTACTATATGGTTCATCACGTAACGTAGTCTACGTGGGTTTTCTGAGCCATTGCGGCTGAATGCACAGCTATAGTACAATAACACTTTTTCTACTCGCTTCGTTCAGTTCCCGCTATTGCAGCGCTATATAGCATACTGTGCCTCTGGTCGTGTTTACAAGTAAGCGGCGTACGCTCATCCATACAGCTGGGGAACGTACATTATTGCCTGCATGTACAAGTGTTGCCCGACTTTACGTTACATTTTATTTTTATCCTAAATTTTCGCGCATGCAAATTATATAAACTAAGTTTCCAGTAATTTGAAATGTTAATCCACTGAGATATAAAATCCAACACGACGCGTTCTAGTTGAGTTTTTTTTCCGTCGGATTTTTACTCTTTCTTTCCAAGAATTTTTGTGTAATATTTGTAAAATGCTTTAAAAAGTAGGTTTTTTTGTCTGGATTAAGGTTGTTATAAAAACAGTTCGTGTATACGGTCCTGAATGTTGACTGGCATTTCAATACAGTCACTCGATTGGCGATAACAGGTTTATTCTCTCTCTCTCCCTCTCTCTTTGAAATGCATAATAATCTCTTTTCTGACAGGGGTATGCTAGGGCATGAAAACAATCATGGGTCAGAAAATTACGTACTTTCCTTGAAAGTGTAAAAAATCCATATTTTCTTTTAGTTACAATAAATTGCGATAAGAATATATTTCATATATTTCTGCTTATAAAATGTGTATTAGGAAAGGTTTAGTTGCAGAAATGTGAAAAGAAAGTAGCGAGAACTGTAGTGGCTCTTACGTTTGGCGTTGCAGAAATTGCACAGCTCATATACACACACTTCGGTCGTCTCGAGTTCAAAGCCTTTAACCAGCTTCGATGTCCGGTTTGGCTACTGGCTGCCAAATACGGGATTGAAAGCAACACGCGCCGTAGCGCACGGATTACTTCGGGGTTGCGTTATCTGGAGTGCAACCTGTTCATCGTATTCCTGGTATCCCGGTGGCTTACCGACTACTGCACGGCCGCGGCCGTCAACCCGTGTCGGTCTACTCTTTGTCCATTGGTCGGTACACAAGTTACGTATATCCCATTCCGAATTCAGCGGTTCCAGTCTTATCAATAGAGACCTGCAAAATTCGAGTTATCTTTGGGTGACAGGATAAACTCAATTACCTTGTAGTCGGTGGTTTTATTGGCCGCCAGCATCGAAGTGGAATCACCTACCTGTTTGGCTTCGTTTAAGACGATTGTCCAGTCCGCCGCTGAAGTCATGTAATTGGCTCAAGATTCCCTCGAGGCGTGTCAGACGTACTGCCGAGCCTATGGCTGAAGTCGGTCAAATGCGCGGTAACCTGCAGTTCAGTCTGCCTCTAAATTATAACTAGAGAGAGGAAAATTTCGCGAGTTCATTGACCTGCCGGCTATACTCCACAGTCCTGTGAACACTCGAGACTCAAGATGTTTGTTCATTGGCTGCTGCACCAGAGAGCAGTCAGTGTTACCACACACCTGGCAGTATGGGATTCGCTGCTTGTTTCCTTGCAAGTATGCTGTTCGCTCAGTCATCCAGGGCGTGTCTATTGCAAAGCTGACTTCAGTATACATGTGTTGGACGCCTCTCTTGTCGTCAAATGAATTCGCGAAATTTTCCGATCCCTAATTATGATGCCAGTTTCGCAGATGTGTTACGAATCATTTAAAAGCGGACAAGTCAAGCAAACTGCAGCGATGCAGGGGAAGAAACCTTAACACACTGCAACTTATAGTTTGTGAAACACTACTGCAGCGCCAGCGAATCTCTCCTCTCGACGGTACAGTATTCGGGAAAATTGCGCCACCACAAATTTATATAACCCTTGAAGACGCTTTGCACCAAGTCTGCCTGTGGACCCTTGATTAGAAGAACGTCACTAAAGATACAGCTTCAATTTGGTGTGCCACTCATCGCTTCATGTCTTAAATTCAGCCTACAGAAAATATAAATGCAGGTTAGTCGTGTATTGTTTTTGAGCGGTTCAGCATGACTTGATCCTCCCTCGCAAACAGCTTTAAAACTATTACTTTGTTATTAAATCTCTGTTCGTTATTTTAGGTAACTTACGTTTAGTCACAACTAACCTTTCCTAGGAAAAAGACGTACAGATAGAAGAAAAATGCAACTTGTGCTTTCCCCGCATTTTGATTTGGCTGCTAGATTTGTTGCGCAAGCTTGTATATGAAATTTAAAATGAAGCAAGTCTCATTTCACGTATTACATGGTAACTGGTTCTCAGATCACCAATACTTCTTCCAGAAGACTGGCAGACTAAATTTAAAGTGTATCATATTAATTAAATGCGAGAATCTTAAATGAAATTCATACTCTGATAATTAACAATACGTGCTAGGTGTTTAGGAAGTAATGTGTAATTGGTATGGAATATTGTTCTTGTGGCGTCTAAAGGGAGGCACGATAAATTGAAAACGGCTAAGATGGGGGGGGGGGGGGTGTGGTAAGCGGTAGCAAGACGGTATGGCGATTTATGATAGTTGGTTTATTCCATCCATGGTTACTTCCAAGTTTTCTGGAACCGCATTAAAGTTCTACTTTCGGGATACTCGCTATGTATCCTTCTGCCAAATGTAAACACAATGTAAACAATCTGCGGAAAAAGCTTAAAGGAGAAACCAATGCGCTGTGTTTGTATGGTGGGTGATTAATACTTAATATATTTTTTTTACATAACAGTGAAAATGCTTAGAATATTTGTACCTGAAAAAGTAAATAAGTGAGAGAACCTCTTATCTCTGTTTTTTAAATTGTTTAGAATAAAATGCCATAATTTACACACAAAATTCAAAGGAAAATCTTACTTAACAAAATGTTTATTTTAATGCAAGTGTAAAATCATGATATGAGATCGTATCGTATATGATGTTTTTTCTTTCAAATGTTTCATTTTGAAAGTGTGAAGATTCTGTGAAAAGACTGTTCTATTGCTCGGGATCAGCAGCAAATCAGCTGCGAGTTTACGGGCACTGATGCCCGCTGAAATATATCAAAGGTTTTATTTTTTCAACATGCAGACATCCGGTGGCGCAGTCTATTGGTGCGCCACCGATCTGGGGTGTGGGAGGCTCTGGGTTCGAATCCCGGGTAAGGCATGGATGTTAACTTAAGTTATACGTAAGTATGTAAGCCGTCCCCTGCTAAGCTTACCAGCATAAAACCGGGGGACGTAAAAAAAAAAACCCTTAAAGAAATTTAAACAGCGCGCTTTGGCAATTGCTAATGCTCGGTTGCATAATCGTGGTTCGAAACTCGATCCGAGATCGGATCTAAGATCGACACAGAAAACTGTTGCACCATTAGAGTTCAGAGCTTGACTGGAGATCGAGATGAAGTTCATTTCGAACCGCCGAAATTGGCGATTCGAAATCTCAATCCGAGATAAGCAGCCATCGTCGACAAATGTAGTTTGAAAATACGCCAACAGATGGAACTACGTTAGATTGTTTTCTTGGGAAATTAAAACAACATTATACGTACTTGAATATTATTCAGTAAAATTCGTACAACAATAATTCACTTTAAAGCAGATAAAACATCGCTCATCTAGTTCTATCTATAGAGAAAAATACGCCTTCTTCCATGAATGTCACAGATTACGAACCAATATCAAAATTTGTCTCATATTTAGTATTGAACTCTCATTTTGGAACCAAGATCGACGAGTCGGAGATCCAGAATCAGGAAATTTCGTTGGTGCAACACTTTTACATTGCAACCAAGATCAAATTGGATCCAGGTATGGAACTAGGATCATTCGATCTCGGGTCGGAGATGATGGTGCAACCGGGCATAAGAAATGGAACGAGGAAAAAAAATCTAGAACGTCTAGAGAAGGAAAAAAATACTCTAGCCTTGAAATGATTAGTGATGACAGAGTGGCTACCGAATATTCCACCATGGGGAGGACAGAGTTTTCTGAAATCTTTCAGTAATGACTGTAAATTACGAAAGTAAAAGTATATGCTCTGTAAAATGCCCAGCGAATTGAGAAGACATAAAACATTTACTATTGTTAAATGTTTCTTGTTAAAATTGTTGTAATTTATTTATTTACAAATCGCGAACAACGAACAGGATTCGTCCGAAATAAGTTTCGTCACGCGTGGAAATAAGATTTAACTCGTCGGCCATGGAATAACCAATACGAATAGGACACGATTGGCTGTGGATGGCCTTGACACAGCAAGGGTACAGAGAAACATACGGTAGCGAGCAAAAATTTTGTATCTGTTCGAATTCGCTGAAGGGGTATTCGGAAAGTAAGTTTAATCCTGTAATAGCATAACTCCAGCTTGGTACTGCACAGAATACACGAAAAATATTTCATTCCATGTATGGCGGTGAAGTGTTGCATTAATGTACAGCGCGTGTTTGTGTTAAAAAAAAGACTAAATAGGCTCTTGGGAACAGGTGCGTACTAATTACATTTTAATACTACGTGCTAATGAGTAGTCTGTGGTAGTTCGGGTGCTGAAATACTATTTAAAGCAGTGGCAGGGAGGGCTTGAATACGTGCTCGTAATAACTGGTTACAAATGGAGGACACTAACAAACAATGGAAATAATCGAAGCGTGCTGGAAAACGTGGCTCGGTGGGAGCAGTGGGAAGAGCAGGGAAAAGTAGGGGCGGGGCGAGTGTTTAAAGCCTAGTACACACTGGCATCTTTCGTTTACAAGAAAGTGAAAATAAAGGCGAACAAACAAGGAATTGAACACTAGTAACTAGTGTGCACGGAATTGTGTGATCCATACACAAGACACTAGCTGGTGAGCAAGAAAGTGGATGGCTGATGTCAACTATGTATGATTTGGAAGCAGTTATTGGGGTTGTGGGGGTAACTTACGCATTATCAGTAGCATGTGCCAAAAAATAAGAATAAAATATTTAGTCCAATCACACACATTTCAAACACTAAATATATACACAAGTAGAGAATGTAAATTCACTCACAGAAAAAAACGCGTATCTATTTTTTAAAATTCATACATATAATTATTTACGATAGTAGGACTATTAAACATTTTATCGTATTAAAACCATTAACATATCTGCGTAGTACCAGCATCAACATTATATACGTTTTGTTTTCATTAGATTTGTATAGGCTGTTCACGGCAAAGTGAGCACTTTTGAAAGCCATCTCATTTGGAATAATAGTCAATAAGTTAGCTTTACTTTTTAGCCTTAGACGTTAACTTCAGAGTGCGATGGAATATACACGCTGTGTTTATTACTTTCATGGCAATATTTATTTAGAAATATGTTTTAAAGGATGAAAGATAGCTGAAAGGAAAATGTGAACAGGCTGTCAAACGTGTTCACTTTACCGTGAACAGTCTATAAACATCCTCGCCCCTTTCGCTATCCCGTTTTCACTTTACCTTGACGCGCATACGCAAGTGTCGCATGTCCTGGAACACGCTCATTTGTATAGGCTGTTCACGATAACATGAGCACATTAGAAAGCCCTGCTTAGTATCTACCTGTATGCACGTTGTGTATTCTTCCGCCTTAACGTAAAATTAACATTGTCATGTAGCGTCATCACTTTATTCAAGCGTCGGTCAAGCGAAACTGTGAAATTATTGGAAAAGCAAATATTTTACAAATCTGCTCATTTTTACACTTCGGCGCATTAAAAAAACAGAAAACGAAAGAAATAATTTAAGTCGACAGAAATGGTTGCCTAACACTTTTTAGTCGACGTGAAGATACGGAGTTACTTTCCCATCCATCGTTACCAACTTAACTGGGCGTCCGTTAAAGTATATGCAGGTAAAGGCTGTTCACGATAGTCAGCATTTTTTAAATCGACCGTAGAAAAGTCACTGTTCCTACCTGCATATATTTTAACGGGCGCCGTGAGTGACAGGTACCCAGCAAAGTTGGTCACGATGGAGGGAAAGTAGTTCCATATCTTAACGTCGAACAATAAGTGTAAAGTAAACTTAAATTATTTTTTCGCTTTCAGATTTTTTTCAATGCATCGAAGTGCAAAAAAGAGCTGATTTGTAAAATATTTACTTTTCTAATAATTTCACAGGTTCACTAGACCGACGTATCAACAAAGCGATGAGGCCCACGCAATGTTCATTTTACATAAGGCGGAAGAATACACGAAGAACATACTAGTAGATCTTAATCAGGGCTTTCAAAAGTGCTCATTTTACCGTGAACAGTCTATAGTATCAGTGACTTTCCTAAAGTTGATTTCGAAAGTGGACACTTTATAGTGGACAGCCTTTAACTTGCAGTTTGTAACAGCGATCATCATGGGGAGGAGTTAATGGGGAAGTCGCGCATAATTGACCTTGAACCTGTCGTCCCGCCGATAAGATATGGGGTTCGGCCGACTTGGCTGTCGCCGCATTTTCTTCGCAAGATCTCTGTTTAGGCCGTAGTGCATGTAAGCTACCGTCTATAGTCTGGTCGCAGTTTCTTCGCACTTTTTGAATTAAGCCTTCGAATGATCACCCCATGTACGACATGTTTGGTTTTTTCCTAACTATCGTGTATTTCAAGCGTTTTATACTTTAGTTGACGTAAAAATATCTCCTGTTTTATTACATTTAATTTTCACGTACATTTTGTTTATAAATTACAATATTTTATTTGTAATTAATACGAACAAAAACGGGGAGAAAATAGGTGTGTTGGTAATGCTCAGCAAGAAATAGTTCCCATGCAAAACATTATTACACTGAGTGTACACGAATGCGGTACGTTGTCCCTTTGGTGCAGTATTCTAGGTTTAGTAAATCTTTGTATGCGGCGGATGAATATCCTGGAAGTAGAACTTTAGCAGGGCGTTAGAAAAGTTGGAAGCAACCGCGAATGGACTACACGATAATTTGTTATATTTTTATAGGCTCTTCACTCTAAAATGAGCACTTCTGAAAGCCCTGCTTAAGATCTACTTGTATGCATGTAGTGTGTTTCTCCGCCTTATGCGAAGTTAACATTGCCATGGATCTCATCACTTATTTTTACGTGTCGATCAGGTGAAAATGTGAAATGATTGGAAAATAAATATTTTACAAATCTGGTAATTTTTATACTTCGATGCATTAGAAAAGAAACAAAAAGCGAAAGAAGTAATTTAAGTTATCACAAATGGTTACCTAATACTTTTTACTCGATATTAAGATATGGAACTACATTCCATCAATCGTTACCCACTTTACTGGACGCATGCCACTCAGTGCGCCCGTAAAGCTATATCACGTTAGTAGCAGTGACTGTTTTCTTGGGTTGATTTCAGAAGTGCTCACTTTATCGTGAACAGCCTTGAGTAATATGTACCTCATAACTTGAAAGATGTTAAATTTGTTATTTCAAAAACGATGGGTGTTGGCGGTAAGAAAATTCTAACATTTCCCGATTTTAGCGGATTTAAGGAAAAACAGGATGTCGCAAGTGCTGTTGTCGGAAGGAAGGAAGTTTTCGTTATCATTGAAAACGATCTTGAGTTCCCGCTATCCCCCTAGGAAACTTGTGTAGACCTATAGACTGTTGACGGTTTACTGAAGGCTTTTTTAATCAACCTGTGAGAAATGTCACTGCTCATATCTGCGTATACTTAACATGGCCAAACTGATTGGTATGCTCCCCGTAAATTTGGTAACGACAGTGGGAAAGTAGTTCCATTTTTTGAAGTTAAATTAAAAGTGTTGGTAAACATTTATTACAACTGAAATGATTTTTTGCTTTCTGTTTTTTTTTTCCAATGCCTGTATGTGCAAGACTTGCCATATTTATAAAATACTTTTTTTTTTTTTTTTTTTTTAATTCCAAACTTTTGCTTGAGCGTCAGCATGGAATAGTGTCGAGGCCCATTGAAATGCTAATTTTAAATGTGGCGGAAGAATACGCAATGTGCATACAAGTAGATCCTAAGCAGGGCTTTCAAAATTGCTCAGTTTACCTATAACAGCTGTAGTTTTGAAATTGAGCAAAGGGGAAGGAGATAGAAATCCTCAAAGCGGAAAGAAATGGAATTTGCCTTTATAATGAAATACAGGCAGTGTGTTCAGATAATTCTCGAAGTATCGTACTGTGAACGATATTTATTTGGAATTGCTAAGGACATCTTTTACCACACATATGTTGAGAAGTTTGTAATTCTGGCTTTACGTTTTGCAGAGGTTTTTTTTTTTTTTCCAAATGAAACTAGCCTGTATTAAGTCACTTAGAAAATCTATAGTAAAACATATTAAAATTAAAATATGTGTGTTGTAGCCTGGTTTGAAAGCAGTGAGAATGTGGTGTAGGGAAATACATGTTAGTGAAATTCGGGTTTTTAAGCCAGTTTTGAAGACATTAACTTAAAACAAAAACCTACGTGTGAAAAATGTTAGTCAATCTGTGTATCGACGCAAATATAACAATTTGTTGTTCAGAAATATTTTTATTTATTTAAGTGTCCTGGCCTGTTCAGGAAATAGAGAATGGTTCGATTGCAAAGGAGCATGTATTTTTCTGCTCAAAAAAGTTCAATGTGATTATATGTATATATATACACATACATATAATGTATATATGTGTGTGTATGTGTATGTATGTATGTATATATGTGTGTGTATGTGTATGTATGTGTGTATATGTATATATGTATGTATGTGTGTGTATATGTATATATGTATGTATGTGTGTGTATATGTATGTATGTATGTGTGTGTGTATATGTATGTATGTGTGTGTATATGTATGTATGTGTGTGTGTATATGTATATATGTATATGTGTGTGTATATGTATATATGTGTGTGTGTGTGTAATCTACAGATGAGCATAAAAGAATACCCCAACTTTGAAGGTTTATAATATCAAAACCAAACAACCTACAACCTTGGTTGACAAATGAAATGGACCGCGGAACCGTGAATTTCGTTTACCGTATCTTTATAAATGTTCAGTGTTCACCACGAGCGGCCCGAACATTATCTACGCGATACTCAAACTCGTTCCACACTCTTGTCAGCATGTCTCGTGTTACGGTTTGGATGGCGTCCGTAATTCTCGTTTTGAGGTCTTCAATGTTAGCCGGCAATGGTGGACGAAACACTCGAACCTCTATGTACCTCCATAGAAAACAATTGCACGAGGTATGATCCGGGCTTGGGGGCCAGTAATGAAGAGTCTGGTCACCAGCTACTCCGCGACCAATACAGCGTTGCGGCAACGTCTCGTTCAGGTATCTGCGAACAGCTACGTGCCAGTGGGGCGGCGCACACCAACCTGCTGGAAAATGAAGTCCCCCGCCGCCTCTTCTGGGGAAACAACCAAATAAGGGATTCCAGTAACGGCGGGCTTGTGAAAAAAGAAAGGGCCGAAAACTGTTGCTGGATACAGTTACAGTGGACCTCTCGGTCTTGTATTTTGTATTAACGCAGCGCTTTTAGTCTTGCGGCCTTACCGCGCTTCGGCCTCCCAATATGCGGGGGAGAGGAATCGCGTCCTTTCACCGCAAGGAGGCCAAGATTAATGTGACACTTGGCGAGATCCTAAGCCCAAACCTGGCACGTCCGCACTACCTCGCCCCCCTCTGACACAGAGGTTCTGAGATCCTCGCCCTCAGAAACCAAGAGTGTGGTCTGGTCGGGGTTCTATCCATACCCCTAGTGCCTCTCCGGGGCACAACCGGAGCAGGTTGCCGCTCACCGCCCGATCTGTCAACGAGTGGGAATTTCTCCAGACCACCTCCAGCTTACGGAGTCAACCACTGCCAGCACGAGTCCAGCCCAATGATCGGTCAGCAGAGGGAACCTCGTGGTGGGGCCAACCAATCGTCCCGTGCTGGATACAGCGCATAACACGTTCACTTTGGGGGAAGTGCGCTCGTTTTCGGTGGTTTCCCGTGGATGCTCCTGACCCCATATCCGCACGCTTACCATTTGCCGATTCACCTTACCATTTGTATGGAACGTCTCTTCATCGCTATAAAACAGCTCAGACAGGAAGGCATCGTCTACCTCGTTCTGGGCAAAAAACGGACGCGTAGAAATCAAGTCGCTGTTTTTTTATCCCTTTCGGTAAGAGCCTATACAAGCTGTGTACCCTGTATAGTATATACAGCAATCGCTTTCACAACACTGTTCATACCGTCGATCGAGATATTTGCATTTCCCGACTAGCATGTCGATTTGATTTTCTTAGACTGCTTACGAACGCTTACTGAATCCGCTGTACACTCTTCGGACACACACAGCCGCCCGGAACTTTTACCTGGACGACGTCTGTATTTGCGACAGAATTCACGTTTAACAGTCGTAACCGATTCACATTTCGCAAACTGAACAACACACAACGCCTTCGGTTGTTCCATCGCCATCGTGATGCGGACTAACCCACAACACACGCTCGTAGTGCGACGACGGACGCTCCCAGTGCCATCTCTTGGGACACAAATAAAACATCATACCATCCCCTTCACATTGACGTGTCGAATGCGAGTTCGCTTCCTCCTCACCACCTCGAACCGAGAGTTAAGGACGCCATCCAAACCGTAACACCGGACACGCTGACAAGAGTGTGGAACAAGATTGAGTATCGCGTAGATGTCGTTCGGGCCGCTTGTGGTGGTCACGTTGAACATTTGACGATATGGTAAACAAACTTCACTGTCCCACGGTTCATTAGATTGGTTGTATGTAGTTTGGTTTTGATATTACAGACCTTCAAAGTAGGGGTATTCTTTTATACTCGCCCTGTATTGTACTGGAACCCCATAAAAAGTGATTTCATTAACATGCATTTCCCAATACCAAATTCTCACTACTTAAGCCTGTTGCCTGGTTGTAAAGCAATCACTTACCTATAAATATGTTTTGGTGTGATGTGTAAACGGTACACTACGTCAAGGTTACTTCCACTCAGGTTGGGAGGATCAATGTTAAGTTTGGCAACCAAAAATTTTCGCCACTAGGTGAGCACTAGTGTTGCTTACGTGCCATATTTTCGTTATTTAGAACGTTAAAAAAACAGGATAGTTGCAGTAATCATAAATAAAATTTAAAATGACTTCTTAACTAAGTTTAATCTTTCTCTTTTATCATTCAAGTTACTTCAAATTTTAATTAAGTCGCCTTTTCGAACGCTGCCATAAGAAATCTCGATTTGTTCCCGAATGTAAAGCCCCCGTCACACTGCCAAATTTCCCCGTCAAACTGCGTCCACTAAGTTTGGTCAAATAAAGTTGGACAGTTATGACGTCATCGAAATGTCATAAACGCCGCCATTTTTGTCAGAGTTGGAGGGCTTCAGTTTCCACCAAATATTTGAAAATCGGACTGGTTCTGAAATTTATTTGATGTTTGACGGTCTGAGCCAATAAGAATCGTGCACGACAGAAATGGATGTCAAGAAATTAAAAATAACGAACAATTGCTCGAAACGAAGTAAATTATGAAGGTAATTAATTTATGTAGAAGCTGTCTGGGCATGGATGCTATTTTAAGTGAATATTGCACATGGAGGCCTTTATTTCATTGTGCAGGAAACATATTTTAGAAATAAAATTTTAATTTAGTAAAGAAACAAAAATAAATTAAAATATTACTCACATTTCTTCCTGTAATGGGCCGCATGGAGAATCAAACGCAATATCTCACAATGAAAATAATTTTAAATATTTCAAATTATATTCTCCCAATAAAAAATTGACAGAGTGAAACATTTTCACACACATTCAAGATTATTTGATAAAATTTGTTGGAAGGAAAAATTTGATGACCGTATTTTGTCCTAAAATTTTGTCAAATATAGTTGAAGGCAGAAATTTGATAGTGTGACAGAGGCTTTATGAACCTTAACTATGTCGAAGGGTAGTGACTTTCGGCATTATTGTAATGCGTCATTTTATTGAGACCTACGGCCGTTCCTGCGGCCGATCCTCCTCTGCGGATCTCCGCGTGGGATCATTGAAGAAGCTCAGTCCCCGCGGGCAAGGCGGCGCGAGGTAATGCTATCCCCTGCTAGTGTTTCATTCATCACCCAACACCCGGGCTACCAGCCGACGCGACCCGCTCCATTCAAGGCGAGGGTCTCTGGTTGCACCGTCCCGCTTCATCCTCTACTCCTTTGCTTCTCTCAGATATTGACCTTGCCTGGTTGGCCCTTCGCCACTGAGTGGCGGTCGCTGACCTGCGGCTGTCGTCCGTAGACAGTGATGTTAAATGCTGTTCAAGATAAAGTGAGCATTTTAGAAATGAACCTTAGAAAAAAAATTACCGCCCCTGCATCCATATATTTTAATGGGCGCACTGAGTGACAATCGCACAGATGATTTGGTAACGATAGATGAAAAGTAGTTCCATATCTTAATGTCGAATAAAAAGTGTTAGGTAACTATTTATAACTTAAAATCATTTCTTTCGCTTTCTGTTTTGTTAATGCATCTAAGTGAAAAAAATTAGCATATTTGTAAAGTATTTACTGTCCTAATAATTAGAGTTTCACTTGGCCGACGCATGAATATAGTGATGAGGCCCATGGCAATGTTAATTTTACATAAGGTGAAATAATGTACATTGTACATACAAAAATATATTAAGCAGGGCTTTCAAAAGTGCTCATTTTACAGTGAACAACGTATAGGTGTCCATTTTCGTGGTACTTATACATTATAGTATAAAACAGTCGCCCGGTCGCGTGTATCTGTGTATTCGGCTAAGGCGTCTAAACTATTTGGTCGATTTTAATGCGGTTTTCACCATAATTTAGAGAATTTCCTGAGAAAGGTTTAGGTATATAATGCATTAATATCCAATGTAAGGATAGTGGATAAATGTAGACGTTTTATAATAGTCGGAAATTCAGTTTTTCGGGCGCTTACATGGCTTACGCTGACTAAACCATAAGAGCATACACCAAATTAATGTACTACAGAATTGTAGATCTCAAAAATTTCTACAAAAAGTCCGCGATTGCATATGTTTATCTTTTAAGGATGGCCTACATTAACCATTTTCGTCTTCTAAAATTTGATTAAAAATAGGGGTTCACTTACGAAGACTTTGCGAACAACACAGTATCAATCCTATCAGAGTACGCAACTGTGCCATAATCTTACTACAGTAAAAATATGCAGCTAACGATTCTAAAGTATATCAAAAGATAATCAGTAGCCTGCATGGTTTAAGCCTGAAAGGCGAACCTCTATGATTTTCCTGCGAATTAGAGGTTGAACTTTTGGAACTTTCACGAACGAGATATCGAGATCAAAATGTATCGATATTTTTTTTGGCTTTTTGGCGATGTTGCGTTGTTCCCTTTTACTTTGAGAGTTAGTCTTTTATTGTTGAGTTGCTTTTTTCCGTATTCTGAGCGCACAATATGGCGTATTTTGGTTACACATCCCATTGTTGGGCACGCAGGGATGTTTATCATATCTTATAAAGGTGGATGATTATTTTGTAATTTACAAATCAGGTAATGATTCAGTTATTTTTTATTCAAAAATTTAATTTTCATTTGATATCAACAGTGTAGCGTTCAAACAACTGCTGTGTAATGGAAGTAAAACATAAACGTGTTATTTTTGGCATCTGTTAGAAAAGTACTATATTTTTGTACCATTGTATAGAATGCCTCGTGCCATGAAAGACAACTGACGATCAAACATCCCTGTTGCGGGCACGACGTTCCGCCTATGCGCACAGCAGTTTATCGTCGAGTGTGGATTTTTCTACCTGTATACCTGCTAGCATTGTCTGAAAGTTATTTCGTGAAAATGCCATCTGTGCACTTATTTAAAAGGATACCTCGTTTGTGGTGTGAGGTACATATTCCACACTTTGTCCACCTGTAAACGATTTAAAATAAAATAAAATTTCAGCCAACACGTGATACACAAAGAAATTAAAAATTAGTATATTCCTATATAACCGGCAAAAAACAGTAGCATATTACATATTATAGGCCGTTCACTGTAAAGTGAGCACTTTTTAAGGATCTTCCCAAATTTTTCTTTTAAGCCAGTTTTTATATTTCTGCCACTTTTTATTAGCAGCATTGTCATGTGACTAACGAATACGGTGAATACTTTCACCACACTCAAAAGTTAATGTCTGAGGCTGCAATAAAACATATTTATTAGGTGTTAGTGCCTGCTGGGAGGGCCTTAAGAAGTCCTCGCCTTGCCGTGAACAGCCTCTACCTGTGATGTTTTCTTCCAAAAACTTAGTTTAATCTTTTCCTGTAAATTGTTTGTGGTAGAAGTCTAGTCCTTTCCTACGTGTATAGACTGAACAAATGACTCTTCTCGCAGACTAATAAATATATAATTTTGGCGTACGTTCAGCCGAACAGACTTTTCTTAATTCGGCAACGCAACAGGTGAAGTGTGCGATATCTGAATATAAATATTCTCAGTCGACCTAATTTGGCCCGTATTCGAGATGAGTGGCGTGCGAGAGTTGTGGCGCCCCCTTCGTTGCGCGCGCGAATGAAGCGTGGTGACTAGGCAGCTTCGTGCTAATTTTATCATGCATATTTCCTGCGTGGTGAAATTATTATTTTTTGTTTAATGTGTTTTTCAAACAGCACGCATGTCCTAATATTGTATAAATTATCCCCATAACATTTCACTCCACGTTTTTTTATCGCCAATTCAAAAGATTACTGAGGTAGAAAATAATAGTTTTAGAATGTTCACGATTCTCGTTTGCTCATCTCGTCAAAAATTCACTCAATTGTAAAACCAGTCCTATATATAAAATGTTTTTGTGAATGCGCGTCGTTAGCTATGGCTTTTTGAAGGGGGCATACTTTATTGAAAACCAATTTTCACCTTTGTAAATGGCAGTGTCATGATACAAGGCAATTCAAGCGAATAAAATTGTAGTAATTGCTTTGAAAATTAAAATATTAGACTACATAAAATATTTAGTTTCAGAGTTTATGCATATTTCAGATGAAGCTGTTTCAAAAGCAGATTTTCTTAATTTAGGCAGGACAGAAAAGTTCTGTCACCTTGGTTTAAGTCAAGGTCGTCCAACCCACGGGCCGCATGTGGCACGCCGTTTCGCGTCTCTTATTTGTGTAATATAAACACCATTCCAGGTAACGAAAGAAATATTAATTCCTTTCGATATGTATGTAATTTTCTGTTAGTTATATAATTAATGTTGTTAAATATTGCGCTATATTAATAAAATCTGACTCAGACGTATTATTTAAAAAAAAATCCATGTGAGGTTATTGTGAGTTTTACGCATGCGGCCCGCGGTCAAGTCGACAATAATCGTTGCGGCCCTTTGAATGAAAACTGTTGGACACCACGATGACTTAAACTACCGTGGACACAAGATCTAAAAAGGAAAATTTTGTATAAACGTTCACATGGTCACTGGTAATAAAGATAATGCAAGTGCCACCTGATTAACGAAACTTTCGTACAGCACAAGGCCAAGACAAATTATTAATTGGGAGCACTCCTCTTCCTTTCCCCTCCTTTAGCCCTACGTTCTCCCCTATTTTCTCCACTACTTTTCCCCCTTCCCCCTCCCTACCTTCCAACCTCCCTCCCTACCACCCTTCCTACCACCCTTCCTACCACCCTTCCTCCCACCCTTCCTCCCTCCCTCCCTCCCTCCCTCCCTCCCTCCCTCCCTCCCTCCCCTTCTACAGTTGTCCCGAAACAGTGTCCACACTCCAGACATTGTTTCTTTGGACGAACAGTAACACAAATTTCCTATACACGTATATCCGGAAACGTATTTTTGTATCGAATAATGGTGTCCAAAGTTGCGGCGCACAACGCATGGAGAACAAGGCGGTGCGACCATTCATCATGTATGCCAAGTTGCATACGTCGTAGACGCGCAACACTAAATAATTACACACGCAGCGTGCCGTGCCTACTTCCTATGCAACTTGTCCTACATGTATCATCGCACCGCCTTGTCTTCCAGGCGTTGTCCGCCGAAACTATGAACACAATTATTTGATATAAAAATAAGAATATAAGTTTACAGGGCATTTATGGTACTATTGGTACAACTAATCTGTCTGAAGTTTAGGCACTGACTTTCCAGATACTATGTTTTCATGTAATGTGAAGCCATCCAACTTTTCAGAAACATACGGCGACGTTTATGACGTTTCGGTAATGTCACAACCTTCCAACTTTCTTTGATCAAATTTATTGTAAGCAGTTTGACGGGGAAAAAAATTGACAGTTTGCCACGGGCTGTTGTGACTGGATACCAGTCTCGTGGACAATGAGTGCGTGAGTGAGTGAAGAGATTTGGGTATCTCGTAACATAGAGGTATTAAGAGCCGATGAGGGCGATTGCGAGCATGGAGCAGCGCCGGAATGAAAGGGCGGGGGAAACGAGAGGATCCCCGAGAAAGCCCGCCAACCAGCGGCATCTTCCGGCAAGATTCCCACATGCGAAAATGTAGGCGTATCCCCGCCGGGAATCGAGCCCGGTTCACCTAGGTGGGAGGAGAGTAGTCGAACCACCACACCACCGCGGCCCCTCGTGGACAATGCGGACATGCGTCCGAACGCAGATGGTTTGTGTGACCGCGTAACGGGCCCTGCATTGTCGAGGAAGTGTTGCCTATCGCTCAGCGGTAGTGGCTATCGCCGCCAACGCTTCCTGCGTGTGCTACAAAGCTATCGGCCGTCGAAACACGTGTCTTCCCGCGGACAGTCCGCGTTGGTAGGCGACCCGTGAAGCTCGGCTCCTAACAGGTCCACCGTTTGTATGTCGCTTTGCTATGATGGCATTCTATAGAGCCTCATTACTTATTTCCCGACTGTATTTTCTCTTAAACGTACTATTGTAGGAAATGTGCACCTACAAATATTCTTTAGCAAGTTCGGATTATTTAATTAAATTTTAAAAGTTTTTCTTCACTACTCCTATAAAGTTAGAAGTTGAGGTCTTTAAAAAAAAAAAAAAAAAAAAAACCGATTTTATGTTTAGCATTATGAAGTTTCTAAAAATTTGCTTTCGGTAGTTGGCAAAATCTGTAGTAAAGAATGAGCTATCGAGCCGATGAAAGCTTACCAAGAGTGTAGTATTATCATGAAACCATAACGTGGTTGCTCTCTGCTTACACAAAGATAGGATATGTGATACTAATTTACGTTTTTTTTTTTTTTCGTGTTGTGAAGTGAGCAGATGTGACCTCTCTTCCAAGCAGTTGTACATCAGTAGGCAGCCGGGAACACACATGCAGCTTGTGGCAGCTGTTATTTAGCTGTAGGCTGCATCGTAGTCTTGCATTTTGTTTTGAAGTCTCTCTCTCTCTCTCTCTCCCCCTCTCTCCCCCCCTCTCTCTCCCCCCCTCTCTCTCCCCCCCTCTCTCTCTCCCCCCCCCTCTCTCTCTCCCCCCTCCTCTCTCTCTCCCCCCTCCTCTCCCTTCCCCCTCCCTACCTCCTCCACTAGCTTCTTCTCAAACATTTCCACGAAACATCAGACTGCGTATTCTAAGCGTGTTTCGTGACTGTAACGGCGCAACTTTTGCAATGCTTCTGTTGCACTAAAATTCAGGGAACCGGAAGGGTGTCACTAAAACGTTGGAGAAGCGTAGAAAATGTCAACTGTCTAGGAGTGACAAAACACGATCATCAAATTTTTACATATTGTTACATCGCTGTCTTCTGATGACTTAGTAGTGTAGTCTCATGTGGTTTTTAACACTGCAGCCTAAATTATTTAGTCCTCGCTGGTGTAGGGAAGAGTGAGATATGAAAGTATGACGATATTCCCGCTCTAGATTGACTATTAAATCGCCAGTGTGCATAAATCCCAAAATGTATGCATTGTGTTCTTGTTTTCTGAAATTATATTGGTTTTCTTAAGTTTGAAGGAATTGGAATTGGAACACTATACACACCCGAAGAACTCAACATTGGGGAAGTGTGTAGAGCAGGGTAGGACAATGACTTCAGTAGTTCACTCGAGTGGCGCAGCACGTGTCAATTTCGACACTGATAATCGACATATAAGTGGAGGTCGGGAAAGAGAGGTAGTGTCGAGCAAGGCTCGGACCAGTCGGTCTGCTCTGTTTACTTTCTCGAAATGTAGTTGAAAGGTGATCAGTACTGCGGCAGTGCAGTTTAGCAGTGCGAGCGTCCTTATTGTGTTCCGAACTTGTGAGGAGTCGTAAGATTTCTGTTGGAAAAGGAGCGGCAAGTTTCGGCAACACCAGGTCTGTGCTCTTACAGAGCAGATATAAGGCACACCACATAGCCAAGCGGATCGTTTCCCTGCCGTTCGCGTGCACAGACGTAGTGAGCATCCCGCGTCGAAGAACACTACAACCATACGAACAGATCCCCACCCGTAATGACCGCGGGAGAATCGTGGCGTAACGGGATTCTGGATTATCCTACCGCGAAACTGATTCTCGCGTAGGGAGACACGCGACCACAGTGAAGCGGGTATGGGATCAGTGGGTCGAGGACGGACGGGCTGAGCGAAGTGCAAGAGACCAACCACCCCGTTGCAGCAGAGAGCGCGAGGACGGACATCTGGTGCGCATAGCGAGTACGGACGTACAGCCATATCGAACACCCTGCTCCGGAGTCCAGTCATGTGGCACGTCAATCTGTGTCCGTACGCACGGTTCGCCGTCGCTTGCAGCATTAGCGTCTCTTGTCCAGGCAGGCGGCCATTACCGTGGCCTACTATGGTGCGTGGAACTTCGGGCCGAGGGTGTTTCTCCGACGAAACCTTCTTCTGCTCGCACCCGTGTCTGGCGGCACCATAGAATGAAGACGTGGTAGACCGATCTCGCTGGCTGCGCACAACCAATCTGTGTCCCAAGATTGAACTGCTCACCTGCCTACACGTCCAGCAAAAATGGCGTGGATTGGGTTTGAGGCTAGAACAGTGTTAAATAAACAAATGCTGTTCAGATATTTTTATACTTCCTCTAATAAATTTGTAATGCTTTTTGATTACATTTAAACTGGTAAAAGTATTTTACTAATATAATAGTGCTTGACATTAAAAAAAAAATTAAGATGTAAACAAACACGTTCATCACTGTTGACCATGTGACTTTGACAGTTTGGGGTAGGTCAATGTTGGGTACATGGCGCAGAAGACTAAGCGGCCTACCTCATATGTAGTCTATGGTGCACACCTAGCAGTCCTGCGTTACCCAGTCATACCGGCCCAGGGCCTGATGTAACAGTATGGGATGCCATCGGATTTCAGTCCCGCTCGCGTATAATGCACATCGCTGGTACATTGACCAACAACGGTCACATCGTGGAGGTGTTGAAGCCTCTTGTTGCCCCCCCCCCCTTTTTATCTTCAGGACCAGCCTGGGGCCCTGTATCAACAACAGAACAGAACATATTAAAATGGCAGCAGTACCCAGCCGAAGGCCATAACTAGTCTGTAACTTGAATTTAAAATAAATTTAGAAAATAGTCAAAACATAAAATTTGTCGGGTTATAACATTAACAAAATAATTTTAAACCCTTGTTTTAAAATTTAACTTTTTTTAAAAGTTTAAAATATAAGGTTACGTTATAATATGTCGGAAGTTAAAATTCTTCAGCCTCCACCTTTGAACCCTACCCCGCCATTCTCTCCGGAGACACAGGGGCCTACGGTGTTTTTTGTCGGTGTTGTATAGTGTAAGTGTTGTTTCTTCAGTTTACTTGTTATTGGTGTCTGTGTGGGTCGTTCATCAATATACTGAACATTATTGTTTGTATTGATACATGATGTATTAATTGCGAGGACTCGAGAGGAACATTTTAGTAATTTAGTTTCTAAAATTATACTAATAGTAATTATTATTCATACTCTTAACTACTATCTAGATAGGTAGGTTTTCTTTAATTAGTGATTACATTTCAATGAGGAAGCCCTGTGTCAACAGGGCAATGTGCGACCGCATGTGGCACACATCGGCTGACTGTTCCGGTATGACCACGTCACACGGCTTCATTGGCCTGCGCGTTTGCCGGATCTCTCGCCCTTTGAAATGTGTGACCCACGGTCGAACGGCTGGTCTGCCACAGTATACCCACGGCTACTACGGATAATTTTTTTTTGGCACGCTTCAAAGCAGCATGTTAGGAGATACCCCAGACGGACATCCTTATTCCCGGTTGCACCATCGTGGTTCTAAACTCGATCCGAGGTCGGATCTAAGATTGACGCAGAAAACTGTTGCACCATTCGAGTTCAGAGCTGGACTGGAGATCGAGATGTTCGTTTGGAACCGCCGAAATTGGCGGTTCCAAATCTCGATCCGAGATCAGCAGCCATCTTCGACAAATGTAGTTTGAAAACACGCCAACAGATAGGACTACGTTCTATTGTTTTATTGGGAATTTAAAACATTATACGCACTGTAATATTATTCAGTAAAATTCGTACAACAATAATTCACTTAAAACAGATAAAACGTCGCACATCTAGTTCTATCTATAGTGTAAAATACGCCTACTTCCATGACGTCATATATTACGAACCATTAGCAAAATTTGTCTTATACTTAATCTCGATCTCTCACTTAGGAACCCAGATTCACGAATCGGAGATCCAGAATCATGAAATTTCGTTGGTGCAACACTTTTACATGAAAACCAAGATCAAATTGAATCCTGGTTCGGAACTAGGATCATTCGGTCTCAGAGCGCGGTAGATGTTGGTGCAACCGGGCATTAGTCTCTCTTCCTCTAAATGCCGCGTCGTCTAGCAGCTGTTACAGCCGCCCGTGGTGGGGCCACACGGTACTGATTCCCTCGTGTTCTCTACGCCATACCGTGCTTAAAGAGTATTCGTGCCACGTGTGTGTGGTTATTCTTTGCAACAAATCTGGTCGTGATTACTCACGTAATCCTTGCCGTTAAAATCTTAATGGCCAGCATTGTAATTCGCACTGATCAGTTGGAGACTAATATTCCAGGCAAAGTGCCTGTCATTTGTGTTATTTCAGGGACTTCATGATGCCAGTATTTAAAATGTGTGTTTAACTAAATGTGAATATAGCGAAATTCTGAATTTTTTCTTTCGGTTTTAACAATTGCAGAAGTAAAGAAGACGCGACTGTAACTCGGCAAAAGTTTCATTGAGAAATGTTAAAAATAAAATACTGTGATGCAGCTTGTTGCATATAAACTTCACACTGTTTTATCCATTCGCCAGGCAAAATGAAGAGGACTGAAATGCACAAATAGGATCTGGAAAAAAAGGTTTTAGGGAAGAAGTATGGCCTCAGTGCTGTCTGGCGTCATTGCGACACTGTTCGTTATAGTAAGCACGTTTGAAAACATTTGAAAAAAAATAAACAGCCAGTACTCAGATATGCAGACTTCCAGCGTTGGCAGCGATTGAAGTTAAATCGTTCCAAGTACTGCATTGATGTTTTGTTGCGAGTGTATAGTTTTAATTTATGGCGAATCAAATTTGTTTTTCTCTGATTTATACATATTTGAGTATGAATTGACTTATTAGTAACATCACCTGTACATTGATAAGAATTTAAAGTTTTCTCCTGACGGACTTACGTATAGTTAAGGTGGATTCACAACCATCCGTCGCATCAGTCAGTCGCCCGTCCGTGAGTCGGTTTTGGTTACGTGATCTTCGAACAACCGCAGGGCAACTCAACTTCCCCCCCCCCCCCCCATCACCAATCCGTCAAATATATCTCAAATTTTAACTTTCGGCGTACCTACGGATGGGTCACCTCCTTCTGACGACACTTCGTAAACGAATACGCACTTTAAAATAAAATGCAAGGTGGCGGATACGTGTTTATTTATCTTGGCGGCGAATTAAGGAATTTAAAACGTAAACAATAATTTAGTATAAATTTTTATCACTTGAAAAAATTATTTCCCCAAAGTATTTCTCTCGTGAAAATGTATTTCCAAACAAAGTATACCTTCTACGAAAGGAAGATCGCGTTGTTAAGTTTTCACGCTGAAATCTTGGACAGAAGGATCGATGGACTACGGATTGTTGCGAGTCGCTTTCTACTGACGCACGAACATGCGACTGATGGTTATGGCTGTATTAAGTTTACGGCAATGTAAATTTTACACATGGCGGAAAGATAGAAAATAGGGGGAAAAGTAGATCTCGAGCACTCACTTTCAGAAGTGCTGAGTTGGCCGTGATCAGTGCGTAACTAGACGATGTATAAGTATACCTAGATGAGCAATGTCAGTCTAACAAAAACTGTGAAGCTGTCGTCCGGTAATACAGTTTGCTGTAGTTTTGGTAGCAGTATCGCAGCGTCATAATTTTGTATTTACTCAAATATAATTTACGATCTTCTTAGTGTAACTAAAAATGTTAATAAAGGCATGTAACGTGCAAAAATTTTAATTCGTTAGGTTGCAGGGCTTGTTCTTCTGTACGTAAAGCAACAAACGGGGTTAAAAAAAAAAAACCGTTTTGACGCATCTGCGAAACGTCAATAAAATATATTTCCGGAACAGGAACATTTTTTTAGATTGTACAAAACATATTCCAGGCATAGTAAACTTTGCCATGTGTTGAAAATATTCAGGAACTAAAATTATACATTGTCAGTAATTTATGTTAATTTATTAAGAATTTTTTTTTTTTCATCAACTTTGTGTACATTTGGCAGTAGTAATATTTTTATTAGAAAACTAACAATTTTTTTTAAAGTGAATAATATAAGTGATAGAAGAGTAAAGATAATTGCTAGATTGTTCTGCATTAGCGAGTCCGATGCGTACATTCACACTTTAGGAAGAGGAAAGGGGAGGCAGAAAAGTATGTCACATTGGCGTACTTCCATGAATGTTAATAGTCGTCCGTTTTGGTTGGCAAGCTTGGATGTGTTGCAACAATGACGCCTAATATTTCCTGTATAAAGTGGCCACGATTACACAAGGAAATGTTCGTTTTACGCGCGATTAAAATTCTTCCACTGTTCAAAATTAAGGTAGAGGTTGTGTCTTTCAACAAAGAACTGTAATCTTCTGCACAACATGCAGAACACATTAAAAAAAAGAAATTGACACACTAGCAGAATTGTCAGAAAAGAAAGCTTTGTTCCATATCGAAGAATAATGCATGTGTTCTGTAATATTGGAGAATACTGTGCTAAAATTTACTTATTTAAATGTTTGTGAAAATATCTGTTTAAAGTGTGGCTTTGTTAAAAATTTAAGTGCATTGCCATTCTGAATTCTTTAAAATGCATATAATGCGAAAAAAAATCGTAAAGCAAAATTATCATAATTATTGCGTCCACATAAATTAATAAGTATATAATATTTGTAATGTTTAGAAACATTTAAATAAGTAAAATCTACTAAAATGGTCAGTGAAGTAAGATTTTTTTGCGTGCGAAAGATGAACTCGTACATTTCATTACACTTTAAAATGTGTTGCTAGAGTTCTGCATACTATACAGATCGGGTGCAGTACTCAGTTGTAAACCACTATTATTCGACTTTAACGGGTTGAGGGAGGGGGGCGCTGTGGAGTGGTGGTTAGACTACTCGCCTCCCACCTAGGTGAACCGGATTCGATCCTCGGTGGGGTCGCTCTCGAATTTTCGCACGTGGGAATCGTACCGGACGATGCCACTCTGGTGTTCGTGTTTTTTTCTGGGATCTCCCGTTTCCCCCGCCCTTGCATTCCGGCGCCGCTTCATACTCTCATCACTTCGCCCTCATGGGCTATCAAAGACGTAGATGTTAAGAGCCGCCAAAAATCTCTCCACTCGCTCACTGTAACGTAAAATTGCCACCCCATTTTTGGCTTACAGAAACCTGTGTATAGGTTCCGAGTGCGGTGGGAATATACACACCGTGTTTACTACATCCATGGCAATATTTATTTAAAAAGGTGGTTAAAGGATAGAAAATGGCCGAAAGGAAAAAATTAACTAGGGCCTCGGAAGTGCTCACTTTACCGTGAACAGCCTATATTGTGTAGACGCCCGGGCAAGGGCGCGCCTAGCAGGCCGGTGAACCGCAATTCGGCGCGGGTTACCCCCCCCTCCCCCCTGGACAGACGCTGCTGTTGCGTCAACTTCCAAGAGACCTTCGCGGGTCGTGCATTAGTCATCGCCGTGGAGATCGCCGTTCACGACGGGCCGGCCCCTTGCGCACGGGTCCAGACTTTCACACAGCTGTACTCCCGCATACTGAGACACTAGCATCTAGGGATCAGCTAAGCAGTTACTTTTTGTTAACAGTTATAACTATAGCAGTTTTAAAAATTAACTTAGTTATTTAAACAATTACGCTGTTATGCTGTTAGCATTAATAAAACACTTTAAAGGGTGGTTTATCAATTACAATTCAAATAATTATTAAGTTACAATCTGCAATATATATTCCCAAGACAATTATAATGTTTTTAATGTTTCATGTTGTAGCGTCTAAAAACTAAACAATGTGGTTTGTATATATATATATATATATATATATATATAGTATGTGTTTTATTTGCACCATAGAATTGCTAATAACGTTTACCTAATAACTGTTTTAAAATGACACATCGCACTAAAATTACAATCATATTATTTACCGTTTGTTTTTGATAAATCTAGAAACGTCACACAAGTTTTCACTTCGGTTTTCGCGATACTTGCAGGATGACTGTCTAAGCAGTTTAGATACAGGTCATTTCATTTCAGTGTATGTGACCGTTAATTTGAGACAGTTATGTAAATGGTTGCGTAAATAGTTATAGTGACTGTCGTGTTTAGTTAAATTTAACAGTTATAGCCCATCAGTTCCTCAAACGAAACAGTTACATCGCAAGTACGGCTACGTAAATCGTTATGGTTCCTTTTAACTGGTTCTTTTTTGGAAGTACACATTATTGTATTCTATTCTACCCTACGTATCATTTTTCTCGTAGCCAAACACTTGCCTGTTACCGATGTAAAAGTTGTGGTTACAAATAATAGTTATACTTAATTATGGAAATCGTAATATAATAAACACCGCCATTTTACATCACTGGGACGCTACTCCCTCAGCGCGGGGGTAGATCGGTCCCTTGTGAGGGACCTTGGCCACCCAGTTTGTTCTCAGTTAGTTTGCGGAGGCGAGGAGAAGCTAACCCCTTCCCCCCTCCGCACCCATCAAACATATTTTAAGCTGCAAGGCAACATTCTTGTACAGGATTCCCAGGGTAGCGCCTGGGAGCTGTTTCCATAACTGATTTTTACTCTCTTTTTCCCTGCCTGTACGGGATAAAAGAGAGTGGTGAAGTTAATTGATTTTATCAGCGCGGAATTTTAAAGTTCAGGACTTGTGAAGTACTGTCACGAGCTCCCTGTGAGAGAGCTAGCGACAGTTTGGTATAAAAAGCGGAGGTTAATAGCCAAATGAAGTTAAATTTTCGATAAGTAGCTTTCCCATGACTGGAGTGGCAAGGGTTTATATAATTAAATTAATTATATATATATATATATATATATATATATATATATATATATATATTGAAGTGGTGAATTTAAGTTTCGCGAAAATTTAAATCAGTGTAGTTGGTTCAGTTTCAATAATTACTTCATATCTTATATGTTAAAACAATTAAATAATCTGATTGGTGTGTGAGTGCATGTCTGTATGTACCGTGACGAGCGGCTAAAAGTTAAGTAAAACATGTTAGCTCGGGGAAGTCCGAGAGCGATATGGCTGGCGCGATGCAAGCGCCAACTAGTTTTGTTAAACATGGTAGTTTTTTGTCCCGGACCGATCGGAAAATTCCGGACAGTTTCGGGGCCTTATTTCTATGAAATCGGGCGGTATAATTGCGCTGAAGGCGTGAATTTATATTTTTAAAATTGTTTTGAACTATATTCCGTATTGATAATTATTTAGACTTGTAAAATTCGAAAGCAGAGCCATGAAAACACGTCTCGTGAGTGAAGTTAAACAGTAATATAGGCCAGAGGGCTCTGATTGGCCGAGATAACTTGGTGGGGCGGAGCTTATGGAGTTGCTCGAGAGATGGCAGCATGGTCGTTAATTTACCGTCAACAGCTTTTATTTGACACGGAAAAAATTTAAATATATTAAAAGCAGTTGTAATTAAAGTTATTAAATCGTCTTAAATAAATATTTGGTGATGCAAAACTTAAAATGCTCAGTTATGTACGACTAGAAAATATACGTGATTATTTCGCTCGTCATAGTGATTAATGATAATGTAATGTGTTACGGAGTCGCTCCAGTACAGAGTAGGGGAAATTGGCATATGCGGGTCTAGTTGACGGGCTAGGGGGCCGCAAAGTAGCCAGGTTCTCATGTTTTTCTGTGATGTTGCGGAGTTTTATTATGCAGGGGTGGAAATGAGCCATGAGCGAGGCGAAGTCGCATGCTCGAAGGAATTCCATGAGTTCATGGAAGTCCTGCATTACGCCTCGCATCTCTCCTGGCGAATTTCGTTGGCGAGGGCGGGACTGAGGTTGTGTATTTGGCATTGCAGGGGTGTCAAGGGTGGGAGCTGGGTTGTGAATAGACGCAGAGAGTGCCTGCGAATACGTTTTGCCAGTCTGTAATGTCCTGACTGTGAACCTGGACGGGGCAGGAGGTTGTTTGGCAGTTTTTGGCGCGATTTTCGTAGCAGCAGCAGTAGTTCTTTTCTGCACCAAGTCCAGGAACTTATGTTTTTGAGAGAGTTGTGTGTTCGCCTGCGCAGTTACTGCACGTCGGCTTAGAGTTGGTTTCGTTTTTTTTTTGCAAGCACTCTCGGGGTGAGGGCCTGCGCAGTGAGGGCATTTTGTTGGCATGGAACAGTGATTTTTGGGGTGTCCTAAAGCGAGACAGTTGCGGCATTGTGCCACGTCTGTCGGCCGTTTCTGGTATTGTCGGGGATGAACTATTGTCATATTTATTCTCGTGACAGAGTGCAGAGGAAGGATAGAAGTGTTCTGCGCCGCCGAGACACAGAAAAAACGTTGCGGCTCCAACGTGAATTTGGTGGGGTCTGTTTGGTCTGTGATGCGTTTTTTAAATTGATAAATGTGCGGGATTGAGTATCCGGCACATTCCAGGTCTGTCTTGATGTCCGCAATGTCGGTTGTGGGGTGGAGGTCAAAAACGACTTTCTGTGGGAGCTCGGAAGCTTGACAGAAAGTAAAGTAATGGATGTAGTTCGCTTCTAGCATTGTGCGAGCAGATGTGAAAAAATCAAAATTTTTAGTGAGGATTTGCGTTCCGCGAGCTGTACGGAGAAGGGAGAACCCGTCCCCACTAATAGCTCGCAGTTTCTGAATAAGTAAGTTGTATTTAGTGGCGTCAGGAACCACTAATCTGTACTGGTTTTGTTTTTTCCTGTCGTGTCTGTGGTGCAGCCGTTTGTGTTTTGTGGGTGGAGATGCTTGAAGAGCCGGGATGATTAACTGCTGAGGTTTTTTCTGTTACCTCCTTAAGCGGGGAAAACCTATTTTGTGTAGGAATGGTGTTTGTATGTGCCTCAGACGACACAGAATGGAGACGCTTGTTCTCCTGCGTTGTTGTTCTGTCCCCTTTTCGTTTTGCTATCTGGAAGTCGGTTTCCATTTCAAAGTTTTCATTTCCTGCGGCCGGTGTTGACGGTCGGGAGGAAGTTGGTGTGGTGATTGTTGGCGTCGTTGGTTCCGTAAGAGTAGCCAGGAGTATGTCAATGTGGTCGGAGATGCCTTGAGGAAAAATGTCGTAAACAGTTTGGTGATTAAGTCGTCTCTTTGCCAGTTCTAAAAATCGCTTGTTTTCCCGGAGGTACTGTAAGGAGTACGGGCCAGTTCCCGTCATCCACGACGGCTCAGTCGGTTCCCCGCCCGCCGCCAAGACCCGCGAGGGTGGTGGGGGAGGGGAAGGCTCTTTGTGGAGCGACTCTCGATGTGGTGGTGTTTGCAAATTGCGAGGAATTGTTGTAAGAAAAGTACCTAGATCGGTGCTATACACTGTGACCGCTGACCCACTAGGGGCTAGGCTCATGATGACCTGTTTCCAGGCCGATCACAGTGTACAAGGTGTGTGCCGCGAAGTATTATCAATACAGAATATAGTTGAAAACTATTTTTAAAATATAAATTCACGCCTTCAGCGCAATTATAACGCCCGATTTCACAGAAATAAGGCCCCGAAACTGTCCGGAATTTTCCGATCGGTCCGGGACAAAAAACTACCATGTTTAACAAAACTAGTTGGCGCTTGCATCGCGCCAGCCATATCGCTCTCGGACTTCCCCGAGCTAACATGTTTTACTTAACTTTTAGCCGCTCGTCACGGTACATACAGACATGCACTCACACACCAATCAGATTATTTAATTGTTTTAACATATAAGATATGAAGTAATTATTGAAACTGAACCAACTACACTGATTTAAATTTTCGCGAAACTTAAATTCACCACTTCAATATATAATATATATATATATATATATATATATATATATATATATATATATAATTAATTTAATTATATAAACCCTTGCCACTCCAGTCATGGGAAAGCTACTTATCGAAAATTTAACTTCATTTGGCTATTAACCTCCGCTTTTTATACCAAACTGTCGCTAGCTCTCTCACAGGGAGCTCGTGACAGTACTTCACAAGTCCTGAACTTTAAAATTCCGCGCTGATAAAATCAATTAACTTCACCACTCTCTTTTATCCCGTACAGGCAGGGAAAAAGAGAGTAAAAATCAGTTATGGAAACAGCTCCCAGGCGCTACCCTGGGAATCCTGTACAAGAATGTTGCCTTGCAGCTTAAAATATGTTTGATGGGTGCGGAGGGGGGAAGGGGTTAGCTTCTCCTCGCCTCCGCAAACTAATTGATAACCAACTGGGTGGCCAAGGTTCCTCACAAGTAGCCGATCTACCCCCGCGCTGAGGGAGTAGCGTCCCAGTGATGTAAAATGGCGGATAACGCTCATTCCTACTAGCGTCGTTGTGTTGGTGACGATCAACCCTCTGCAAGGAAACTTGCGCCCAATAGACGTCGGGAGGATCCCGAGAAAACACATTTTGTATCGGTAACTGTAGTCCATTCAAGGCTACTTAAAACTTTTCTGAAGCCCTGCTAAAGTTCCGCTTTCAAAATATATCTCCGCCCCATGCAAACCAAGCGTAATGAAGTTTTTTAGAAAAATACATAGAAGGGACAATGTACCGCATTCGTGCGCACTTGGACTAATATTTCGCACACGAACTATTTTCACTAGGAATCGCCAACACACCTATTTTCCCTCTACTTTCATTCACATAAATTATAAATGAAATATTATAATTTATACTATGAAATGTAAGAAACTTTAATTTCACAGAAAATAACGCACTTTCATGTTAATAAAAGTATAAAACGCTTGTGATAGGCCTACATAACATGGGTAACACCGAGTGAGTCATACATGGGGTGATTTTTTATTACAAAGATGTGCAGAAACCGCTATTATAATATATAGGCTGTTCACGGTAAAGTGAGCAATTTTTAAGACCCTGATGAAATTTTCGTTTCAATTATTTTCTATTTTTCCGCCTCTTTTTAATATCAACATTTCAATATGGCTAATAAACATAGTGTATACGTTCCGCCACCCTCGAAGGATTAACGTCTGAGGCTGCAATAAAATCTATTTATTAAGGGTTAATGCATTTTAAAAGGTCCTTAAAAAGTGCTCACTTTACCGTGAACGGCCTATACTGTCTCGTAAGAGCGTCGACTGCCCAGGCATCCAAAGTAAGTGCAGAGGTTCATCCGTATGGTTGCCGTTTACAAACAGTTAAATATTTTTGAATGTAGTCTGCTTACGAACAACATACACGAAACTTTTCTCGTCCTTTTATTGGTTTTCCCTATCATATTGCCATCTCTTGAGGTTTTACTTTTCTTTTAAAAGTAAATAAGGTTGTTTTTTAAAATATAATAGGGAGAGGCAGCACGCCTTCTTCATAAAATGCTAGCTAGTGTTGTCGCTGAAAGTCCCATAGAGGCAAGTCGACGAGCGTAAATCTGCACGTATGTTGAGTGTCTTGCGCGTGAATGTAGGCACACAATGCACGTATCTAATCGCCCTTACAGCCCCCACGCTTCTAGGCCCCGTACAAACGAAATGCGTCCAGCCAGGCGGCATCCTTAAGAGAAAAACGGAGGTTTTGAAAGGGGGAGGAATTGTAAGAGTTGTACCTGGACCAGGATCACGGGTATGAACGACTGACGCCCCAAAGTGCAGCTCTGCCGAAGAATCCATGGGTCATATCCTTTCTCCTGTAGGACAAAAAAAAAAAAAAAAAAAAAAAAAAGGTGGGCTGCTATTGATAAAAAATTCACACGTTAAACGAATACGTCGCGATTTCATTTACCTCTTCGAAGTACCAAAACACCCCTGTTTCAAGACTAAATATCGATGTCAATCATTTAAGTTTCCTCAAGTCGTCACGTAATACCGTGTGCATTTTCTAAATATCTGTTTGGTTTTTTTTATGTAGGGTCATGCTTACTGTGAAAGTACTTTGCTTTAGATTCCATTATTCGTCCAATTGCAAAGACCATGGCGAAACATGCTATAGCATATAGAATTAACATTTGTGTGCAAGATAAACACAAATTATGGCCCATAAGTTAAATCAGAAAAAAATGGAACCTTTTTTTAGAAACTTTACTGTCAGTTGTAAAAAAAAAATTTTTGATTTAGCGGTGCAAAAAGTCACCCTGGAAATGTGAATGTCAAACAAGCCGTGTAGTGTGATGGGCATCTCAAGGTCATTCGAATTTACCAGTGAAGATAGTGACTAGGTCTAGACTCGTATTCCTTTCACAACGCAGCACTTGAGTGCATGTTAGCATAGAGACCTTGAAGTCAATCGCAATCAACTACGTTCATTCACCGAAAATTTCGTGCCCCCCCCCCCCCCTCCAACATTATTTTATACCTTACTGTTGTGTAACTTTGTAGGAAAGCATGCATAGCACACAAACAATTTCAACCGCTTAAAATCCCGGATATTAATATAGCAGATCAAAATCCCCGTGCCTATTCTCAGTGTTTGGAGTAATGTTTCCTCCAGGCATACGTCTGGGCGGGCCTCGTCATTTAAATGATAATTTTGTTTATTATGGTGTGCAGCTGTAAGAGATTTACATAGTGGTGCATTCTTTCAAGATTAATTCGCCCCTTTGGGAAACTGTCTGGAAGAAATACTGGTTTTGAAACACCAACGTATGAAAATGGAGTAACTCCTCATACGTAAATAATAGTTTTTCCTTTCCATTTGAAACGTAGTAGTCTGTAATAAATTCGGACAACAAATGAAATGACTCCTCGTTGCTCTTTAAGTGTCTGGGTAAACGCGGGTGAGATGGGATGTCAACAATAAGAGGAACCTGAGGACGACTTGTCTTGGCAATCCAACGTGAAGATTGAATGCGATGGTTTGCGAGGAGCACGTTTAGATTAAATGCCAAGGAAATCTTTTAGATTGCCGGAGGAACAAGTTTCTATTATTTCTGTTGAACATTTGTTCAATCTGTGAAGGCTGAAGACAAGGATTGTGTTAGGTTATACTGATCAAACCAGTATGAAACTTCCTCAAATACTGACGCTATAATAGTTGCCTTTAATAAGAGGATGGCCACTCGTGTTATTTTCATTGCGGTGGGAGATACAAGAGTTTTCTCTTAGGTTGAAGATAACGATTACGTAAAGTATTGTCCGGAGAATTGTATTTTAACTTGACTTAGTTTCCGATATTTTGCAAAAATACAGTATAAAATCTCGATTTCCAAGGGCTTGACATTTTCATGTAGAAAGTGTCCCATCTATTTCTTATTTGATTTTGCATAACGAATCACAGCACCCCTTGAAGTTTGTCGGTCGAATTCAGCTCTGTTCTCTAAAAGCAGAATTAAGGTTTCTTATTTTTCTAGCAAAACTTTCCAGTTGTCTTCAGACTCGGAATTAAATAGACGAAAATATTCTGAAAAGTTCGTTAACGTACATCAATGTGCAGACACAAAAATAAAGGCAAACTAGAAAAATATAGTTAAAGTATTATCAAAATCTTCTTTTCAAATCCACTTGAATAAAATAGGCATAATACATAAAAAAAATAATGAACCAGTTTTTTTTTTCGAGGATAATTAATAAAAAAAATTAACAACTGTTAAAATTTGCGTATCGTGACAGGTTGCTTGTACCGGATATTTTGAAACTTAAAAAGTATGGAGTTTTTATCCCTTTTTTACGTCTTGTGTCCTCGCCAGTTAAAATTTGTTGAAGTGTGTGGCTGCCTCCCCCTCTTTGTCTGGCGGTCCTTGTACCATTTATTATGCGTACTTACGAAGTTTTTTCATAACGCCAATGAAGTTATTGGAATCTGCTTTGCAATTCAAACTGTATTCGACAGTCGGGAGACGTCATTAGTTGTTTAGTTCATAAATGGTTAAAGGCTATTCACGATAAAGTGAGCGTTTTAGAAATGAATCTTAGAAAAAAGTCGCTGCCCTTACATGCGTATATTTTAATGGGCGCACTGAGTGACATTCGCCCAGTAAAGTTTACAACGATGGATGGAAAGTAGTTCCATGTCTTAAGGTCGAATAAAAAGTGTTGGGTAACAATTTTTGATAACTTTAAACGATTTCATTCACTTTCTGTTTTTTTTAATGCATCGAAGTGTAAAAATGAGTAAATTTGTAAAGTATTTACTTTCTTAATAATTTCAGTTTCATTTGACCGACGACTTAATAAGGTGATGAGGTCTAGAGAAATGTTAATTTTACACAAGGCGGGAGGATACACAACGTGTATACAAGCAGATCTTAAGCAGGCTTTCAAATTTGCTCACTTTACCGTGAACAGCCTTGAGACTTGACGTTGTAATGCTAGCATTGCGAGTGTAATGTGGAAATTAATGGCCACCGAAGTTGGCGTTAGTTTTACACACAAGAGAATACGAATATACATGTTACTAAATATCCATGTTCTTAAAATTCACAGTTTCATTTGGTATGGCCTGTGAATAAAGTGATGAGGCCCATGGCAATGTTAATTTTACATACTGCAGGAGAGTAAAAGTTTTAAAAAGTACGCAGTTAACTATGAAAGATTATACCAATAGAGAAAATTGTAGGTTGCGATTTTGGTTGCGAGAACAAACATTGTAGCAATAATAAATACAAATTATTGGTTTAACACCTTAAATTACACATGTACGCAAGGCTGGACGGGATAACAATTTAATATCTCAAAGGGGGAGGAAAGAGTTTATAAAAAGGGTAATGAGTGATCGAGGGAGGAGATTTGGGCTGCTCTTAACATAGAAGTTTTGAGAGCCGATGAGAGTGAAGCGAGGTGAGAATGGAGCAGTGCGGGGGAAACGGAAGACCCCCCAGAAAAACCAGCGGCATCGTTCGGCACGATTCCCACATGCGAAAATCCGGGGATGCGGCTCCGCCGGGGATCGAGCCTGGTTCGCCTAGGTGAGAGGTGAGTAGTCTAACCACTGTACCACCGCGGCCCCAAAAGGAGGGTAGAAGGCATGTCCCAGATGACACTGGTAGGCGTGTAGGAACGCCTGGTCGCAGGTATTTCTGGCGTGCCGGCCAGGAAACTTGGGGAGGCGACGCGACGCGTGGCGTTGATGGGCGTCCCAGTTTCAGGCGCAGATAAACACACACAGTTTAGTACAAACGACGGCCGGCGTAGAGTCCGCAGTCAGTCGCCGGTAGTAGGAAGTGAACATGAGGGACATCGCCCGGTGAGTGCGCCCAGTTTTGGCTGTCTTCCGATACTGATGGTTCTTAAGTTTCTTTCAGTAGCAATGGGGAGAGTTAGTCGGCCGGCGTTAACTAGACATTTCTTGGGTTGCGTGGTCTGTGCATTATGCGTGAGGGTGCACCAGGCATAAGTAGTGCCCTAGCACACACAATGCATGTTTTTAATGGAAGGAGTAGAAGACCTCCCGGCAAAAATATTAATTTGCTGGACTGTCGATTACCCATAAACTTACTAGCTATCTTAAGGTCAGGTTTCACCATGCATGGGCGTATAGGGTATCGAAGACTAAATTCGGACAAAGATACGTCTTTTTTTGCGATAGTACTTTCAACTAAGATTTTTTGTTTAATATTGAACGCATTTACATTCGTGAACAATTAAAAATTTAATTTTTAAATTTTAAATGCACTTTTTAATTATTTAAAATGTCACAATTTTATAAATAATAAAAACTTGCGTTTGAAACTAAAAAATTAAAATTTGGAATGTTTACAGATCTAGACGAGTTCAATCTCTAACAAAAAAATCTTTAGTTGAAAATACTACCGTAAAAAAAGATTGTGAGATGTTTGTCCGAATTTAGCCTTTGATTCCCTATACGCCCATGCATGGTGAAGCTTGGCCTTAAGGAAGTGTTTGTCCGCGGAGAGTTGATGGCAAGTATATAATTTTGGCTTAGCTGTGGACGAAGCCGGGATTGGGATTTATGAGTTACTGTTATGCTGTTATTCAAAGGGAAATGCTAGTTACAAAGGAGTTGAAAGATTATCAGAATGCGATCCTGTTGACGCAATTTCCTATGACAGTTAACCTTACCGAAGACGTAATTCACGGAGTGAGCTTTCCAAAAATATTTCAGTTTACTGCGGTTTTTTTTAAAGAGTCTGTATGGATACAAACGATAAATTTTGCATTTTTGTGCACTTGTGCAATTTAAATCCGTAGTCTAGGCGGTGTTACCTAAATACAATTTTTGTAATATAAATAATTCTTAAATGTTCTGCAAGTTGTGTGAAAACTGTAATTAGATAGCGAGATAAATAATATTTAAGCCCCACGTATGGGTATTAGCCACTATAAATAATTGGTGTATGTGAAGACAAGTAGAGATATATTTATGTGTGTCATTATTATTCTACATGCAGGCAGGGTTAGCAAATACACAACTGAATGTGGTGACAACACACTGCAAAATACTAAAAACCACAAAATACCAACAAACTTACATCTTACCAGCATGTTTCCTTTGTATCCAGGCTTATCTAGCTATACATAGGTCACTCCTTAAATATTCTCAGGGAGAAACTATGAAACTAACTACCAGCATATCAATAAAAAAAGTCCAAGGGTGAAGTGGAGTTTAATGCAAACAAAATCATTTCTCAATTCAAATACTACTTCCAACTTTATATTGTAACCACAGGATATATACAAATAACACGCAGCAGCTGGACAAGAAAATTGAATTTAAAACTCTACATGCCTGTCAAAAATAGCAATTGTGCGTGTGCGCGCGCGCTTGGCAACCATAATTTAAGTCTTTGCAGTGTATAAAAGTTCGTACCAAATTTAACATGTTCTAGTGTGAAGAAAGTTTGGTTAAAGTTCCAATAGTAATCGCACTCACACGTAACAGTTTGCAAAAAATCTGCCCAAGCGTTTACACTTAATAAAAATTGTTTCTGGCTAGTAATGTCAAAATTAGGCAGAGTAAAATAAGAGTTCTTATTTTCAGGCACTGTGTGATCAGCAAGAAAGTGTTGTATTAAATGTGTAGTTAACAAGAAAAGTCTTTAGCACTCCACCGCTGGACCAACGGTCACTTAGTATGGTAGTGATAGATACCTTACATATCTGCGTAATAATCGAAGTTGCTAAGCTCCTGAGCTCTCTTCAGACAGTTCGAAAACGCTCTGTCCGCTATTTACATGAAACGGAGCATATTTGTCGGGGTCAAACTCACTTGTAAATTATAGTTATTCACTTTACATACGGAGCTCAGGTCTACCTGAACTGTTACCCTAGTGACCCATTTCAAACAAGATGGAGACCAGAACATTCTTTCAACTCAATTTGGCGTCCGTTACCCGATTTGAATTTACCTGTGAGGCATAGGGCTTATATCAGTGTGCATTCATTATGATTGCCATCAGTACGTGGTTATCAACCATTACCAACTTCACAAATTAACATGTAGCTCAAAACTTAACAATATGAAAAAAATACGTAATATTGAATATATGAATAACAACCTCTCAACTGCTGCGTGCACAATAATATATATGTAAAATAAAATTAAAATAAAATTACTGAATAATAAACTGATATATGTAGAACGTCACAACAATTGCATTTTTATAAAATAATCGTGTGTATTCGTATGCTAGATTTCCGTACCACTAAAAGGTTTAACAATGTTAATTTGATGCTCTACATAGTGAGACGTTACAAGGTTCAACACGAATATACAGGCGTATTGGTTTTTAATTATAACAATTTGGAATGTTATCAGAGGCGACAACAATATACCGTATTTAGTTAGATTTGTTAATTTTTGGTTCACTTAGACTATTGCACATACATATGTAATATTTGATGTTTAAATTTTCTCAATATCCTACATATACTTTTTCATGCGTTAATTTATAATAGAAGTATGTTCATTCCCAAATTCAATAACACGTTCAGAAAACTTGGTAGGCTTATGTAAAACATTGCTTTGCATTTTCGTGTGGGTGTGAACCAAATATACATATTGTTAGTTTTATCAATTAAAAGGTTTTGATGTAAAATCTTTATTAGTTGACACTTCGTTGCGGTAAAGTCGTAAGTTGCAACCCCTATAACCCCTCCCGACCCCTTTCAGTACGCTCGTGGCGTCAATAACCAGTCGAATTTATTTCTATTTTTTCAGTAGGTTGATTGTTATAGATTAAAAATCTTTTTGTTATGGATCTTCTACCTCTAATTAAAACTGTATCCCAATGCTAAGTACATATTTGTTAAGTGTGTGTGTGTGTGTGTATATATATATATATATATATATTATATTCGTACTTGCCGTTGTGTGTACTTCCCCTGACTATTGGGACGGAATTTTCGTGACTGTATTTGACTCGTCGCACAACATGAACTACTAGAAACTAAACACGTGTTTTGTTATTCTATGTTAACAACTCTATGGTTTTTGTTGTAAATAAACATTTGGTGTTCGATGTTGGTTGTCTTCGCTATCATTTATTTCTATGGTGTTGTTTGGTGTTGCTGCAAAAATAATACATTTGTCATGTGTAACATGTAGGTTATTATAAACGCAGAAATGTTGCACATTGGTCGCTTCATAGAGCAATAAGACGGCGGGTAAGTAGAACCACAAAAAGTTCCCATCATAAGTTATGCAAGTGACGTTTGCAAACAAACATGGCAACCGCGGCAAGTATGAACATTCACCAACTAGCATACTCGTAGACTAAATATGAGGTAGACCGCATATTAGTCTTCTGCGCATGTTCCCAACATTGACCTACCCCAAAGGAACACAATTGTCAGTCACATGGTCAACAGTGATGAAAGTGTTCGTTTATATCTTAATTATTAAATGATGTGCACTGCTACATTAATAAAGTGTTTTTACCAGCGTGAATGTAATCAAAAAGCATTACAAATTGATAAAAACATCTCAAAAGCACTTGTTTACTAAACAGTGTTCTATCCTCGAAACCAATCCACGCCATTTTTGGTAGATGTGTACTGTAGGCAGAAAAAAAGTTCCATGTTGAGACACGGAGATTGGTTGTGCGCAGCCAGCGAGATCGGTATACTTCATCTTTAGTCTGGTTGTACTTGGCAAGTACAGACGCTGTGTGTACTATACTAGGAATTGGGACGGCGCTAGTGTATAATTAGTGACATCACAGGCGGGGCGAAGAATATATATATATATATATATATATATATATATATATATATATATATATATATATATATATATATATATATTTGAAAGGAATTTGTATATAGCCTTAGTTTCTCCATGCATTTAAATATACTGGATTGCCAATATAGTGTAGTTTATGCAGGCGTGCGGAATTTACACGAGTCCGAATTTTTTTTTCCTCGGGAATTCGATGCACATGTCAGCGTTCGTTTTACCCTTATGTTGATAGTGTGCTTCAAACGCTCCAGGTTATCTCAAGAGTCCACAATTTAGTAGCACCGGTTTGAACTCGAGCGCCACTACGCACGTAAAGGGCGATAATTTGAGAGTAGTCTCATAACTTTATTAATCGTGCAAATAAAGAAGTTAGAATATCGTCATGTCGCAAACCGCTGGGTATTGCTATTGTGATTGTACGGACACGAATAAAGCATATAACTCCGTAGTGGTACTTATAAATATAGTCCATGAATAGTTACTTCAAATTTTTCCGAAGCCCTGCTTAAGTTGTGCTTTCAAATTACTCCTTCACTTCATTCAAACAGAGCTTTACCAAATCTAGATAATTACACTTTAACAAAAAACACTAACTATGTTAACAGAAGTATAAAATGCAATGTAAATACGTGTGAAGGCTGTTCGCGATAAAGTGAGCACTTTAGAAATGAACCTTAGGAAAAAGTCACTACCCTGCATGCGTATATTTTAATGGGCGCACTGAGTGACATTCCCCAGTAAAGTTAGTAACGATGGATGGCAAGTAGTTCCATATCTGAACGTTGAATAAAAAGTGTTGGGTAACCATTTGTGGTAATTTGAAATGATATCTTTCGTTTTCTGTTTTTTTTTTTTAATGCATCGAAGTGTAAAAATGAGCAGTTTTGTAAAGTATTTACTTTCTTAATAATTTCACAGTTTCATCTGACCGACGCATGAATAAAGTGATGAGGCCCATGGCAATGCTAATTTTAGATAAGACGGAAGAACACACACAACGTGTATACAAGCAGATCTTAAGCAGGGCTATCAAAGTGCTCATTTTACCGTGAACGGCCTATATATGGGGTCATTTTCCGAAGGTTTGACTTAACAAGTGTTAATACACGGTGACTAGACCATTGTAAAAATCCCACATAGGAAACACAATCTTCAGCCAAAAATATTTTGCTTTAAAAACATATCTTGGGCAGTGGATACGTGTACGGAGGAGTTTTTCTTGAGGAGGCTGCTTTGCACTCGACGCTAAGTGCGTGTACACAACACGCGATGTGCTAATTAGAAGCTTACGGCGGAAGCCAACAGTGACGGACAAACAGCGCTGTTCAGATGTGCCAGATTGTTTACAAACGCCGCGGGTCGCGAAGTAGATAAATATGTCGGTAACACGGTTGCACGAGAACTTGAAAAGTGAACATTTTTCTTTTTCCCACCCTCGTAAGGGCTAAATCTGCCTCTCACATACTAATACACAAAAAGATTTGTTATTCCTAGAATTACTTTTTAACAAAGTCGTCTGTTTCTTGTGCAGAATAATAAATTATATTAAATTAAAAATTTAAGGAAATTTTCATTAAAAAAATAATTTTGAATATGGTTTAATCGTGAGATTGTATGTCCTACAACGATTATGTTGATTATATTTACTTTGTTTTTGGGTGTGTACAGTTTTTGTAATGGGTAGTGGGATTAGGCGATACAATGAACTATTATTTCATACAAACATCGTTGCATATATTTGTTCTACGTCACGGTAAACTTATGCTCTGATAACAATGAATAACAAAGAAATAGAAGGCAAATAAAATTAATGAGCCAAGGTTACCGTTAACGAGGGCAAAAAAAAGTGTATTTATCTTGTGTGGTCTTTAAAATTGTTTTTACGCCTACGCCCGTTAGAGATAGGATTTGTTACTTTTTTTAGTCTGGACAAAAATAATTTCATTACTTCCCAAAGATTGTTGTTAGACCGCTGGTACTTCTAGTAATAATTTACTGCGCCCGATCGTACACTACGTTGTTAAAAAAAAACACTAGGTATAACGGTTGCGTTACGTGCTGTACCTTAGTTTAGAAAATTTTATAGTCAAGATTAAAAAATAGTATAAAGGTTAAATAATTACCCAAGTTACATTTTTTATTTTAAAGTGCACAAATATAACGTAATCATATGGTACATCATTCTTACAAAATCAGATTTTAAGAAACATTACCGTTGATTAATAATTCGCGCATCGTTTGGCTACCGCGTAATTTTGTGATCGTGTTGACAGGCGGGAAAATGTTTCACAGCTTTCCTCAGTAATTCACTCCATCTGCATCGTATTGTGATGCTTGCTTCATCTCAAAAGTATAGCTTAAATAATGTGGGAATTTGAAGAAGGGAAGATTAAAAAAGAATTCAGATGCTACGTTAAGAGACGATACAAGAGTTATAGTATAGAAGTAATTTCGGTATAAGTATGATTCGGAGTTCCGCGGGGGTTACCGTGATTGCAGGTTCAGGACTCCTCCGGCTTCTACGTCCATGGAAGCTAACCATGGCTCAATTTTCTGCCCGTGGGTTTTCTGCGATGCAACAGATCTCTCCCATGTAGTTTGTTCGAAATAACTGCTTGTAGTACGCTCGCCGCTCTAATTTCAATCTATTTCCGTGGCAGTAAACCACCTCCTGTAATCATTTTTGTGTTCGCTTTACGGCAGTGTCCATAAAATTGGTCTGTGTATGACTCCGGGAAAACTGCCAAGTCTCTTTGGGATCGTTTATTGCAGATTTACGCGCATGGCATCGCAAATTAAAAACATCAAAGTAGAAAATGGGCCTTGAGGAGAGATAGAGAGAATGAATATTGAAATATTCCTGTTTCTGTAGACTTTAAAAATAGTAGCAAAAGATTGCGTGTATATTGCACTGCAAATGTTTGTATTTTACAAGAAAAATACTTGAAAAACCTGTTAGCAAAATAATTTTTGGCCTACAAATATTTTTCTTGCAATGTTACAAGAACATATATTGCATTTTTATAAGTTACAGGCTCGTGTTTCTACTTATATAGCTGGGAAGAGGAAATAAAAACACTTATTTACATGAGCTAATAGTTTATTATTAAATAAGAGAAATTAAAAAGGAATTTAAATACTGATTATACTTAAAACGCTTGTTTACAAACGCCTGCGTTAACATTGTTTACACAACAGTCCCGTGAACAGTTGGTATTTATTTTCAGGGGTTCTAGAGAGTTGTGTAGTGAATTTGGCAATCTAATATATACAGTGATTTAATCAAGAAGCTGATAGTCAGCTCTTGTAAATAATTGAAGTGAAGAGTTTTGGGCGACTCTTAACCGCTAGGTCATGAGAGCCGATGAGGGTTATTGAGGTGAGTATGGAGCGGCGCCGGAATGAAAGGTTGGGGGAACGGGAGATCACCGAGAAAACCCGCCGACCAATGGCATCGTCCGGCACGATTCCCACTTGCGAAAATCCGGTGAACCGGCCGGGGATTGGACCCGGTTTGCCTTGGTGGGAAGCGAGCAGGCTAACCGCGAAATAATTGAATGTTAGTGACATAGAAAATATTTATTTGAAAAAGTGGTGGAAGGAATAAAACATAGCTGATGTATAAAAGTAACAGTGATTATTTACATGAAATAATTTTATGACAGCGACAAGTGTTGTAGTGTTTGAAGATCTTTGCTCACTTAACCATTATCCAGACAATCTGTGTTCTGTCTTAAATATTATCTACAATATTTGCAATATACAAGTGTTCCAGGTCCAACTTCAAAGATGTGTACCACCCTTAGTATTCATTTCAGCCCATCAACTTATTTTTTCGTGATTAATCTACAGCCGAAGTTTGTCGAATTTAGATACATCCTGTTTGTTTTATTGGCCCATAAGATCTTTTTTCAATACATAGCTATACAAAGATATTGGACATGTCAAATCACAGTATACAAAGTTTATACACTGGACATAGTAAACCTACACACATGTCAGATTACACGCATAATATCTTTTCTTCATAATTAAACTTATCTTCTTTCAACGTGCTGTGGGGCGTCGTCGTTTTGCTGAAACAGAAGGAAAAAGAAACGAGAAAAACTGGAACAATAAATGCATACAATTACATGTTATACAGTAATTTCATGATTTTTGTAGTTTGTATATTCATCTACACTATTAAATACACGTGTAGTAAAAAATTCTCTCAGCTTTTTTTTTTTAGAGAAGCAAATTTCGTAAAAAGTTGGCTACCGAGGTAGAATGGCCCTTTCTGGAAATGTTCTAAGTTAACCGAAGCCACGTATTTTTTTTATTCTAGTGTCATGCTTATGAAATGACTTATTTTTCTGAAATAAATGTCTGTTTTTGGACATGAATTTAAGTACTGAAAACATTTTCTCACATGCAATTGTTAATATCTCTGAGCTCTTGAAGAGATGTGCATGAGTCGGACTTTCTTTTGCAATTGATTATTCCTACAGCTCTTTTGAATGCGAAACAATTTTTACTGTCGGTGGAATTCTACCATAACACAAGATAGAATGAAAATATGCCAAATCCCCCATTTTTGTGGTGTTTTTGTCAAAGATCCTTGCAATACTTCGCAGAGCGAAATAGGCTGAACTTAGTTTAGTTCAAATATACACAATGTGAGGTTTCCATGTATTATTTCTCCTTTTCTTTGTGAGGAAATTCATAAGATGTTTTATCTCTGTTTAGATTTAATTTGTTTGCAGTAAACCATGCATTTGGCTCTTTAAATGATGTCTGTTTTTTTCTGCATAAGACGATTTACCGATTCTCAAGAGACTAAGATGCTAGTATCATATGCAAATCAAATTGGGGTATTGTTTGGGGTTAACGCACGCGGGATGTCGCTTATATATACTAGGAAGAGTAGGGGCCCTAATATTGAGCCTTGTGGCACTTCATGCTTGATTTTTTCCTGGTTCAGAGTAGAATGAAGTATTTTTTCCTTTGATCCTGTATAAATCAAACGTAAGTTAAAACTTAAGTTTAACCAAAAATAAGGTACTTATATGTTAACACAAATATGAAACGTTTGTGATATGTCATATTTATGAAACAACCGAACACGCAATAAATGCGACTCCTCGAAGGTTTATTTAAGATACCGCGAATGAATATATACGCTGTGTGCTGTTGCGCGGGACAGGTGCGGTGCACACATAAGTGTGTGTGTGTCTCCCTGCGGCGAGTCGTGGGTGGCGCGGCGGTGAAAGCACGCATTTCCAAAGCCGTCGTGTCATCGCCCCCCTCGCGAGGCTCCCCGCTATCGCGAAGAAGATAAAGCGACACTCCAGGGAGGGACGTTCGGTGTCTCGGGGCCTCGCAGGCTGCTTTCACCCCGGCAACGAGCTGGCGCGCGTGTACGTACTGTAGGAACTTGCTGGTGGTGGTGGACGACTTGAGTCGCCCCCTTTCCAGTGTGTCGTGTAGCCCGAGGGAACGACGGTTTCTCCTCACCACATGTCCCGCTACAACTTCTTTCGCCCCCGCGCATGTTGGAAATTCTATCTTAGGCGTGTACTTCTCAATTTCCGAAGCGTTTAGATTCTCTACTATGACCGTCGTCACAAGAGTGCTGTTAAACACATTCAGTTAAATACATTCGGTAGCAATGTCTGAACAAGTTTAAAAACAGAACGAGTTTCCGCGGTTACACACCCAAAGCAGAATGAAATCTATGGAAATTCTAACCTCAACAAACGTGTAACTTAAAATGTACGATATCTAATTACAACAGCCTCCAACATTTATCATTATTGATCTTTTTAATTGTTATGAAACCTTCACTTTTACTGTTATGGGATAATGGGTGTTATTAGGACATTCAACGAGTGCAGGAATTCCCGCCAAATACAGCAATACTTTTTCACTGCTTGTTTACTTCGAAGCAGCCAATAGGAACGCAGCAGAGTAGAGAAGTTGTTCGAAACTACTTACGAGAACTGTTCACTTTGAACGAGAAACAATTGCGTTCGGAACTCGTTCGAAGGTAATGTAACCTCTTCAATAGCTGAACTTGTTTTAGTGAAGTAGTTCTGCACCACGTGTAACCGCGGGATATACCATTAATAAAGAACAGTTTGCCGCGTCTAACACTTTACCCCAAAAAGTTTGGGACGGGGGGAGGAGGATCGATAGTTCCCTACGTGGAAGGGAGCGAGTTATGGTTGAGGACCCCTCCTCCCCCCTACACCACCCTTTTCCGGGAGGAGTGATTTTCATGGCCCCAGGCTTAAGGTTCGTGTATGCCATAAAAGTAGGTTTCTGATCTCCCGTAATTCTCGTACACAAGTTCATATAACCATTTGTCGCGTGCCCTCAAGCCTCAAGTCTTAATTTTTAAGTCTTAATATTCCCATTGTAACTGCAGGACGGGATGTACGAGCGAGCACGTGCCGGAGTTCCCAGGCGACATTGTAAAGGCTATTCACCGTAAAGAGAGAACTTTTGAAAGCCCTCTCATTTGGAATAACATTCAATAAATATATTTTTATTTTAACCTTAGACGTTAACTTCCGAGTGTGGTGGAATATACACTGTGTGTTTGACTTGCATGGAAAAACTTGTTTTAAAAAAGGTGGTTAAAGGATAAAACATGGCTGAAATAAAAAAGTAACTAGGGCGTCAAAAGTGCTCGCTTTACCGTGAATAGCCTATACCATAAATACCAATTTGTACGGTTACCTGCTTCACTGACGGTAGCTTAGCCCACGGGTCCGTCCCGTGGTCTAATATTGTAGACGGATCGCTGCCGAGCAGTTTAGAAATCAAATTTTCCTAAAATCGTCGCTGTGTTCGCAATAATTGCATTTTTGCTTCGGCAAACTTTAATATTGCCAGCCAAGTACTATGGCCCGACTTCTTAAGTGTAGTAACTGGATTTGTGGAATTTAGTGTTTTCTATACATCGCTTACAAATGACGCGGTAGTAGCAGGCGCATAGGTCTTGACAGTTTCACATGTCTCTGGAACAAGTATGGCTACCTCTGTTTATATCCAGAGTAATATGAATTTCTGCATTTGGCGGAAGGATATACGCAAGGTAAAAGGAATAAAATTAGTAGCTTTCGAAATGCTGCCTCCGTAGTTATATTGTTTTAATTGTACGTAGTTGTGTGTTCCAATAAAAAAAAATCGGAATATTTCAATCTAAATATTTTTTAGGACAAATGAAAGTTGATATTTTATCGCCAATTTATAAATTTGGTTATGGGAACACAAATGTGGCAGTTGGAAGGAACGTGTTGGTCAACGAAAAACGCTGTTAAGCAGCAGTTTAATATTTATTATTTATTGTTATGTAAAACAGTGTTTTAAACTGCATACTTTATTCGCGGTTTCTTCACACTTTTCGAAACCTTTGAAAAATCACCCCATGTATGACGTGTTAAGTTATTTCCTAAATACGTCATGTATCATATGCGTTTTATACCTCTGTTAACATAAAATTATCTTATTTTTGGTTAAATGTAAGTTATACCATAGTTTTATTTATAGATTATTGTATATCATTTATGATAAATATGAATCAACAGTGAGAAATCACGTGTGTTGGTAGCGACTAGTAAGAAATAGTTTCCACGGAAAATATTATTACAACTGTGTGCGCACGAATTCGGTGCGTTGTCCTTTGGTCTAATTTTCTGGGCTTAGTTTGCACGAGGCGGAGGAATATTCTGGAAGTAGAGCGTCAGCAGGGCTTCAGAAAAGTGTGAGTAACCATGAATGGATTACAGTGACGATGCTGTATGTTTTCTGAACAGATTGCTGAATTTAAACCTTGCAGTCACGGTTTAAAACTCTGAGGGGACATAACACACTCTAAACTGGTTAATGCTATTTTCCACTGCTTCGTTACCCGCGAACGTGACTCCTGGGGCGTAAAAAATACTGTTACTACGGAGTCCTCTTGTAAAGCCCTAAGTATTAAGTTGCACAGCAGGTCCCGCGACACCAACAGCCCGGAGAAACACCATCCTTCATTTCTACAGCTTTTGCGAGAGTAAATTTCTTGTACCCAAACGGGTGCCGATATTGTAATATCCTCTTACAATTTTGTTACCAAAAAGTGCAAACTTTTATCCAATTAATAAAATAACGGAAATTTTGTTTATTTAAAAATTGTAAGAGGATTTTACAATATCGACTCCCGTTTGGGCACAAAAAAAAAAAAAATTCTCGCAAAAGCTGTAGAAATGAAGGATCGTGGCCTTAAGAAACTGCAACGTGACACTATTCGCGCTAGTTCTCGGCGATCCCCGATCGGCGGATCTCGTGGCCGCATTGTTTCCCGCGGGCGCGATAGGTCAGGTGTTCGACTCCGCGGGCGGGTTGCCCAAGGAGGTGCGGGCGGTGAAAGGCCGCTGTTGGCTGTCGTACGGGAGACTCCGCCCGTCTGGGCGGCAGGTGGCGCCGTCGCCGTCACCTTCTGCGCTGTTCAACCCGTCTGTTATCTCGACGATACTTCCAATTGGAGGCGAGTGATTAAATGGAAAACTACGCTGGATGCGAGTCATTTCCAGTGTTGCGTCGCCAAGGAAACCGCATAGGGTGACGTTAAAAACACGCGCTAAATAGTCAAATACCAGCTATAGGCTGTTCGCAGTTATATGAGCTCTTTTGAAAGACCTGCTTAAGGTCTACTTGTATGCACGTTGTGTGTTCTTCCGCCTTATGTAACGTTGCAATTGCTTTGCCATGGGTCTCGTCGCTTCTTCATGCGTCGGCCAAGTGAAACTGTAAACATTTTAGAAAAGTAAATATTTTTAAAATCTGCAAATTTTTACACTTAGGCGCATTAAAAAAAAAAGAGAAGAAACCCGGAAACCGATAAAAATAATTTAAGTTATCACAAATAGTTACCTAACAATTTTTTATTCGACGTTAATGTATGGAACTACACTCCCCCCCCCCCCCCCTCCATCGCTACGAACTTTACTGGGCGCATATCACTTAGAGCGCCCGTTAAAATATAAGCGGGTAGGAGCAGTGACTTTTTCAAACGTTGATTTAAAAAGTGCTCACTTAATCAACACACATTTTACATACAAAAATTCCGCAAGGAATTCATGGGGTCGTGTTAGTGTAGTAGTCGACTACTCGCTTCCTAGTCAGGCGATTCGGGGTCGATCCTGGATTTTTGCATGTGGGAATCTTTCCGGACGATGCCGCTTGTCGGGAGGTTTTCTCGGAGATCTCTCATTTCCTCCACCCCTGGATTCCGGCGCTGATCCATACTAATCTCTCTTCACCCTCATCGGCTCTCAAGACCTCGATTTTAAGAGCCGCCCTATTCTCTCCACTCCACAAGGAATTCATTCAATATTTCTACCACACCTAACGAAAAAAGACTAAAGGCTGTTCACGATAAAGTGAGCACTTCGGAAATCAACCCTAGAAAAAAGTCATGCCCCTCCCCGCCTACATAGATTTTAACTGGCGCACTGTGTGACATGCGCGCAGTAAAGTTGGTGACGCTGGAGGGAGTGTTCCATATCTTAACGTCGAATAAAAAATGTTGGGTAACAATTTGTGATAACTTAAATTATTCTTTAGCTTTCTGTTTTATTTTAATGCGCGTAGTTGTAGAAATGAGGAGATTTGTAAAATATTTTCTCTTAATAATTTCACAGTTTCACTTAGCCGATGTATGAATAAAGTGTTGAGGCTCATGACAATGTTAATTGTATATGACGGAAGAATACACAACTTGCATACAGGTAAATATTAAGCAGGGCTTTCAAAAGTGCTCATTTGATCATGAACAGCCTTTAGAAACAAATTAACGAGCATTGAAAGACAATGCAGTACTGATATACGCCATAATCTCTAGACGACCAAAACACAGACGAACTCTGGAGCGAAAACGAACATGTAAGCTCAAAATCTGACGACGCAACCGTTTGAAGATGGAACATGCCAGTGACCGAAACGTCGCTACTGGTCCGCAAGGAAGTTTGTTCTTCTCTGCCGTCTTCGTTGACCAACCAGGCTTCGAGCTTACATACCAGGCGTCGTTGCATTGTTGTCCTCTGTTGTCTTCGTTTGGTCGTCTGTAGTTCTTGTGTCGTGTATTTGTATGCGACAGTAGGTCCTTCAAATGACAGATCCCGTGCCAATTGAATACTTAAGTGTAACATAGTACATACACCGGGGAAGATATAAGTTATTAATAAATTACAATAAAAATATAACTTGTGGGCACTAACTTTTCTCGTATAGAACATCACCGGTTACTGATAAAGCAATAAAACAGCGAACTTGCAAGCCTACTGCATATATTTTTTTAGTTTCTAAAATATCGGATCACACTTCTAAAAAATAAACTTAATATAAAATGCAACACTAACCAAAACGAAACACGAACCGGTTTCCACTAAGTAAATTGTTCCTAAGCTTTGCTAACAGAACTTGTTAATATTATGAAATTCAAACCCAAAAATGGCACTGAATTGATACCGACTCCACACCGCAAAAGTGAACAATCATTATGATCTGCCAAATGAACGTGCGTGCTTCATCCGTAAATGTTTTGTTTGGATGGAAGGTGCTAAAATTTTTCTGCGTATGACTGAAGTTGTTAACGTGATACTCGCCGCGTAATAGTTTTACTTCAGCCTTATTCGTAGTCCTGAGTCTGTTTCCTTAAATTTTTTTTTTTGGGCCACTGTGTTTATGCATTTAATTCAATGTTGCCACACCACCATCGCGTTCTTGCAAATGTCCACTTTGACATACACCGATTACTAGCATTCCAGATGTTCGAATCTTATATGTTGGAATCGCATATGTGTGTAATTTCGCCACAATTTGATTTACAGAGGATTTTTTTGGAATTTTTGATTGGACAAGACGTAAGTAACAATTTTGAACAGCTTATTACATGGTTAAAAATTCTCTGCGTTCGTTATTCTCGGAGCTCTGATTGAAGATAAGAAAAAAAAAATTTCTTTCTTTTCTTCCATCGGTGTTCCGGAAATGATGAAGTTAGTGAAAATATAACAATGTAAAATACCGTTGAGAATTATTATTTTAGTTTTGTCGAGCCAAAAATTTCGATAAACCTTTTGGAAAACGACATATAGAAAATCTCTTCACTGTACTGCTTTCATGCACCATTGCTCTTAAGAGTGGGATGGGCCCCCCGCATTTTTGTGATTGTTTGCGTGAATACGCGTATCTCGGTAAATAAATGTTCTGCAAATACGACTTTTTGTCAGAACAGATTAAAAAAAACTTATCTGTGTCCCTATTTTTTTACTTTTTCATATTAAGTGTATTCTTGGTTTTTTTTTTTTTTTTTTTTTCCGAAAATGGTCAAATATCGCATTTTTTAAGCTTACCTATTCAATTTCGTTAAGTGCCAAGAGAAAAGTACAAAGCTAGGGGGGTGTTTAATCTGTGGTATTTCATCGCGTGTAATAAAACCTCACTGTTGCCGATCTCATTCACACAGTACAGCTGTCACGACGGAAACACTATATGCCTTGCGCGTAGGAGCGATGAGGCGCTATAGCCTGTTGACGGTAAAATGAGCACTTTTGAAAGCCCTGTTTAAGATCTACTTCTATACACGTTGTGCGATCTTCCGCCTTATGTAAAATTAACATTGCCATGTGCCTCATCACTTTATTCCTGCGTCGGTCAAGTGAAACTGAAATTATTAGAGAAGTAAATATTGTACAAATCTGCTCATTTTTACACTTCGATGCATTAAAAAATGCATAAAGCGAGCTAAATAACTAAAAGTTATCACAATCTGTTACTTAACACTTTTTGTTCGATGTTAATATATGGAACTACGTTCCGATCCATCGTGACCAACTTTACAGGACACGTCACTCATTGCATCCGGGGCAGTGACTTTTTCTAAGGTTGATTTCAAAAGTGCTTACTTTATCGTGTACAGCCTTTAGAAGTGCGTGTTAGTCTCGCCCGTATCGTTCCCTCGCTTCTTGACCTTGGACACGGGGTTGATATGCATTGATTTTTATTTTAAGGAAGGTTATAATGTGTGTGGGCTATGACGGATACGGCTGCAGTGCAAGAGTTCTCGCCTTCGTGTTTTGCCACCCGGAAGAATTGAAGAGATGAGTTGGGAATGGAAAACTGGGTAAAGTGGGAGAATTTCTGCAACGGCATTATCACAGTCTCGTGAAGCTTCTCCTAACCAACGTTGGCTGGGGATCAAATACGGGACTCCGAAAGAGAGATGTAGTGCTCTGATCGTAATCAACTGCAACACAGTATGTATAATAAATTGCCAGAAATTTCAGATTTTTGGTCGTTCCATTGGTGCTTCGAGAGCTCGTCTGGGAAAGGAAAACAAATTAGTCCCTTCAGTTTATTTTATTAACATACACTCAAACTTCATTACTTTGTTTATTTCCCCCGACTACGACTGCTAAAAAGCCAAGGAATCCTTCATTTGGCTGCTATAAGTTCTCAGTGTATCGAGATAAAAATAATAGCAGAAAAATGTTCTGCTCGTTGTATTTCGTTTGACTAATATAAACGAATTCTATACAAAGCAGGCCTGGAGAGAAAAAAGGACACCCGGACCGCCGTAGGTGTTAAGAATTCCCCTGAAAAACGCGAACACCTTTAGCGACCGAGAGAGATTTTTTGATCGATGTTCGCCCGTTCTTTGTCTACCCTATGATAATGAACTCTCCCTGTAAAGTCCGAAATTTGTACCAGAAACACGGCGTACGTCTCGGTCAAATTGTTCTTCTGAAAGAACCGTCGGTGGTGTAGGCTGTTTACGGTAAAGTGAGCACTTTTGAGGTCCTATTGTTTCCGTTCAGCCATTTTTATTTTAACCTTCAACCACCTTTTTAAATAAATATTTTCATGTAAGTAATAAACTGTGTATTTCACCGCACTCTGTTAACGTCTTAAGCTAAAATAAAATATATTAACTGATGGTGGTTGAGCGCCCATCCCGACATAATCCGGAATTGAGAGTAATAAAGAGCGGATTTAGAGCATGGTGTTAGATGGGGAAGTATGTTGTGCACTTTATTCATTTTTATGCATATAAACAGTTTGTCCACTTGCAGCCCAGTTCCTTTAAATTCGTCACAAAAATACAAATATAATTACTAACGAGCTATGCAGCAAGATAAACTCGCATAGAAAATGAACCTTATTTGTATAGACTGTACACCGTAAAGTGAATACTTTACAGGCACTAGTTACTTTTTTCTGCTAGGCCATTTTTTTTATCCTTTCACCACTTTTTAAAATAAATATTGTCCTGTAAGTAATAAACATACTGTGTATAATACACCCTTACAGGAATTTATGAAAGACTAAAATAAATATTTACCGAATATTATTCCAAATGAAAGGGCTATCGAAATTTCTCACTTTACCGTTAATAGCATATAGGTGTATGTTTAAAAGAAAGCTCGCAGAAAATTTCACGCGTTCTTGTAGAGTTGTACCAACCAAAATACTTTTTGTGAGGGGAATTCTTGGGAGGGAAAAATTTCCTTCTTTTCCCTTCCCCATCTATCCGCCTCTGAGAGAGTGGAGTCTGTAACGTTGTGGTTCGTAGCCCACTTTAATCAGGAAGTCCCGTCTTTTTAAACAGTCTGTCGCGTGACGGCGCAACGTGGAACTGTAACGATACTGTTTATTTTTGTTCTCGTGGCGGTTGTTAGTGAGGGGGGGTGGTGGTGGCTGTTAATTGGCCAACAAACGAACCCCCACGCGGGTTCTCTGCCCTCGTGGTTCGTGTAGAGGACGTCCGAGAGCCGGCCGTGGTAGGCTACGCGTGCATATGCAGCGGGTATTAGTGGTGCAGATAACCAGGGGCTGGCTCTCTCTCTCTCTCTCTCTCTCTCTCTCTCTCTCTCTCTCTCTCTCTCTCGCGCCCCAGGCCGCGGGCGTTATTTCTGTGATTTAGGTCGTTCACTCCGCAGCTGCCGTCTGACCCGGGTACTAGTGCTTTTGCACGCGGCCCGTCAGTGGCCGAATAGTCCTCGAGCTCTTCCTGTACTCAACCGCAGGACGCCCGTCGAGTAACGTAACTGAACCTCGGATTGTCTAGGCGTTCCACGCCCCAGATATATATATATAGCCTACTCCTATGAATTCTGAATAGCAAAACATGCTTGGCATCTATAGCCCATTCACGACTGGATCAAACTTATGAAAATTAACCTTTGAAAAAACACCCTAGCCATTAGTTCCATGCATATCTAGTAAAAAAAAAAAGTGGCGGGAGCGGGTGCTATACCCGCTACTCTTTGTTACTAGCAATGCATGCAGAGCTAATGGCTAGGGTGTTTTTTCAAAGGTTGATTTTCAGAAGTCTGTTCCAGTCGTGAATGGACTGTAGGCACCTGATACTTCTATCAAATAGAGATAAATCCAGCGTAATAACTTAAAATAACAATTTTACAGTTTATGAAACCCACACAAATCAACGAAATTATTTATAAAAATGAAACTAAGGAAGTTGGAAGTTAGATATTTGCTTGGCAGAACTTTTTTTTTTTTTTTTTTTTTTTTTTTTTTTTTTTTTTTTTTACGAAAATTCAAAAACAGATACAAATCACAATCCGCTAAGATTAAAATTTAATAAATTATTCATACGCTGTCAAAATAATATCCTCGTGACTGTGTAGTTGTTTTGAGATGATTCGTGGCCTATTTTTCAGCAATATAATTGTAATTTCGACAGGCGATTCTAAGCAATATGTGTTGTATTTTCGTAATGTGCTTGCCAAGCTGAACAGTTCTAGACTTATACTTCTGAACTTGAAACGCATTTGAATTTTTGGCGACAAAGGTACAGTAACATTAGAAATGATAATTTACTTGGTTTCATCAATAACGTTTTTAGTAGGCGGTGTGATATTTTTTAACATGGCTGTCATTTTGAAATGAATTGCAACGGACTTGACTGGTTAGTGAATTAGTTCCGGACATTTTCGAAGTGTTTGAAATTTGTTGAAACATCTCCTCTAAAAAGGTAGCAGCACTGTTTGTGTGCTCGCACGTTGTCTGGAACTATTCACAAGTTTGTCGACCCCGGCATGGGTTTGGTAGATATATTGACTGCAGTCCACCGTGGTGTAAACGCAATGTTTTACTTTTGAGTAAATGGAACGGGAAATTAAAAATCTTAAAAGCCTACGAACAAAAATTCCAGTGTGTATCCGAGAGGGGAAGGGAGCGTGTGCGACCCATAGCCTCACTTGATGGTTAATGCAGCTTGTGCTAGCGATGGGGACGTGTTATATCGTAGAGGGCATGATTTAAGGACAAAGGTGAGTCATTGCGTGTGTACCTTTGACGCCATTTGGGACCTCGTATTCCTGGAGTCGCCGATCTGGGGCCCTATTCTCTCACTTGAGCTTGCTTAGACAGTCGTGTGTCTATGATAGAGGTATATAACGATTGTTACTCGTAAATGTCTTCGTGTGGCATTCTGCAAGCCATATATTCATTTATATCTTTGTGCAAAGCTGTAAGTTTGGCAACGTAGCGGGCTGTACTCTGAAATCAACGATCTGCTTGCTGAATAACATTTTTCTTGTTATTACAATGTGTCTTGTCACAAACGTTGTTGTAGTGAATTTAAACTGTAAATTAAATTTAACTAGCGAATCGTAAAATCTGTTCCTTAAATGTATTCCATAAACCGTTTATTTGTGCGGAAATATAACACAGTAAAATATTTCTCATTTTTGGGGAATTTTGAGATGTTTTTTTTTTCGTGGTAGGTTTTTGGTAGAATTAACCTCATTACGCTGGCCATCTTCTTTCCACTTTCGTTCACAAAGACACCTTGTTAACTTGTCTTAATATTAAGACAAGACGTCCTAAAGAGCATCATATTGAGTTAAAGAATACTACTTCGCCTCGTAAATATAGCTGAAGACTGTTCACGATAAAGTGAGAACTTTTAAAATCAACCTTAGAAAAATGTCACTGCCTCTGCCTGCATATATTTTAACGGGCGCACTGAGTGACATACGTCCGGTAAAGTTGGTAACGATAAATGTTAACGTCGAATAAAAAGTGTTAGGTAACCATTTGCGACAATTTAAATGATTTCTTACGCTTTCGGTTTTTTTTAACGTCTCAGTGTGCGAAAATTGGCAGATTTATAAAATGTTTAATTTTCTAATAAGTTCACAGTTTCACTTGACCAACTTAGAATAAAGGGATGAGGCACATGGCAATGTTAATTTTACATAAGGTGGAAGAATACACACCGTGCATACAAGTAGATCTTGAGCAGGGCTTTCAAAAGTGCTAATTTTACCGTGAACAGCCTATAAGCGTCAAGTGTGTTAATTTAATACAGTAAAATGTTATAGAATACGGCGCCTGGCGGGGCTGTGTCCTCGGGTCATGGTCACTCGCGTACTGCAGTCTGGCTGGCGGCGACCCCCGGCGACGTCTCTTAGTAACTCCTCCTGGGTCGATGGAATCCCGCGCTTCCCTACTTAGAACGTTTTATTGGCTCGGTCTTGCTGCGCCCGCCCCACCCGCACCCTTCACCACCCACAGACCACACGTGCATGCTTTCCCACAAGATGGAATCGAAGTTCTAAAACCGTCGGAATGGAAACTGTTGTGGGTCAACATAATTCCATACTGCCGTTTGGATACTTAGGTCACTACAAGCTCCGCAGCACCTTTAAACATGGCATGCGCGTAATTGCAACTTTACGGTGAAGTCTGGCATAGCAATATGATAGACTCGCCATTGGTGAATCTGCGATCGGTCGGACTGAATGTATACTCTAAGAAATTATCCGAAAGTTTACCATATCATTGTATACGTATATTGACAAAGTGCGAATGGTAAATTATTTTTCCAGGTATGTATACTAACGTTCCTACAGTTGCTCAGGAAAGCGTCAAATACGTAAGGAAGTTCCCAATTTTGTTTAATATCAATGCTAAACATTCCCATATATTCAGCCTGATAGTTCTATTTTTATAGACTGTATATGTTAAAAACTTCTATTACAGTTTAGGAAGTTTATCAGAATTTTTTTTTACAGTGTAACATCGAAAAGCTACAACACTGAAACATATCTCATAATGGAACTATAACCTCGTATGCCTATCGAAATTCAGGTGCGTGTGTGAAATGTCAGATTTCACATTTCACATGTCACATGTCTGTGTTAAAAATCTGCAAGATGTAAGTACGAAGTTCGTTATAATGTTTAAGTTTGCTACTTCAAGAAACGGTCAAAAATTTGTATTTTTGAATGTGTAGACAGATATACAGGTGTTCGGAAACTAAACGCTCAAACTGCGCAGATTATTCCTTACGAAAAAAGAGGTCTAAAATATGTATCACACCATTTAATATCCAAACAGAATATTAAAAGAAATATAAGGCTGTGAAAATTGTGTTTCGAAAACGTATTCTCGCTGAATAACTTGTACCTTCTACCAGCGGTAGGGGCGACGGCGATTTACCCACACTACGTCTCTCACGGCTGAAAGAGACGCGCCCATTTAGTGTGCTATGGAAAGTGTACTAGTGGAGGGCATGTCGTTGGTTGATATGCTGACGTATCACTTCCTCAAGCCTATCAGTGCACACAGACAGAGGACTGCCAGCGTTACGCATGTGTCTGCAACATGGGAATCCTAAGTCCCCTTTATGCTGCGCGCTTTGTAGGCGTTGTACAAAGCATCACGCAAAAATAAGTTTTCAAAACCCAATTTTCATAGGCCCCATATCTCGTTTAATATTCCTTTTAGGTATATGGTGTCCCGTACATTTTCAACTTTGTTCCATAAGGAATCGCCTCCCGCAGTTTGGATGTTTAATTTCCGAACATTCTGTGTATATGAATATGCTTTAATGTTGTGAAAAATAAACCAAAGCTATCAGTTTCCCGAAATTGCCAAGCTCCAAAATTTTATGACGCACTACCCTTAAACACGGTGGCCCATGCTGAGCTCAACTCAGCGTCTATAAAGGTGACGCACCTCGCAGGTTGCTCTTCGTCTATCGCTACGATGCGAGTTTAGCCACTTTGTAAAGTTATTTCATTCAGCCAAAAGAGTTGGTGCGTACAAATATACAAAAAAAATGTCAGTTGGTTCGCGATATCTGTAGTGTCGCGATGCTTAGTTAGGAAAGTTGTATATCATTAGACGAGGCAGACAGATTTTAGTTTGTGCTTTTTTTCTCTCCAGAGGTTGGCTCACGTTTTTGCCTACAGAATTAAAATCTCGTTTATAAGTAAGATGATATTTTACATTTTATTACTTTTAGTATGTTTGCTTGGAAATAACCTGATTAAAATAAATATTACAGTTTCATTACAACATGCCCACGTTTCAAAATACGTAACATTATTATACGTCACGTGGTTTTGTCAGTTAAAATAGTCAGTGTTACACAGCTATCATACACACTCGACTCAATGTTCCTTCTGCTGTTCAGACAGTAGCCTCGTCTACTGGCGTTGGGTGCATAATTGTGACGTCATCGCGATGCGTAATTTGCTATAGCGCATGAACTTGCAACAACTCGGTTGAAGACTGAAGTAGTTTCTCGCGAGATCGAATTCAAAAAGTTCCACACACAAGACTGCTACTTTCCCCTGTAATGATGGTCTACTGCAGCACTGGATCGTAGAGAATACTGCTCGCTCGCTTACGAAGTGGATTCGGTAATTTTTTTTGCTGGAGCTGTCAATCTTGCAACGGTAATAATCTAAGCAGCTCGCACTCAATTTCGTACGCTTAGAGTGAGAGAATTCTGCGTACAGTACAGTTTCAACGAACTGTGCCGAACTTCTACAGTCTTTGTATCAAATGCGATATATCGCAAATATCAGCAAAACGATGTTGCATGTATTGATAACGTAATATTTTCGATTAAATTTTTACTAAATGTCGATTGTATTAAAACACAAATATGGGGACTGTCGTGCATGTGATGCATGTAAAACTGGAGTTCTCAGTTTCATTACACTTTCAGTTGCTGTCTCAACTCGGCACGAAAATTTAAAATTGAAAAACGTTGCTGTCATTTGCGACACTATACGTTAGTACCTCGGCGCCACTGTTAAAACTTACAGGCTACTGTGAGGATCTGCTACGTACTTTAAGTACGAATCGCGAAGCGCTAGTGGAGACGTCAAGGGAAATTTTCTACGCTAACACGCTGACGTTATACATCTGATCTGACAGATGGCGCTGCCACTTCAAAGAGGCAGTTCTCGCCGGTCTAACTTATCGTGAATTACGTCGTTCATACGCTGGTGAACATCGTTAACGTGCCGAGGACGTGCAGGTCGAAAGGGACCCCTCCCATGAAATGAAAAGAAAATTAAATCCACATGTGGTTCTCGCTTGAGGCAGGGTCACCTATGAATGAGAGCTGGGTGCAGAGGCGGATTTATACTTTCGTTGCTGAGTGGCTACATGGCTTCTGCCGCCCCCTCCCTCCCAGTTACGTCGAACACCCACTGCCTTAGTGTTGGTAGCCCCACTCCTTCTCTGTGTAAAATACCGACTAGATGCTGGACAGAAAGTTTCAAATATTAAACACAGTGTTAAAGAATTTGCCATACAGGTGCATCTAACCTATCTATTAAATTCATACAAATTATTCTAACCACACGAAGAAAAATTGTTTGACAAGCGGTTTCTCATTGCTTAGTGTGTTTTATTTCGATAAGTTAATAGTTGCCAGCACTTTACTCCTAAAAAATTGCAGGAGTGGGGGGGGGGGGTGTAAGTTACAGAAATCACTTATCGTAGCTATGTTTTGAGGAATGGTGTTTGTTAAAGGTAGGTAGGTAGGTAAGGAGGGCTTAACGTCTTGTCGACAGCGAGGTAACTAGAGGTGGAGCAAGTTGCACAAGGAAGAGGGATTGGGGAAGGAATGGGAAGGAATTGGCCATGGCCTCCAGCATTCGCCTGGAGTGATTTCGGGAAACCAAGGAAAACCGAAATCAGGATGGCCGGCCCGGGAATCAAACCCGGGTCCTCCCGAATGCGAGTCCAGTGAGTTACCACTGCGCCCACCTCGCTCGGTTTGTTAAAACTTTGTATCAGAGCATGGTGCATCTTCGTAGCACTGTGTAACCAATAGGGGTTTTGCAAATCCACCCCAAAGGTGGTTGCGCAAAAATGTTTATTTGGCATAATAACTTTAAGGTGAATAAAGTTAACCATTGAAAGAAAAGGAAAGTGTTACTTGACCATGCCACATTTGTGGTATTGCCGCCGTGGGCCTTTAGAATACCGAGCCCTCTAAGGCCGATTCTTGCTAACTCAACACTTACCTCATCGCCTTTATGCGCAATGCGCTCAACTGGCGTACAGTTTTTCCGTCGACGATTCGTCTGAATGGGACTTTAAGCAACGACGCTATATTTTTATGGCATGCTAATAGATAAAAATTCGATGCTTGCCTCGTTAGTTTCTGCTTTACAAATTTATAATCTAAAAGTGATTCTTAAAATACCCGTTTTAGCCATTTTCGCTCCCAAAAAAAAATCCAAGTTAAAATGAGATCTTGAAACAGGCTTTCGAGCACGGAACTTTATCTCAAGTACTTTTCGTGTTCAGACATCACCACGAAATAAAAAGTTATTTCTTTTGTGTTTCTTATACCGAACCTCTACAACCTGGGTTTCTTTCAGATGTTCGCCCACGGAAATTCCTCGCTACTCGCCGAATTAAAAAATGACCCTACGCCCAGAAAACAATCGTATAGTTTAGTATTTGTAATGTGAACAATAACCATACCTGGGAGCCGCGGTTGTGTAGTTATTAGACTATTCGCCTCCCAGCAATAGACGAACCGGGTTCGATTCGCGGCGGATTCGCTCCCGGATTTTCGCATGCCTCTGGTTGGCAGATTTTCTCGGGGACGTCCCGTTTACCCTGCCATTTCATTCCGACCCTGCTCCATACTCGCCTCGCTTCATTCTGATAGGTTCTGTGACCTCGATGTTAAGAGCTGCCCAGATTTTTTCAGTCACTCACCATACATACATGAAAACTTATATTTTGGAAATTAAATGTAACCAATTCGGTTTGTTTCTCAGTGGAGTGATTATTTTCATAGCACCGAGAGGACCTTTCAACTGAGGCTGGCGATATTGGTACAGTCTGTATTTTTACTCCAGTAAATTCCAGTTCATCATAACCAAATAATATATAGCAGAATATAGTTTAGTGGCAGTAAATGGTCGTACACATTGGAAGCCAAACATTTAAAACTTGATCTGCTTGCAAATTAACTTGGCTTATGCCATGTGAATAGTAGCAGAACATGTTATCATCCGAATTATTTCACTACATGCGACGGTAGGTTGAATACGGCAACGTAGCAACGTCCACCTCCAATGAAATCGGCGTGTGTGTGTTTCAATCTGGTCCGACACGACTAAATTACGATGTCGGATGGTAATAAAACCGGCCGTTGCGCTATGCCGGTCGGATTCCGACGCAGACTGGGTCTGATTGGGATCAGACAGTGATCTGTTTGACGTGCGCTCGGCCCTAGAGTGGCGCGGTGACGGCAAGGTAGAGCGACGCCGCGGTATGCCGCTCGCCGGCGGATGGCGGTGGGCGGAACAATGGCGGGCGGCGCCATGCAGCGGCGCAGACGCCGCCCCACCGCACGCGCCTCGCGGACCTTGGCGGCATTAGCCCTGCTTCCATTAGCCAGGCATTCCGCGTGCGCCGAGTAGTATAGGCTGTTCACGATAAAGTGAGCAATTTTGAAAGCTCTCTCATTTGGAATAGTCAATATGTTTTATTTTAGCCTTACGCGTTAACTTCAGAGTGCGGTGGAATGTACACATTGTTTGTTACTTTCATGGCAATATATATATATATAAAGGTGTTTAAAGGATATAAAAAGGCTGAAAGGAAAAAGTATCTAGGGTTTCAAAAGTGCTCACTTTACCGTGAACAATCTCTACATTGACTGTTAAATGTTACTCACAATAAAGTGAGAACTTTAGAAATGAACCTTAGAAAAAAGTCACCCCTGCATGCATGTATTTAAATGGGCACACTGAGCGACATTCGCCAAGTAAAGCCAGTAACGAAGGATGTAAAGTAGTTCCTATATCTTAACGTGAATAAAAAGTGTTATAGGCTATTCACGGTAAAATGAGCACTTTTGAAAGCACTGATTAAAATCTACTTGTATGCACGTTGTGTATACTTCCGCTTTATGTAAGATTAACATTGTCGGGGGCATCACATGCGTCGCCGCTCAAGTAAAATTGTGAAATTATTTGAAAAGTAAATATTTAACAAAGCTGCTCATTTGTACACTTCGATGCATTGAAAAATAACTTAAATTATTTCTTTCACTTCCTATTTATCAGAAATGGTTACCTTAACACTTTTTATCGACGTTAAGATACGGAACGACTTCCCATCCATCGTTACCAACTTTACTGGGTGCATGTCACTCAGGGCGCCCGTTGAGATATGTGCAGGTAGGGGGAGTGACTTTTTTCTAAGGTTGATTTCAAGAGTGCTCACTTGATCGTAAACAGCCTTTAGGTATCCATTTGTGATAACTTAAAATTATTTATTTCGCTCTGTATTTTTAATGCATCGGAGTGTAAAAATGACATATTTAGAGAATTTACTCTCCTAATAATTTCAGTTTCATTTGGACCGATGCATGAATAAAGTGACGAGGCCCATGACAATGTCAATTTTACATGGGCCGGAAGAATACACAACGTGTATACAAGTAGATACTAAGCAGGGCTTTCAAAAGTGCTCATTTTACCGTGAACATCCTATACTTCCAACTCTCCTAAAACTCTGAATAACTTCTGCTTCCAGGATATTCCTCCGTCCATGCGAACAAAGCTTAACCAAGCTAAAATCTATTCTACATAGGTTAGGAACAAAACGAGATTTATTATGGGAATTTGGCATAAGGAAAATTTCCGCGGTAAGCAAAGAGGGTTTTTTTTTTTTTCATTCCGTTGAGCCGACGTTGTAGCCAAGCTACAGGGATATTGAACAAGTCAAGATAAATATAATCATACGTATTCACAATAACAAATACATACAATAAAAATCACTTAAAGATTGTGTAAGAAATATATACTAAAAAAATTTACAATAATCCCAAAAAACATAGATAAAAAGCGCCACACAACACACTATCTAAAATTACATCTTGATCCATAAATTCCTCCCCTTTAATACGAGTTGGTGATATATGTATCTTTAAGCTTGCTGTTTATCTTTGTACTACATGTAAAAGTTCCTCTTGCACACAATTTCGTGTGTTCACATAGTATAAAAAATGGGAACACAATATTAATTAATCACATTAATCACAAATTTATGAAACATATTTTAGATAACATAGCTGGCGATAAACTGAGAAATTCTACATATTTTTTGTGTGAAAGTTAGTGTTCTGCTTTATTAACATGTTGCGTATATGCTATAGAACACATGGCATGCAATTTATTTGGTAGAGTTACTTAGGAGTGTAGGAACTTTGGTTCCTATATTCAGAAATTTTTTAATTTCGGTACTGTATTTAGATAACTGTAAATATTTGACTACAAATATTTACATTTGTGTGATCCGTATATAAATCTCTTTCAGATAATGAAATAAGAAATTATCGTGAACTAGTTTCCTGTGCTACTTCGTACGCACGACGTTTAGTATTTGGAATCGCTCTTGGGAAGGAAAGGACAGCCCATAGACAAAAAAAGAAAGGAGACATGGCGAAACTTTTTTTTTAACAGTGCTTTTTTATGCAGTAATCCTTAGAAAAGCTTAATCCAGTACCCGTGTACATCTCTGATCATATATTGTGAACTGTTTAAGATATCTCGATGAAACGAACGAAGACTAAGTTGGTCCTGGGGTTATTATATATTTACTGTGTAAATTTTATGTCAATGCGGTCAATGGTTTTCGAGTTAAATCCGGCTTGGACACACACGAAAAATATTAACATTAGATATAGCTTAGTAATCAATTATACTATATGGACAAATTATTAAAAGTGGAAAACACTCTTATTTTATGTAGTTGAATTGATTACGGCCTTACTTAATGGCGAACCATGTAAACCAGATTCCCATGCAGGCGATCGTGTCCAGCGTGGACCGGCTGACGGATCTGCCGATGTTGGCGACGTGGTGGTGGAAGAATTTGAACTTTGCTGTTCCGCAGATCGGGGACACCTGCAAACTGCTGTGCAAACAGCCACCAGCTGTGGTTGAACGGTCCAGACACGCCCTCAGCTGAGCAGCACATAAGGCGGGAGAATTGTAACATAGCTGTACAATAAGAGCCGGTGCAGACATTGGTTCTGTGGTTCCTCCAGCGTGAGAACACCTATTTTGACATTCTCGTGTTGGTAAGCAATGTGCATAGCTGATTTAAAACGTTATAATTAGAGATGATGGAAAATCGCGAAAATATTTTGAGCCATCCTATCTTCTATAACACCAACTAGTTTATTCCTTCATGATTAGATGAACAAGGTTTTGACTGGGCTAAATTGTGTGCATACCAATCGCGAACTTCCTGCTTTATTATACCAGAATCCTCATTGACCCAGTGAAACGGAGTAGTAGCTTAAAAGATTCACGGCAGCCAATAAGGAAAGGAAACTATCTGGTATGTGCATAGTGCGTTAAATCCTAGCAAACAGTCAACTTTTCCCGCGATAATCCGCCATCTCTAATTATAATTAGTGATAATGTTTTATCGCTGGAAAAGTTGACTATTTGATATGATTCAACGTACCGTACAAATGTTACAGTTTTCTTTCCTTATTGGGCGTTATGCGTGTATGAAGCTACTACCCCATTTCACTGGGCCAGTGAGGATTCTGATACTATAAGGCAGAAAGTACGTGATTGGTCTGCAAATAACTTTGTCGAGTGAAAACCTTGTTCATCCAATCATGAAAGAATAAACTAGTGAGTGTTATAGAACATATGTTGGCTCAAAAATTTTCGCGATTTTCCATCATCTCTAATTACAATACAATTACATCACTGTAACGCATTGAGGGATATTTAGCTAACATAAGGTGAGCGTGCAGAGATATGCACGTTAAGACTAAACTAAATATGTGGCACTAATTTAAATCTTCGCCGTAGGCTGGTTGACGTTACGGAAACGGCTGTCGTGCACGATGTCGCTGCGTCCAGGGCAGCATATTCTCGTCTCGGTGGCTGGCTGCAGACTGACTGCTTCTCCGGGTGCAATATGCTTTTATTAACGATTATGTACAATAAACTCGACCTGGTTTGCCTTTGCGCCTCGTGGCGAAACTGCTGAGAGCATTTTTGTTCCCGTAGGACCATTTTGATGTGTCCTTGCGGCTAGCGACGTATTGGTATTCTTTCGCCTCGGGTGTTTACAAATCGTCTTGAATATTGCGGCGTCTACCTACCGTGCGTTCAGCGCGTATGTTCGTTTAAAGGCAGGTTCACGCTAGTGCCGATCACAACAATTTTCCAGAATATAATTTTGAACCATTGCTGCTGGAATATTCGTAATATTAAGAGCATTCATGGCAATGCATGTGGTACGTGCAAGAAAATATAGCAGATATGTAGGCCTTAAGGGCTTTGCTACCACGATAAGTATTTAATCACGTAAGCGAAAAACGTTTTTTTGTAAAATTCCTCTCTAAACATAGAAATGTACCTAAAATACTAAAATATGTAAAGGGAAAGTTGTAGGTAAATATTTATGTAGGTAGCAGGTTCGCTTTCGGATTTTCGCACATGCGAATCGTGCCGTGCGATACCGCTGATGGGTGGGTTTTCTCGGGGATATCCCGTTTGCCCAGCTCTTACATTACGGTGCTGCTTCGTACCCAGTTCGCTTCACATCAATAGTATCTCAAGACCTCGATGTTCAGAACAGCCCAAAATCTCCACTCCACTTACGTAACCAATTTTTTGAACTCCAGGGTAGGACCTCGACTCGGTGGTTCCTTCTGTAAGGCGGTTGAGGGGGAGGGGTGCCCCAGATCGCATGTCTGAGGCCAGAGGCATTGTCGGCGAGGCAAGGCGGGGCCTGGTGCGTCATCAGCAGCGTGACTCCGGTGATCGTTGGTCCATGAGCGCACTGCGAAACCATTCGCTGCGTCCCTCCGACTGTCTCACGGTCGCGATTTTACACTTTTCGACTAACATGGTTTCTCAGAGATGGCACTTACAGTGATGGTAAAAGTACAGAGAAAGTTTAATCGCGCTCAAGTACAATGACTTGGGCAAAATTGTAACTAACACGTACAATGAAAGTAATCGGTAAAATTACAATTATTTTGTATTTATATCAAAATTTCGAATACTTTTCGAATTTGTCTACACTAGCGCATAGTTATATTCTGTCTGCAAACAGAATTACGCCCTAAAGGCGTCCAAAAAAGTGCGGGTTAAAAGAGTCCCCCAAGTTGCCGATTAATTTTCACACAAGCGCATAGTTTTATTAAGCGTTCTCCCTCAGTTATACTTCGGTGGTAAATGCTATGAAGGTAAGGGAAACTGCCGGGTAAAAAATATTAAACCGTTTATCCTGTGTAATTGCTTAGCGTAAACAGTAACGAAGTATAAATTTACGGAGTTCAAAACGAGTCGTTATCGTAATTACATTGCACCCAATTACCAAACTCCACCGAATCACCCCACAACAGCTTATTCAAGACTCGGGTTTCAAAACCCATCATAGTTGTTGTAGCCAAAGCATCTTGCGTGTATCGTTTTGTGTAGCCATCTTGACCGTCGTTTGTTATTCGTTTGCGATGGTAATTGTAGGAGAAATGTAATTAAAATAAGTAAATAACAGCTAAAACGAAAACAAGTAAAGATTATCGCAAAGTAACGCTTACAAGTAAAATAACTTCTCACTTGTTAACTAATTAAAAGTAATCACCTAAAATGTAATAGTTTCCGGTAACGCGATTACTTGTAATTCTTTAACATGCCATCGTCAACAATTTGTCGTTTACAATCGTCCAGGAAGAAATTACTTCCTGTAGTCACTTCCATTAATTGTGAACTGCGGTGAAGTGACGAAGCGCTCTTTCATGTTAAGCAGTGACATGTGTATGGAGATCCAAAATAGGTAATAGAAATTGTGTGCGTAACTATATAACTGAGATGTCCCTTGATTTACAACGAGCACCGCTTAGTTTTTCATGCGCCTTGCTATTGCTGCACTTGTGTCTTGGAGCTGGGAAATAGGATTATGTTCTCTTTCGCGTATTGCTTGTTCTATATGTGTTGGCATGAACACAAATGCATCACTAATCGTGTAACTTATTTCGAAGTTATTCACGATGTGTTTTCATTTTATGGTCTTCAAGTCTTCAATGGAAACACGCGCGTGGATATACTTTATTAAACAAGTATTCGCTGTTTGAAATGGAATATTCCTGGTAAATTACAAACGTTACTTTCTTCCAACCGTAAGTGCAGTGAGGTATTCACAGGATGTTGGCGATGTTAAACCACGTGTTGTAAGGTTAGCATGATGGCGAAATGGTTCAGTTTTGTTTGCTATTATGAACTGTGAACAGAATACATCTATGCCATGTGTGTTTGGGTACAAGTGGTATGTATAGCCGACAGACAAAAATGTAAGCAAGCCTGAGGAGATTGGGAAGGAGGGTGGGGACAGAAAATAGGAACAGGAATTAATGTTTTGCTTTTTTTTTTTTTTTTTTTTTTCATTATCCGAGATAATAGTTGTGTAGCAAAATTACGCTGTAGTGGTCTGTATTAAAATTGCTTTCTTTACCAAGAGTAATCTGTTAGGTCTTATAATTTTTAAACTGTGTAAATTTGTTATTGGAAATAAGTGATAACTGAAAGTCAAGCGCCCACTGGAACAGACGTCGAACAAGGGTAGCGATAAATGGCATGCAACTGATAAACTTACTGTGCGTGTCGACTCTTGTATACTATTGTAGATGTAGCACCTATCCTCACTCAGAGTTTCGTATCATTGTGACGTTAAAGTAGGGCAAGAGTGTTTCGCCAAGCACATGAAACTATGGATAGCAGGGTACAGTTCAAGCCGGTTGTTGTTGTGGTGGTGGTGGTGGTGGTGGTGGTGGTATCCGCGTATCAGGACTATTTGTGGGATGAAAACGGGTCCTCTGGGTACACTTGCCATCGTCCTTCACTGACGACCAGTGCAGGGAGCTGCTGGCAGATTGTGTGTGTTCATTTCTGCACCTCCAGCACCTTGGAGGTGACCTGTACCCACAGATATACAATGCACCGGCCCACCGCTCTCGAATTGTAAAAACAGTGATTTGATGAACACACCATGGAATCGAAGTTGCTGTCTGGCCCTCGAGGTCACAATACCCGACTCCTATCGAGCACATCTGCGACGCTGTCGAGAGGGAATGTGTGCGCCGTGGATACTGCCCTGGCCGCTGTACGTGCACTGAGAAGCTGCGCGCGCAGTGGCCCATGGCTCCCAACCGCCTCTGGTACCTTGTGGGATCCGTGCCACGCCGCATCACTACCGTAAAGACGTAGGAGGTGCTACTTGCTAAAGGCTGTTCCCGATAAAGTGAGCACTTTAGAAATTAACCTTAGAAAATAGTCACTGCCCCTGCATGCGTAAATTTTAACGGACGCAATGAGTGACGTTCGCCCAGTAATGTTTGTCACGGTGGACGGAAAGTAGGTTCCATATCCTAACGTCAAATAAAAGGTGTTAGGTAACCATTTGTGATAACTTAAAATTAATTTTTTAGCTTTGTGTTTTTTTAATGCATCGACGTGTAAAAATGAGCATATTTGTGAAGTATTTACTGTATTAATAATTTTAGAGTTCCATTGACCGACGCAAGAATAAAGTGATGAGGCCCATATCAATGTTAATTTTACATAAGGCGGAGGAATACATAACGTGTATACAAGTAGATCGTGCTCATTTTGTCGTGAACAACCTATACCAGGCAGTTATTCAACTCCTCTTGATATTACTCGACGTTTTATTGTGCCAGAATGAGATTGTAGCAAGTCATCCTGCGCGTCATTTTGGAGCTCTCAGGAAATTGATACTCAGTGACGGAAGTACTGTAGATGGTGGCAGATATCTTCACCCTGGAAGAGATGTGTAGTCTGGAAACTCAACACACGACGTTGTAGCAGCGGCGGTGCCCGAGGGCGATGTTTACATCGTGGGTGTCGTACACTACTGGTCCTTATCTCCTCCGCGGCCAGGCGCCCGCGGACTAATTGCCCGCACACATCTCCCACTCCCGCCGCCTGCTGACAGAAGTTCCTTGTGCCGCCAACGAGCGAGAAAAAACGCGCGGCTGGCCAGTTCCAGGAAACCTCCCACGCCTCACAGGGGTCGCTGCCCTCCGGCCGAGCGTGAAAGGCTGGAAAAATGCGTGCGGCTACACACGGTGTAGCGCGGTTGAGTGGATCCATCACCCGGAAAAAAAACTCCTAGTTGCATACCTCTTAAATTAGCCCATTCGCTGTTACTTTTGCTATGACCTTGCTTAAGCTAACAGGTCATGCGTTAAGGGGGTAGGCTTGGTCAGTAAGACAAGAGCACTTATATCAAACACTACAGTTTGTTGGAACCATAATTATGCAGCAAGACAATAGAATAAATGTTGCTTTACTTTGATGACTCTACGTTAATGCTTCTTTCATCTAAAGGCTTAATCAAATTAAAGTACAGATATTGCTTTAGAAAAATCTGTTAAATCAAGGTCTCGCTTGCCTTCGCTTCACGATACTTGGCCCCCTTACAGGAGAGAGAATTACGTACTAATGCGGCGACGACAGCATGCTGGCTCGTCTCAACGGCAGCTCTCCCTTGGCGTCGAACCAGGGCCGCTAGCCTGGCGGTCCTCTCGGCGAAAATCTCTCGGGCGGCCCTCCGGCGTCGGCTGGAACAAAATGGCCGCGGGCCTCCAGCGCTCGCATTATTTATACGGCACGGCCCCGCCTTGTTTAGGATACCAAACACCTGCTGTTGTCACAACTACTGTTGCCATGGCCGACTTCCTTCCAGCAGTAAGCTCGGCAACCCTCTGCTGGTGACGCTCACATCACTTTGACTGTTGCCGCCAGTATTCGTTCATCCAGTAACGCAGATGCAGGTCCCAGCACTCCAAAAAAATAGAGCAAAATATTCTCTGAATAGATGAAACCTTACATCAAATTACACTGGAATTTGTACTCAAATTGACTGAAGTTGGGATTCAACTGTTAGTTCGGCTGGAAAAATGAACTCCGCTAACCAGGGCTCTGGTTCTTATTGCATGCTACTGATACGGCAATTGGTGGTAGCTGATATTACTGCGAGAAGCGTTTCCATTGAGATTTTCATTATTTGCTTGTACTGTTGAATATCAATGGAAGATAATTCATAATTCGCTCAGTGGATAATTGCCACCTTTCCTATAGCTCATTTGCTGTAAACGTTTGGAATAGTAATATTCCCTGGCCCATAACTGCGCGTATTCTAATGTAAACACTTCTGGTGTTCCTCCTGACAAAGTCGCAAAAAAATGGCAGCCATGTAGGAAGCATGTTTCATGCCTCATCGTCGTGTTGTGTAAAAATTATTCTAATTTGTTTCTATTTCATGCACATTAGTTAGAACTTGAATATTGATAATATAAGTAGGTTTTTTCTTTTCAAAATTACGCTATGGTATTGTTAGTGTGTCCGGCGTACCTTTATCCATTGTATGTTACATCACTATATCACAAAGAGCCTTCAATTCAGTTGAGTCGACCGCCGCCGTGTAAAATGCTCCAAGTCAAAATAGTCATTACACGGGGAAGAAATGCCAGAGTGCCACGAGGAGCTGGCGGGAATCTGTGGGAAATTATGCTCTTCCATAACCGAACTGTTGAGAGGTGGATAGTAGCATTTCATTGAGGATTCGAAATACTCTGTGACCGTCAACTGGCAAGGACGACTTGCGACTGTGCAGGCAGACATGTCAAGTGCAGTAATTGATCATCTTGTGGAAACTAAGAGCATATGTATCTTCATGGTGCGTGTATTGTAATGCTACAACTAATACGAGTAGCGCGGTGTTTTGAAGGGCGTTTTTGAACACCCACAAACTCTGGCAGGTTATACTTAACGAAAATATAAGACGAACATATATTTAAACTTTTCTCCTAAAATAATTTTTAAGGGAGCTTGTGTGCCTCCAAAAAATCTTAATTTAAAATGTCTTCACGTTTACTGTATGTTGCCTACGTGTAACGCTACAAACATACTTTTGATAGTATGGTATGGATTCATTGAAAACTTATCTGAGTGTGTTCCGGCTAGATTTCTTGTGTAAATTTAAATGTATTTTATAAGATATCTTTAAAATCGTGTAGATCTTAGGGTTATGAAGTGTCGTCCATAAATAAGATGCCAACCAACATTTTCACTGTGAAGGATGATATTGCCGACCGCGTTTTTCGTAGTGTTACACAAAACTTATACCTATTTGTTGCTTAACGGCAAGTAGTTTGATATGTCGAATGAAAAGCAGCATTTTATAAAAGTCTATTTTTGGGGGCACATAACTCACTCCCTTAATCACTTTAGGGGAAAGTTGCACGTAAATTTTTTATTTTGTAATTGCGTATTTCACAATTATGATTCACGGTCGCATTCTCATACAAAAATAGTTGACTTAACTATTGCCCCAACATTCGTATTTACGTTCGTACAGTTTCACACATTGACTCGAGCGAAGGATACTATGCCATCGGGTCATTCGTGACGCAAGCATGGCGCCGAGCAGCGAGACAGCCCGACGACGACCGCTGTCCATTATTCACGGGTTTCCGGGGGATCAGGAGGCAACGAGTATGTCAGCCCAGGGGAGGGATGCTGTGGGTCCACCGCCGCAGCGACGGCCAGCCTTCCGGCACCAGGTGCTAACACTATTAAGAAACACATTCGTCAGGAACAAATCATATAATTGAACAAGAATTTTCGGGCACAGAAAAAATTCTGACGCTATATATTATTACTATTTAATTTTTTCATCAAGGTAAATTTTTGAGTTACTACGTGCAACATCATTTGTACAGTCTTTTACTAGTTATTGAAGATTTAGATATAACGTTGGTACATGTTCATCTGCTACTTGGCTACGGTGGCACGATCAGTACTGTAACCAAAAGGCAAAGTCCCGATGTTTTTGGGCTCAGTGGGCACTGTCATTTGTGTAGACTGTGTCAGTATTAGTAGAAATAAAATATCTTTCAGGTGCCTGGTATTGAGCGCATGGCACGCTGTGCATGGAACCCCGGCTCATTATCGACAGAGCCATCACTGATCGGAAGAAACAGTCTGGATCAGCTGTCGTTGGCAGTGAGCACGGAAAAATTTGAGCAGCGCATTCTGTGTATTGAGAAACTGTGTTGTAAATTAGGCCTATGTGCGGAATATATTTTCCCGATTCTCTTGAACTATGTGCTGCACAAGAAAATGTAAAACCTAATCACGCACCTAATAGTTTACGCAAAAAATGTATCATTTAAACAGTGAATCAGTTATAATATACTTAATGCTTTGTTCTAATGTGAGCAGTCATTTATACATATTTTTTTCTTGTTGAAAAGCTTGAGATATTTTTTCAGGATTTGAAATAGTCAAAGTATATTCCGAAACGCTATAGGGTAACGAAAAACAGCAAAGTATTTTGAAGGAACAAAGAATTCGTGCCCCCCAATATATGACATAAATAAACATCGCACTAAAATACTTTCGGAGGGGAAATTCGTCGAAGTACGAATGTTGTTGGTTAGTTTTAGTTAGTAAGTCGCGGTATAGGCTATTCAGGGTAAAGTGAGCACTTTTGAAAACCTTCTCATTTGAAATAATAGTCAATAAATGTGTTTTATTTTAGCCTTAAACGTTAACTACCAAGTGCGGTGGAATATACACAGTATGTTTATTACTTACATGGTAATATTTATGTAAAAGAGGCGGCTAAAGTATAAAAAATGGCTGAAAGGAGAAAAGTAACTAGGTCCTCAAAAGTGGTATTTTTTACCGTGAATGGCCTATAAGATGGGTTATATACTTCTTGACAAAATATCTGAATATAATATATATATATATATATTTTTAAGGGTTTTAAGAACAGTAGTACAGGATTTTATCTAAGTTTCTTTCCGAAGGTCATCTGAAGCTTATGCTGACGTGTAGACTTACGGAGATCTTGTCATTCCCAGGATTAACTCTTTCGTTCATGTCATCTTGTATTGACGAGTTGTGACAATCTCTTATATGAAGAATTATGACTTGATAATGCCGGTAGTTACGAACTGCCTCGAATGGGCTGTATCGTATAGCGAAGGCTGATAAATTTCTGGATAAAATGGTTGGAAACTACAGAAATGGTGGGTGTGGTGGGAGTAAGAAAATTTATTTTGAAGCAGCATGATTTTTTTTGTAATCGCGGAATTGACAGTGAATTTATAAGTTGTTGTTACCATTGCAGTGAAGCAAGTCTATACCAATCTACAGCCAAAATGTACAAACTACGAAAAGTTTTCTTGGATTTTGTTGCTGCATTGTACCGATTATACTGGAACTATGAGATCAATAGTTTTTCCCGGACAACTTTTTAACAAACGGAAAATTTTAATTTTGTGGGATACCAAGATACACATTTGTCGAATCTTGCCTTAACTTGTGCACATAGATAACATACATTATTCAGTAAACAAATTTAGCGTTCACGCTTTTTGCAAAATGACATGTCAAAATCAGTTTACTTTCTTGGGTAATGGGTTCCATAAGAAATCCTTCAGTATGAATAAATTATTTAGGCAGAAATTAAACATACGGTGTTTAAAGCATGCGATCACGTGCAAAGGTTTCATTTTTTTTTTAGCGTTACAGCCTTGGCGTTCGATGTGGGGCTGCCCCAAATCAAAATAAATAAATTTGATGACCATACATTAATATGTTGGTACGGATATGTCTGAAATTTTGTGAATTTTATTTTTTTACTGAGAAGTACAGTACGGATTTTCATTAAGTATGGAAACACTGTAACTGAACATTTTGTTTGAGAATATAACTTCCAGCCTCACTTCGAATCCGTAAGAACATCTGTTAAGAAAAATATCTTTAACGGTATAATGAAAAATTTAACTACTTGGAAATAATTTTACGTACACTTGAATTCCCTGTCTTCAGTTTTAGCAAGCTTTTTGATTAATACTGGTGTAGGCTATTAACAGTAATATGATCACTTTTGAAAGTCCTTAAGATCTACTTGTATGCACGTTGTGTATTCTTCAGTCTTACGTAAAATTAACATTGCAATGGGCCTCATCACTTTATTGGTGTGTTGGTCCAGTGAAACTGTGAAATTATTAAAAAAGTAAACGTTTTATAACTATACTAAATTTTACACACTGATGCAATTAAAATACTGAAGGTGAAATAAATAATTTAAATTATCACTAATGATTACCTAACACTTTTTATTCGTCAAGATATGGAACTACTTTTCTGTGTGCATGTCACCCAGTGCGGCCGTTATAATATATGCAGATAGGAGCAGTGACTTTTTTTTAAGGTTGATTTCGAAAGTGCTCACGCTATCGTGAACAGCATTTAGGAAAATAAGATTCCCTTGGCCGTAATTACAGTGTACAGTTAATGAATTCGCGTTCTTCAGTGTTTGGCAATATCCTCGTGTGCAAGTATTCTATCGCCGCAACAAAGGATGCGGCGCGGTGGGGGTGCGTTCCGCAAACCTCTCGTTAACCCACAGCTGAGCTTCTCGCTATGTGCTAATGAGCTTAGTTCGTTTGTTCGCCGTCTGGCCGAGCCGTGGTGGTCAGAGGAACCGACCTTGTCGGGAACAGTCTTGTGACGTCACGGCGGCCGAACAGTGCAGCTTTGCGGGCCTTTTGGAGGTAAAGTGGCCTTCAGGCCTGATTATCCATTCGAGAGGCTATTTTCTCTGACTGGATTGCTTTCTAATTACGAACGGGCAGGTACAATGCGAAGAGTTCCTAGCTCATACTAAGACAGTTATAGGCTATTCACGGTAAAGTGAGCACTTTTGAAAGCCCGCTCATTAGGAATGATAGTCATTAAATATATTTTATTTTAGCCCTAGACATTAACTTCCGAGTGCTGTGGAAAATACACACACTATTACCTACACTGCAATGTTTATTTTAAAAGGTGGTAAAATAATTAAATATGACTTCAAAAGTGCCCACTTTACCTTGAACAGACTATACTCACGTGTTACAAACCGACGCAAACGAGGAAAATACGGTGTGTCCGCCGAGGTGTAAGTTAGGGGGTTTAGGCTACGTTCATCCAGAAGTTAGTACGCAGCTAAACTGAGATGTGTATGCTGTTGTTATCTGCAAGCAAGAAAACAGCTGCTTTGTTATCGCCCAATTGGAAAGTTGTCTTGGCGTGTCCTCAACCTGACTGTGGTGTCTGGTCCTTAACGCGAACTCAAGTGGATACCCCCCCCCCCCTTTTTTTTTCTTCCCTGTTTGCTGCCTGCTCAGTAGTAACTGTACTGTGCAAGTATTGCGGGAATAAAGTCCTTTATAAACGTTGAAATACGAGCTTTTATATGCTCACTAAAAGTGGCGGTGACACGGTGACATGTTCAGTTGACACGCGCTTTTGCTTTATTCCTCTTGTCGTGGAATTAGGCAAGTCGTCTGTGGATACTCGAACCGTTGAACTATGGTGCTCGCTAACAGACTGTTGTAAAATGTGATTATTTTTCTACTTGATTGCGCGAGTACAAGCTGTTCACGATAAAGTGAGCACTTTTGAAATTGACCTTAGAAAAATGCCACTGCTCCTGCGTGGCATATATTTTAACGGGCTCGCTGAGTGGCATGCGTCCTTGTAAAGTTGGTAACGATTGAGGGAAAGTAGTCCCATATCTTAACGTCGAATGAAAAGTGCTAAGGAAAGATTTGTAATAACTGAAATTATTTCCTTCCCTTTGTTTTTTTTTTAATGCATCAAACTGAAAATGAGCAGATTTGCGAAATATTTACTTCCATCATTATTTCACAGTTTCACTTGACCGACGCATGAATAAAGTGATGAGGCCCAAGGCAGTGTTAATTTTACGTAAGGCGGAAGAACACACAACGTGTATACAAGTAGATCTTAAGGCGGCCGTCTACCTGGCGCTTGAAGTGCGTTGCAGTGTGTTCGAAATACAAGTCTATCTACGAAACTATTAAACGTGGGTCCAGTGTACTGACCTGCGAAAAGAACACACTTCAGACGAGCGCTGTCGAGCGCGTGGCATTGTCGCCTTTAACGCTCCCTCGCCTCTCGGCTTCAAACGTGGAAAAAGGCTCTAGGTAGACGGGCGTCTTAAGAAGGGCTTTCAAAAGTGCTCAGTTTATCGTGAACGGCCTTTATACGTTGGTAAACCGCTTTACTTTTTATGCGCCAAAATAGGAATACATGCGTTATAAGATAAAAGATCTCTTCTCGCACAACTGTAGTCTGAGAGTAAAAGGTATTTTTTGTTTTAGCCTCTGGCTGTGCAAGTGAAACCCACGTCGGGAGGATGTGTGTTATGTCACGTGGTTAAAGTGTTATACCAGTGTAATTTATTTCAACTTCACCGGTAGCATATTTGTTCTGTCCTGAAAATAGGTCAAGGAAAATGGTGAAAAGTCGGGGAATTCCAAAATGGAATTTCAGTGGACACCGTGATTACCCAAGAGCATCACAATCACATTAGTTGCATGTAATAAGTGAGTAATGTGTGCAAATCTGTGCATCGGAGTGCATGGAAGCCGCTTGACATTTTAACTTCAGTACGCGCTTCAGGCCGACGTCGACAGCGATAGATCGCTGTGCGAGTTTCGGAACTCTCTGTAAATGGCACAATCGGCCAAGGCAGTTTTTATAATCGGCGGCCCAGTTGCATGGGACGTGTCGCAATCATACCGTATGGTTCGGCACGTACATGGTAATGCGAGCTTCATTGGCCTCTGGCCTCTCGTCCGTGGTGACTTTGATTCTCTTCGGAGCTCGAGGTAGACAGTTTATTCTTCTGCGCATGTACCCAACATTGATCTACTCCAATCATACACAATCAAGTCACGTGGTCAACAGTGATGGAAGTGTTTGGTTATATCGTAATTTTTAAATGACAAGCACTATTTTATTAGTAAAATACTTCTACCAATTTGAATTTAATAAACCTGCATTACAAATTGGCTAGAGAAACTATAAAAACATCTGTAAGCATTTATTTTCCAAACCATGCCGTTTTCGTTAGACGTATTGGCAGGAAAAGCAGTTAGATGTTGGGACACTGAGATTGGTTGTGCGCAGCCAGCGAGATCGGTCTACCTCACCTTTAGTCTGTGCCTTCACTGCAGGCAGTAACGGTAGATTATTAAACGGCAGGTTTCCACTGATCATTCGTTTTAAAGAATGTGGTTATTTGTACTATAAAAATTCCTTCTTAGGGATGACTGTACAGTAGTGTCGTTGAACGCGTGGGTAATAAATGCTTCGTGTAAAATACCACATCTTATCTGAATAACATTATGGTAATTTGGAACTGTTGATTGCAGTTTATAGAAAAAAATGTCCTAGTTTGTACGTCCGCAACGGACGTTCTGCATTAATAGTAACACGGTTATTTTTTTTCTTTTCAGTTCACGGATTGCTGTTGTCTCTTGACACTTGGTTCTAATCGACTAGAATGTACCAAGCAGTCAGCTAACGGTAAATCAGAAATTCGTTCATTAGTAGAATTCACTCTATAAATATACACTACTATACAGGCCCCAATATTCGTAATAAATGCATGGATATTATAATGTTATTCCTATGTCTGAATTTAGTTTGGCATTAAAACTTTATTCAAGGACCAATATATGCAGAAAGGATAGTTACAATGCGTAAGCTATATGAAACGTGCTGTAGAAGGCAATAGCCGGGTGTAGAATACAAATTTCTGCATCTGTACGTGTACGGATACTCGTAAGTTCTATTGCCTTGCCCATCCACGTAAGGTGTTATCAATGAACGTGTCTTGAATTGTTATATATTTGCGATGGATTCGAGTCAAAGGTTTTCGTTGCACTTATCTGTCCTTACTGTGTATTTGAACGTGTGTGTGTATATATATGTATGTATATATATGTATGTATATATATGTATATATATATTAGTTTTCTAGGGCTTTAGGCTGCTAATTCCCACCAATTAACGAATGTTGGATATTTTCCCCCGAAACGAAAGAGTGGCAGGTTTTGTTTTATTGCATTCACAAGACCTTTTTTTTTAAAAATACATAGCTGTACAGAGATGTCGGACATGTCAAATCATAGTATACAAAGTTTATACACTGGACATAGCAAACATACACACATGTCAGATTACACGCATAATATCTTTTCTTCATAATTAAACTTATCTTCTTTCAACGTGCTGTGGGGCGTCGTCGTTTTTCTGAAACAGAAGAAAAAGGAAACGAGAAAAACTGGAACAATAAATGCATACAATTACATGTTATACAGTAATTTCATGATTTTTGTAGTTTGTATATTCATCTACACTATAAAAATACACGTGTAGTAAAAAATTTCTCTTTTTTTTTTTAGAAGCAAATTTCGTAAAAAGTTGGCTACCAAGGTAGCATGGCCCTTTCTGGACAAGTTTTAAGTTAACTTAAGCCACGTTGGTTTTTTTTTTATTCTAGTGTCATGCTTATGAAAGGACTTATTTTTTCTGAAATAAACGACTGTTTTTGGATATGAATAGAAGTACTGAAAACATGCTCACATGCAAATGTTAACATATTTGAGCTTTTGAAAAGAGGTCTACAGGAGTCTGACTTTCTTTTGTCATTGATTATTCTTACAGCTTTCTTTTGCATGTGTAACATGAAAAGTAACTTTTAAATTGTTACACAAATAGGACAGAAAGGCCAAAAACGTAAGAATTTTTAGATTCTCACAGAATAAACAATATGATACTGTCGTTTATGAAGTAGTAGGTGTTGTACTTCAATGACAAATGTGTAAATAAACAGAATAGAATGAGAATACGATAAATATTGTTTTTATATTTTGTGATTTTCTTGGGCAATAAAGGGTTGCAACAATCCGGGTGACTATTAGTTATAAATTGATGCTATCAAATTATGCTCCAAAATAATACCTAACCTATATTATATGTCAATAACTTATCTAAGATTTATTATTTTATGGAAAAATAATGGGTTGAGTTGAGTTGAAGTGTACATATTTTTATTCTTGTGAAAGAAGGCGATTGAATAAAAATCTTAGTAACGAGTAAGGAATGAGTAAGGAACTGCAGTAACTATTCCTTGTTAACGGCCTGCGCGGTCTCTCCCGAAAGTCCGGAAAAAAATGTAACTAGTAACTAAGTAACGAGTCTTAGACTGAGAAGTAACGAATACTGGAATGTAACGAGACTGCACTTCCCTACTGCGAAGCTGTTCCTATGTGCACGCGGGACTCCTTTGTCGGTCGCCCGGGGCTTGAGAAGGCTGCTTGACCCGCGCGAACTCCAGGGCCGGCAGGACTGCCGCCGCTTGTGACGTCAGTGCCGGCACTCCGCCACCACCTCCCTGGTCCAACAATTGCAGGACGAGTCTCCCCGAGTTGTCGGGGAAACGCGATAACCTCTTCTTCATCGCGTCTACAGGACCGATGTGTCGGCATTCCACGCGTAGTCTGTCCCTCACATCTTCCAGGAGGGGGAAAAACTCGTCTTCCTCCAAAAATAGGCGTAATACGTTCTTTAGAATTAGATACCAGACAGCAAGTTAAAGCATTAAGGCAGATTCACACCCTTCATCTTGGATTTATGGAATTTTTGCCATTCTCTGGAAATACAGTTGTGTAATGTTCTTTGGAACGGCAGAGCACAGAGCATTGCCTAGTGCATTGTCTAAGGTCAGTACTTCTTGATTACTGTTGATATCGCCGCCTTTGTAATCGTTCGCAATAAATAATCTCGCGTTTTGCCTCGACAATTGCCAGCTAAAAATTAATAAATGTAGCGAAGCTGTGGCAGTTCGATAAAGTTTGGGACACTGTAATTCGGGATACGTTATGCGGGAAATTTCAATACACCTTCTGAAATCGAAGCTTTGGCGAAAAATCGATAAATCCAAGATGGCGGGTGGAGATCCGCCTTAAAGGTCAAAAGTGTGCCTAGGAGTTTACGGGTTTATGGAAAGTTCGTTCTTTGTATGCAAATAGCTTCGAAACATTTTTTATTAAGTGGAAATTTTAACTACGTAAACCTGTAGCAGAGGTTTACACGTTGAAACACGCAAAAATTAAACTTTCAAAATAACGTTTCCCCCCAGGTAAGTAGGGAGGGAAAATTAACCTGAAAATACACGGTGTTTGTGTAGTTGACAACATTGTGCTCTGCTAGACCCTTCCCCCCCATTGAACACCTTAATACCATGGCCATCGTACGGTGTACGACGGAAATGCTGATTGAGAGACAACGCGCTTTGTAAGTGCCTTTTGCGTCGGGACGCTTGGGCATCAGATCTAAATTTCTTCAGTTACACTTAACTTCTGGACAGCGGACTGCTTATCATTGTGAAAAACGATGTTGGAGTGAGGGAGAAAAAGTACATTGTACGTACATACAAAACTGGGTGAACATTTCGAAACTTGGCAAACTCACTAATTAAAGAATACAAAATCCTCTTTTACCTAAATCAAGACAGGGTATAGTAAATGTACACCATCTCCCCCTCCACTATGTAGTCATTCCGCGGAGGGGTTCCATTGGCGTGTAGCCATGAAAATTCGAAATTCTATTTCATGTGCGGTAAAGAACATAGTTCCCTCTAATCTCGTTGAAGGAATAAACAAATCTAAAGTGCCCTCAAACTTCACTGAGAAACGGCGCCGGTGTTTGCTGGTGTTAGGCTCATAAAAGTATACGCATCAGAAGCAGACATCGTATATACCTGCCATTCTTGGAGTCCAACTCATTGCTCAAGTGAATCTCTCAACATTTACCTATTTTTCTATTAATAGTCTGTTCACGGTAAAATGAGCACTTTTGAAAGCCCTGCTTAAGATCTACTTGTATGCACCTTGTGTATTATTCCGCCTTATGTAAAATTAATATTGTTATAGACCTAATCACTTTATTCATGAGTCGCTCAAGTGAGACACTGGCATTATTAGAAAAGTAAACATTTTATACATCTGCTAATTTTTACACACTGATGCATTAAAAAAACAAAGCGAAATAAATAATTTAAATTATCACAAATAGTTACATAACAGTTTTTATTCGACGTTAAGATATGGAACTACTCTCCATCGGTACCAACTTTACCGGGAGCATGTCACTCTGAGCGCCCGTTGAAGTCTATGCAGGCATGGGCAGTGACTTTTTCTAAGGTTGATTTCAAAAGTGCTCACTTCATCGCGGACAGCCTTTAACCGATATGTGCGTCCACGCTGAGTTTGATCTGTCGCATGCCAGCCAATGGTCAGTGATGAGTGTTTATGCTGATATACACTGAATGAGCCATTCACCGCATCTTCCGAAGTGTCCACACGTCGTTGCTATTTACGCAGAGCTGTCACTGCCGCACAGAGGCTGTCGAGTAATGCGTACCGAATACGCATCCTGCTCATCTGGAGTGAGGACCTCACCTTGTAAATTCGTATCTCGATTGTACACCTGGGTGTTGCGCGATTGTTGCTCGGAACCGCTAATTAGTCGCCGACCCCCCCCCCCCTCCACCAACGATTCGTCCGCCGCTTATCGCCAGCTGGTTAGCGTTTCGGCTGCCCGCAGTCCAGTCCAGTCCGCGTGTGTGCGTCGACCTCGTGGGATGTCCTGCTCGCAGACATGGGAGCTTTGTGAGTACCTTCTTTGTTCTTTCGAGACAGGTAGCGGTGATCTGAACTACGGGTTCTTAAAGCTAAAGTTGCTTACACAGTGAAACACTTGGGCAGTATGCATTGTAGCAGGCTCCCAAAATTCAACTTGAGCAATAGCGATGTTATTGCTAAAGTTCTACCTAAAACACATCTTATGCCTGGTTGCACCAACATCTTTCCCGATCAGAGATCGAATGATCCTAGTTCCGAACCAGGATCCAGTTTGATCTTGGTTCCAATGTAAAAGTGTTGCACTAATGAATTTTCATGATTCTGGATCTCCGATTCGTCGACCTTGGTTCCAAAGTTAGGGATCGAGATTATGTATGACACAAATTTTGAAATTGGTTCGTAATATGACGTCATGGAAGTAGGCGTATTTTTCACCATAGATAGAACCAGATGTGTGATGTTTTATCTGTTTTAAGTGAATTATTGCTGTACGAGAATTTTACTGAATAATATTCAAGTGCGTATAATGTTGTTTTAATTTCCCAAGAAACCAATCGAACGTAGTTCTATCTGTTGGCGTATTTTAAAACTACATTTGTCGACGATGGCTGCTGATCTCGGATCGAGTTTTGGAACCATCAGTTTCGGTGGTTCGAAATGACTCATCTCGATCTCAAGTCCAATTATGAGCGCTAATGGTGCAACAGTTTTCTGTATCGATCTTAGAAGCAATCTCGGATCGAGTTTCGAATCACAATGATGCAACCGGGCAATGCGTACTGTATTCGATCGAAATGAAAACAGTGGTTTATTCGTATTTTTGCTCTCGGTTTTTTTTCTCCTAAACAGGTCAGTATAAATTAATATTGTAAATCATTTGAAATAAATATCGTCAATAAATAAAATATTTATTTAAATGTATTAAGATTTTCAAAATATTTCCTCTGCAGGTAAGCAGTAGCAACTATTGTCGGACTAGGGTTGAGTCAATGCGTTAGAAACATTTATATAGGCTGTTCACGGTAAGAGCATTTTTGACGCCCTAGTTACTTTTTCATTTCGGCCATTTTTTATCCTGCCACCTCTGTTTTAAATAAATATTGCCATGTAAGTAATCAACACAGTGTGTATATTCCACCGCACTAGGTAGTTAACGTTTAAGGTTAAAATAACATATATTTACTGAATATTATTCCAAATGAGAGGGTTTTCAAAAGTGTTCACTTTACCGTGAACAGCCTATACTGCTTATTTCTTACTTCCTTTAAGTTTCTTATCGTGTAAAGCGCTCAATGGAGAAGGCTTCTTGCAAGATCCATCAATGAAGATGATACAAGGGTTCGGATTTCTGGATATTGTTTCTCTAAATTAAGTGGGCAAATTTCTTCGTCGCTGTGTGGATCTGAATGTGCGCCTTTCTGTTTACATAATCACTGGAAGTCTTCTGGTAATCCAGAGACCGTAACACTGTCTCTTGTTTTTATTTTTTGAGGTTGTTGCCAACCTGCGTAGTTATTTTCGCGTTTGAGGCTCTAGAAGTGGGGCAGCGATAAGGACCTTACTGTCGCTCGCGTGTAGTATGCTATCGCCGCTACGCGCATGGCTAAGAGTTCGCGTTCAGCGTTTTCGTCGTGTTACTTGTACTTAAGGGCCTAGGCTTACTGCACTGCTATAATTTCATTGGGGAAAGTGTGTAAAGGCTGTTCACGGTAAAATGAGCAGCCCTGACGATCTACTTGTATGAACGTTGAGTATTTCTCCGTCTTATATAAAATTAACATTGCCACGGGTCATCACTTTATTCATATGTCGGTCAAGTGAAACTGCGAAATTATTACGAAAGTAAATATTTTATAAATCTGTTAATTTTTACACTTCGATGCGTTCAAAAATAGAGAGAGCCAAAGAAATAATTTATCACAAATACTTACCTGACACTTTTAATTCGACGTTAAGATATGAAACTACTTCCGATCCATCGTTACCACAACTTAACTGGGCGAATATAACTCTGCGCACGCGTTAAAATACATGCAGGCAGGAGGAGTAACTTTTTTCTAAGGTTGATTTCAAAAGTGCTCACTTCATCGTGAACAGCTTTTAGTAAGGTTCATTGCACGCTCCTGTCGTAGTTTCGCTGGTGTCCGGGTGTTACATTCTAAGATATGGCAGTCTGAAAAAAAAAAGACATTTTTTGCAAAAGATGTTAGGAGGGGGGCTCTAAAATAATATTAATAGCATGCGCGATATGTTCAAAGAGCCACTTCTTTATTGTTGGGACGTAGGCCTATTTTCTTTTTGTAGGTACGCACATTGCATACTGTTACATGGGACGCCCGAGGGGATCTGAGTTAGTACGGGTGGTCTTAATTTAAAAAAAGAACTAAATTTGATTTCTATTTCATTCACACTATTTACAGCATTAAATTATGTCTCCACTTTTATTCTTTCTATTTAACAGTGAGCGCAATATTTTACGTCTATTCCAACTCTAACATCCTTCTGAGTCTTCTTTGCTTACTATCAATTAACTCGTATTCATTATCAACTCGGGTTCAGTCTATCTGTTGCAATAATTTATAATGTCTTCCACTAACGCATCTAGTCCAATTGTCCAGCCTGCCAGCCGCACACTTAACTACTTGATACCCGCAGTCGCAGACTTCCCTTCCGCTGGTCACTTATCCCACTGCTCGTCTTCTATCGCTCGGAACTCAGCCACTCATTCAACAACTCCACTCAACTCAGCTTTCGACCCGGAGGCCTGCCACAATATTTATAGTGTTGGACGTGACCATCTCGAAGGTTCAGCGCACCCCGAGTTGCGCTGAGAGAATTAGGTCAGTAATACAGAGTATTTTTCAGATAAACGCAGAAATCGATACAATCAGGGTCAACCGAATGCGCAACAAAATATATCAAGTGTCGGCTCGCTTTCTGTAACTGATACGCTGCCACCATCGCTCTCGTTGCCGCCGCTATCGTATAAAGACTCGCTGTACTCTTCGCTCGCTCGCACGGCGCTGACCAGCGACACGTAAAAATACGTTTGTGTTTCGTCAAAAAAAATCATTTTTTAAACGTGCCGCAACTCTGTTATAGTGTCAGGTAGGTAACTGCCTTAATTTAAAAGCTGACTTCGAATCTCTAATTGCCACATATTGGAAATAAGAGGTTTCCTACACACTCGTAAGTGGACAGCGTTTTTCTTGTGCTACCACGGAGAACAGATTTTTTTTAGCAGTATTTTGCCTTGTATTTTCCACCCTGATCTTTGAATCGAGATCTGTAACACCCCAAGTTCTATGTGCGTACGCAAAAGCTCATATCCTACACCACCTCAGCGCACACGTGAATAGTTCAATTTTTCCAATACGTACATTTTAAGTAGTAAGTTATTTGCTATATTAGTTGTTCAAATCTAGTCTGAAATTTGTTTTCGGATAATTATGATGCTTTTAACTAGTACTATTTTGAAACGGGTGGTGTGTGTTTTGAATTTTTTTTTTTACCTTGAGAAATGTGGTTTGCAAGGCCAGCAATTCAATATTCTTTCTTTTTGAAAGCATATATTGGTTTTATATTTAATATAGTATATTTCACTTGTCATTATGAACAATATAGTTGTCCAGAATGTATTCTCCCTTATACCCTGGATATCTGGCTAAAAAGTGTGCTTATTTCCTAATGCGCATTGATTCAATGACATGTGGCTTGAGGTAGGTTAACAGTGGAGAGAAAAGCAGCCGTCGCTTCTGCAGGTAGTGGGTCAGCAGAACCGGTTAAATTACAGGAAAAATAAATTATATGTTGTTCACTTTAAAATGAGCACTTTTGAGATATACTTGTATACACATTGTGTGTTCTTCTGCCTTATGTAAAATTATCATTGTCATGGACCTCGTTACTTTATTTATGCGCCGGCCAAGTGAAACTATGAAATTACTAGAAAAGTAAATATTGTACAAATCTGCTCATTTTTATACTTCGATGCATTAAAAGAAAAACAGAAAGAGAGAGAAATAATTTTATCACAAATGGTTACCTAACACTTTTAATTCGACATTAATATATGGAACTACTTTCTCCTCCATCGTTACCAACTTTGCTGGGCGCATGTTATTCATTGCGCCCCTTAAAATATATGCAGGTAGAGTCAGTAACTTTTTTTCTAAGGTTGATTTAAAAAGTGCTCACTTTATCGTGAACAGCCTTTAGTAAGCATTTCTTTTGATTACAGTGCTTTCTGTGTAAGCTGAAAGTGTTCATTAAACGCCGCATTGCACAGCATTGCTGTGTTCGCACACTTGTACATACTTCCTGTCGTCGAGGTTTGCAATACTGGTGTTTTGTACCGAGAGTGTGAAGTCAGCGCTGTGACGTAAGCACCGAGCCACGCCACCTGTCGCGTTGACGCCGGAGGAGGCCTTATCCGCTTTCTGTGATAAAGAAAAGTAGTGTTTCAAAACATTGTCTTGTGGAAACTTCAAACTATAACTAGCTGTTACCCACGGATCCATCCGCGTGAAAAATGTAAAAAACAGACCACCAACCAGCGTATACCCAATTTGTTGGTGGCATATATGTATTCCCTTAGAAACTGTTCGTTTTTCAGGTGTGAAAAGTACCCTATATGCTAATTCAGAATATAATATACCCCTGTATCAAAATCCATCGAAATCCGTCGAGCCGTTATGACGTGCTTGAGTAACAAACATACAATCTTTCGCTTTTGTAATATTAAGATGTTCGGAAACTCGGCAGAAACTTCCGTTAAGGTTTCTTGGAACCAGTAGTAACACAAAATCCTTACACACCTATATCCGGAAACTTTCATATAGTTTGTGTTCAATGCCGCGGCGTACAACGCCTGCGGAACAAGGCTGTGCGATCACTCGTGTAGGACAATTGCATAGGTCGCAGGCGCGCGACAGTAAATTATTATTCACACGCAGCGTCGCGCGCATATAAGCTGTTCACTGTAAAGTGAACACTTTTGAAACTAACGTTAGAAAAAATTCACTGCCACTTCCTGCATATATTTTAATGGCGCACTGAGTGTCATTCGCCCAGTAAGGTCGGTGATGATGGATGGAAAGTAGTTCCATATCTTAACGCTGAATAAAAAATGTTAGGTAACCATTTGTATTAACTCAAATTAATTCTTTCACATTCTGATTTGGTAATGTATCAAAATTTAAAAATGAGCAGAGTTGTAGAATATTTACTGTACTAATAACTTCACAGTTTCACCTGCCGATGCACGAATCAAGTGGTGAGGTCCATGGCAATGTTAACTTTACATAAGGCGGAGAATACACAACGTGTATGCAATTAGATCTTTAGCAGGACTTTCAAAAGTGCTCATTTTACCGTGAACAGCCTATACTTCCTACGCAACTTATCCTCGACGTATGACCGCACCGCTTTGTTCTCCAGGCGTTGTACGTCGCATGTTTGGGCACAATTATTTGATATAAAAATACATTTCCGGATGTGTGTGCAGGGATTTTGTCTTATTATTGGCACAAATAATCTCTGGAGTTTGGGCACTGAATTTCCGAATATTCTGTATGTGGACTGTTTGTTTTCAGTTTTCCAAGCTTTCTTAAATGTTGCATTAATGTTTTCCTGCTGCCGTTTGGTAGTTATGTTCCAAAAAATTTTACATGTGATTGAGCATTACTGCCTTACTGCTTATTTTCCGTCAGGAATCAACTAAGATTGTCGGGGGAAAAAAACAGCGAATTGCTTTAGTTGTGGCAAGAGATGCATAAATAATTGAATACTTAAACGGTATTGAGAATTGCAGTTTTATCATGAAAATTTATAGTACCTTCCTGAAAAATAAATCGAGTAAAGACGTGGGTATGTACTTTATTACCTGTTTTATAAAATAAGTTACTTTACATTTTTTGAATACCCATTCAAAGTAGGATAGAGGAACCCATCTAATGATAACGGGAAACGACTGCACAGGGACAAAATACTTTTTTTCACGAAAATGTCATACAAGTAAAAGGATATTTCCTGGGAAATAACAAACGTTTAAGGTATTCTGTTTTATTGGTGGTAATAATAATAGTAATAAAAATAATATAATAAAAACGAGTCTTTATTTTTTTGTGGCGAAGTTAACCTTCTACACTTAACCACTTTACATAATAAAATATAACACATATTTTTCGGAAATAAAAGAAAAAAAATTAAAACAAAACTTAATATCCACTATAGAATTAGAAAGTAGCTTATATGAAATATATAAAAGCAACTTACACAAAATAAAAATAAGCTGTAAAAATGAAGACGATAACATCGATTAGCAAACATTGTAAAACTGAAATTTAGTTAAAGGATTTCTGATGGAAAGAAAATCACAGCAAATAACTATAAACACGGGAAATAAAGGCAAAAAAATTACTTAATATAAGACATTTTATGTTCGCTAAATAAAAAATTATGTTAAGTGCCTAAAAATGACGCTGGTATTTTAATTGTTCTCCATTACAAATGGCTAAATTGAGGGTGAAAATGATTATGCTAAAACATCCAATATATAAGTGAGTCCAGTTTGCTGTTTGACGCTTTCACAGTTAGTATGGGTGATAATACTCATAACCATATGCTGATTGTATTTTTATTTTCCAAATTTTTCTCAGCCATTAAGTTTTAGGCTGTCAACCGCTTGCGAGTAAAAGGCGCGACAAAATTAAGGGGAATATAAATGTTGAACTGTATTGGGTTTCTCAGCCGTTAATACTGGAACGTTGACCACAGGCGAAAAACCGCAAACCTTACATTTTAATTGGACACGAACCGAAACAATTTTTTATCACGGGATCTGCCACAACACGAAGTTGTATTACATCGGGGTTCAGGCATAATTTAGTTTCGTGTAGGCTTCCGCAAATGCGATTGGGTAAATCAGAATCCTCTCGACGTTCGGTGATGTAGTGGTTAGACCACTCACCTCCCAAAGCGAACCGACTTTAGATCCTGCCCCCCCTCCGGATTTTCGCAAGTGGGAATCGTGCCTGACGATGCCTCTGGTCGGCGGGTTTTCTCTGGGATCTCCCTTTTCCCTCTCCCTTGAATTCCTCTGTTGTACCATTCTTACCTCATTTCACCCTCATTGGCTCTCAAGACCTCGTTATATTCCATTCACTGTTACTTCAGCCTTTTCTGAAGCCCTGCTAAAGTTATACTTCCAGGATATTCCTCCGCCTCGTGCAAGCTAAGCTCGAATAATATTGGAAAATTACACCAGAGGACAACGCACCGCATTCGTGCGTACCAAGTGTAAAAGTGTTTTGTATTAGAACAATTTCTTACTAGGCGTTGCCAACATACCTATTTTCTCCCTGTTTTTTTACTTAAATGATTTATAAATGAAGCATTATAATTTGTAGATAGAATATAAATAACATTTCAATTTAACAGAAAAAAAAGTATTTTTATGAACACAAGTATAAAACGCTTGTGATACATGGCATATGTTAGAAAAATATCTAAACACGTCATCCATAGACTATGAGCCGCCAAAATTCCTCAACCCTTCCTCCTTCAGAGACAGAGCAAATTTGTTATATTTTATCCTTAAGATATTAATTTTAAAAGTGCTTTTTGAATTTTGAAGGAGCTGTAGTTGGCGCGCATGCGCGGGCAGCTGCCAAAGGAACGGCATGTGACGCAGCTAGACTATTGCGCAATTGAGGGCGGCACTGTAAGCGACGCCTGTCGCCAGCTTGAACTAGTCCGTCAAGTTTCCGCGTAACCTTGCCGGCTTGTCACGCCGGTGGGCGTGTACGCTTAACACTACGCGGATGCACCTGCACCCCCTAGTCGTGGCGCTGGACCGGGATGCTGCGCTGGGAGCTGCCGAGCCGCCGGATGTTGAGCTACGTTTACACCGGAGCGGACACGTCCAGACGAGCATAAACGATCCATTCGCTTCTCTTCGATTCGGAGATGTTGGTGTCTAGTTTACATTCCATGAACTTTCTCCTTGAAATGCAGAAAACAGTCAGTCGAAAATGTGTCGCGCAATCTTTAGTCATTTGGCGTTTGAGAGCCACGTTGGCAGATATTTGTGCAAGTAATACAGCACTACCTGTCAGTTACACTACAGCTAACATTTTTATTGACTATTCACGGTAAAGTGAGCACTTTGGAAAGCCCTGTCTTTTATAATAATGGCAAATAAGTATATTTATTTTATAACTTCAGAATGTGGTGGAATATACACACTTTTTATTACGTACATAGCGATTACGTACATAATTTATTTAAAAAGGCGTTTAAAAGATTTAAAAAAAAAAAAAAAATGGCTGAAAGAAGAAAGTAACTTGAGCCTCAAAAGTGCTCACTTCACCGTGAACAGACTGTATCCAGTTCGAATTATTAAGGGCGCTGGCCACCAAAAGAAATCTCTTTGCTTTTGTACGGAATACCGTTCTGTTTGTAGACTTCGCTTGTAAGTACACTATCGTCCCATAAAAATAATTTAAAGCGCATACATTTTCCGATATAGCGTGTACAAATAACGATTACGGCGTTTTTGGGACGTAAAATAAACTTTTACAGAAAATGACAATGAATTAAAACATTACTCAGCAAAGTTTATTTTACGGAAAATTAAATTGGTACGAATAAACGTGCAAATTGTCCTCTTATAAAGAATCTTTAAATAAATTGCGAAAAAAAAGTATACCATGAAGAGAATTTTGAAATAACTTACCATGTGTTATGTCAGTGTGTTAGGTGTTATCTGTACATCACAAAACCAGCGCAATTGTGATTTACGTAATATTATGAAAACTCGTGCATTCCACAATTTTTGATGGGAGGAAAGTAGATATACATAATGGGTTATTGTAGTACTTGTAAGTAACGTCTCAAAGTTTAACAAATGTAATGGATATTTTGGTGACCATAGCCAAAGTAATAATTACTTGATCGGTAAACGTTTGAAACACGCTGTGAATTTGCTGTGCAGATCTGTAAGCCAAATAAGTTTGTGGCGCCGTACACCAAATACTCGTTCGACTTTACCGCACAGGTGGTTACTGTTCACGAACGCACTTCACACTGCACTGCAGCGAATAACGAGACTGTGATCGCCGTTCCGTGTCTCCAGTGTTGCCATCCCTCACTACAGTCGCAAACGTTCACGATGCGTGCAGTATTGCCGAGCTGCCTGAAATAGCTGCAACCCGCTCGACGGGTGCGTGTCACTGTCTGCCTATTGTAGTCCATACACTGTTACTTCCTACTTTCCTGAAGCCCTGCTAAAGTTCTATCAGGCTATCCCTCACACTCGTGCAAACAAAACGTAACGAAGTCGACGCACATGCATTTGTACGCACTCATTTTAATATCATTTTTCATGATAACCATTTATTAGTAGGGATTACACACGCTTTTTCTCCCCGTTTTCATTCGTATTAACCATACATTAAGGTTGAAGTAAAGCAACTGCCTAAGGAGCACTGCACATACTGTACAATGCGAAAAATTCATAAAAAATTAGTACAGACAACGTAAAAATTGCCAAAAAAGTATGATTTATGCTGTATATGAAAGAAGAATGTATATATTTTGCAACATTATGACCAATTTTATAGTAAAATATACTTTTTAAATGTAAAAAATTAATTTAAGGATATTTCGGTTTTGGATGCTTCGGAAAGCAGAATTAACAAGATTATTTTCGTCAAGAAAGATTGTCATAACATTTACTATGGTCATGTGTAATGAAATCATAGTAATAATACTGTGTATCATGCCAATTTTATAATTAACTTCATTTACGTCAGTTTCAGACATAAATGTGTGTGACAAATGGATGCATATAAAATCAATTATAAAATTTTTTCCCCAGATTATTATTACAATTTCCTTACACACAATCATAGAAAATATTATGACTATATTCCTTGACGAAAATTTCCGTGCAAATTTTGCTTTCTGAAGCATCCAGAATGGAAATATGCTTAAATTTGGTTAAAAATACAGACTATTTTAATCGATTATTTCTTTTATATTTATAAATTATATTTTAGTGAAGTATTCTGTACTGTTGCAAAATATATACATTCTTCTTTCGCCTACAGCATAAATCGCACTTTTCTGACAATTTTTATGTTGTCTGTACTACTTTTTTTATGAGTTCTTCGCTGCATAGTCAGGTGCAGTGCTCCATAGCCAGGTTGCTTTACTTCAACCTTAACTTTTTTTTTGTAGATAATATATAATTAAACAAAAATTGACACTTTAGTGTTAAAAGAAGTAGGAAACAAGCAAACATTCTCGGGGCGATACTCGAAATGTTTGATTCAGAAAGTCTGGAGATAGCTTGGATAGACTATAAAAATTGCTGCGCGCTGTTATTTTTTTGGTGCATTCTGTGCAAACTGTTCTCTCCCCTTAAATTTTTCATGAAATGTTTTCTTCCCCGCTATCACCACGAAGTTCCGCGAAACATTTTGGGTAGTAAACGTGCTTTCGCCCAAGTTTTACAGTTGTACACGTGTGTGTCAAGTAGTGTTTCGACTTAACGTGTGTAGGTTTTCGGGACGTAGGTATTTGCTCGGACTGAAACTGAATAAATTTCCCCAAACATATTCGAGAGTTGGGTTTACCAATTTATTTAAAAGCAAACCTAGCATGCACGGTGCCTATTAGTAAACCAGGATTGACGAATTTGCCACTCATATGACGCATGTGTCGACCTTACAGGCCAAGAGGACATGGCTGAGTTGAAAGGAGTAGCAGGGAGAGATAGTCTTTTCACTTTTGATCGCACAAACTAATCCATTTTTCCCTTGTTTATGTGCGTAATTTCACAACACACTAGCACATTTTAGGACGTGGAATGTGCTATCCACGGGTCACACCGTGACTGGAGCTAGTAATATGGATAGTTGGTAGAGACCTGAAGAATTCGCGGATTCCTTTTGGGACAAGCTAGAATTTAAAACACGCGTGTTGACACTTCCTCTGGAGAACGCTGGTAATTCGTCGCCTTATACAGTCGCAGCAGAAAAACCAATCCAGTTCAAATCGGAATATTTGCACACAAGACTGTAGTCTATCCTTCAGGTCATAGAACTCGCGAATTTTTTTTTGGTCTCTGATAGTGAATTTTTTAAATTTATTGTACCCCTTTTCTTGTAAATGCTGGTTGTCGAGGCGTGCGCCAAAACTGAAGTTGTTTGAATTCTAATATATCAATGGATTTAGAACCAGTTTACAAAATTACGTTCTGCTTTTTCTGAGGAAGTTTGCAGTTTTTGCTGTAGTTACCAGATAAAAAAAAATTCTGTCAATCTGCGATAGGTATTCTAACATAACATTGATTTGATGTTACATGTGTAATTAGCAAACATCGATAACGCCAATACTGTTTCCATTTCCTTATCGCTATTACTACGCATAGTTGCTGGCTTCACTGTGTTTATGTACCTCTGAACTCTGTTCTTCCCCCCTTTTTTTTTTCTCTCTCTTCCCCGGCCGAATCGGATTCCAGCGTTCGCATTTGAATACAAACCAGACGTGTTTCCCACCCGCAAAACCGGTTTTAATTTTTTTTTTTCTGAGCATCCTTCGCGAGATGAAATGCGTCTTATTTCCGTGTCGGTAAGTTGCGTGTTGGGATTTTGTGATTGCGTAACTCTGTTTTCGCGTTCGCTAGCGAAGCTGATAATGCACGTGCATAGCAGTTATCTACGTAACTGTTATTTTAATCACGTATCACTCGACTGATACTGTTCAGATTTCTCTCGGTTATGAATTTGAGAGTAATAGTATGCACATTCACGAATGTGATTCGAAATAAAAATTGTCGGGTGCGCGGGTTTGTAGTAGAGTAGAGAGATTTGGGCGTTTATCATAGAGGTCTTGAGATCGAATGAGGGTTAAGTATAGTGAGTATGGAGCAGCTCCGGAATGGAAGGGCGGGAGAAACGAGAGATCCCCGAGAAAACCCGCCGACCAGAGGCATCGTCCGGTACGGGCTTGTAAAATATACTGTGGGGAACCATTGCCGATTTTAGCTCAGGTTTTAAAAACCAAGCTTGTTAGGGTAGAAATAAGATCTTAAGTTATTTCGATATGACTTATTTTTCTCAAGAGATTCACATCTGTAACCCTAGTCAGTACTAGTCATTCTTTAATATTTTTGTTCCACGCGGTAAAACACAAGTACAACTGAAACCGGAAAAAAAAAAACCTATTAACTAGTCCTCTAGGCCATGCCAAGCTTTGAGTTTGTCTGGTAATTTTGTGAAATCTGTTTTTACGTGCATACGCATGTGTCAGTAAGCAAATGGTCTCGGAAGAAAATTTCTTCCCGCGGAAGATAAACTATTAACTACAGCCGCCACTTTTTTTTTCACCCCATAAAAATTTCCGAAGAGGAAAAAATAGTGAAAATGGTTGAAAACAGCATTTCTATTCTTACTTGCACAGTTTCCTTGCCGGAAATGTTTTCACGCCTTTAATATCATAGCAATGTTGCATATCTAATTTGCGAGAAATTCAGCTATAGGCTGTTCACGGTAAAATTAGCACTTTGAAAGCCCTGCTTAAGATCCGCACTATCTACCAAAAAGTAATTGTGCACCCGTGAAGATAGGTAATTCAGTACGCCAGTTGACTTGCGTTTCACGGCCTTCAGCGCAGGACCGCTGGTGTTTGTCCGTGGTAACATGAACACAGAGGGCTATTGTAACAGTCTGGATAATGAAATACTCCCAACATTGTGGCGTTTTTACGGAATGGACCCGTGTTACTCCCAGGATGACAATGCCAGGTGCCATGTTTCAAGGGCTACTATGCAGTGGTACGCCGATAACAATGTTCGCTGATTGGACTGGCCCGCCCAGAACCCTATAGATAATCTTTGGGACGAATTGGATAGTCGGGCGAGGGCTCGTCAGGCGCGGCCAAAATCCATTACTCAACTCATGGAATGGTTGTAAGAGGAATGGCGACGAATCTCCGTGGATGTCCTGCAAACACTCGTAGAGAGCATGCCAGACAAGGTGGCTGCTGTTATAGCCGCAAGAGGTGGCCCTACGAGATTCTAACGAGGTGACAACCACTGAGCAGACATTGTGGATGCCATGGGCCTCGCCAGTTTATTCATGCGTCGGTCGAGTGAATCTGTGAAATTATTAGAAAAGTAAATATTTTACAAATCTGCTCATTTTTACATTTCACTGCATAAAAAAATGAAAGAATTAATTTAAGTTATTAATATGATCGTCTAACACTTTTGATTCGACGTTGAGATGTGGAACTACTTTACCACCAACGTTACCAACTTTGCTGCGCGCATGTCACGCAGTGCGCCTGTTGAAATATATGCAGGTGGGAGCAGTGACTTTTTTCTAAAGTTGGTTTCAAAAGTTCTCACCTTATCATGAACAGCATTTACCCGAAAATGCATATCACCACTTTGGAAGGTCCCGGCGCAATATTTCCTTATAAACAGACGCAGGAGCCGCGGTGGTATAGTGGCTAGACTACTCGCCCACCGCCTAGGGCGAACCGGGTTCGATTCCCGGCGGGGTCGCTCCCGTATTTCCGCATGTGGAAATCGTGTCGGACGATGCCGCTGGTCGGCGAGTTTTCTCTGGAATCTCCCGTTTACCCCTCCCTTTAATTCCGGCACTGCCCCATACTCGCATCGTTTCACCCTCATCGGCTCTCAAGACCTCGATGTTAAGGGCCGCCCAAATCTCTTCACTCACTAAAACTAGGATTCTTCTTAAGGTTACAATTAACAAAAATGCCACCTCGTGTAAATACCGTAAACCTCAGTTTTCGAATAATTCGTGTTTACTTTCAAAATAATATTTTCCAGTACCTGGCAGGTGGGGCATGCACAATGTACCCAATAACACACTTCTGCAGCTATTAAAGGGAGGGGGAGATTACAGAGAGAGGTACATTACAGTGGTACTGTAATAAACTTTTTCTTATACAACTGCTTCAAAAATGTGTACCTCCCTTATAGACCATTATGTCGTATACATGTCTCAACTTCTTTTTTCGAACGTTTGATTGTAAGAGTGCGAAGTAACCGCGAATAGGGTCTAGCAGCTGTTGTGGCGCGTCCTTAGCCGTGCAGAGCGGCGGGAGGCTGCGACCCTCGTGCCGTACCAGCTGGCGTGATGGCGGTTGGAGCAAACTGCCGTATTTGGTCGGCGGATAGTTCAGTGCGTGTTTAGGCCGCGTGTGAGTGCGCGCGCGCGCGCACGCGGCCGGCCGGCCTCCAGTCTCGTGGTGACCCCGTTCTGTCGTTGGCGAACTGTGCCACTTGCCCCTGCAGTACCTCACCTGACGTGCGCCGACACTCACCTGTGCCACCGCCTGCAGTGTGGCGGTAGGGCGTTTTGTTGCTTGTCGCACAGGGGGAGGGGGTGTAACACACTCCCATTTGCTTCTAAGGTTAACACCAGGTGGGATGGACTCCCGCTTTTTTTTTGTGAAATAGTTTGCGCGGATGCGCGTATCTCGGAAAATAATTTTTTTGCAAATACCACTTGATCAGACAAGATAAAAAACAATTATATATATATATATATATATATATATATATATATATTACACTTGGAGGAAACACAATCGTGCAAATGATCAAAGGTCGCACTTTTAAAGCTTGCCTATGCAGTTTCCTTAGGCCGGGAACACACGGCAAGCTTCACGGGCCGGGTCCGGCCCGTCCAATTTTGATGATACATGGAGAGGCATTTGGCAGCACACACGGACACGGGCCGGGCGCCCGTGGACGGGCGTCGGGCGTTTTCCGGTGCCGTGTGTTCCCGGCCTTAACCACGTACAGTGCAAGCCCGGCCCGTGCCCGTGTGTGCTGCCCAATGCCTCTCCACGTATCATCAAAATTGGACGGGCCGGACCCGGCCCGTGAAGCTTGCCGTGTGTTTCCGGCCTAAGCGGCGTAGATACGGGCGTAGTTTAATCTGTGGTCTTTCATCGCGTGTAATAAAACCCCACTGTTACAGATCTAATTTGCACAGTACAGCGACACGACGGAAACACTGCACGCCGTGCGCGTAGGAGCGACGAGGCGCCAGGCGTGCGTGTTTGTGTCGCCCGTATCGCTCCCTCGCGTCATGACTTAGCCGGGTGGTGGGGGGGGGGGGGGGAAGAGTGCAGCATCCTCTCTTAGAGGTCTACAAAAATTACACCAAAGGGACAACACACCGCATTCATGCGCACCTAGTAAATATCATTTCGCATGAGAAATATTTCTCATTAAACAGTTCCCATGCATCTATTTTCTCCCAGTTTTTATTCAGATTATTTATAAACGAAATATTAGGGTTCATATATAATTTAAGGTAAAACTTTATTTCAGCCTAAAACAAGATATTTTAATGTTAAAGAATAACAATTGTGATATATGATCTGTTTCGGAAACACACGTCATATATGGGGTGATTATTTGATGGCTAGATTCAAAAAGTGTGAAGAAACCGCGATATTGTGCGGCATACTGCTTAATACAATTTTGTAAAGGCTGTGCACGTCTTAGCACTTTTGAAAGCGCTGCTTTAGATCTACGTTGTCTGTTCATCCACCGTATGTACAATTAGCATTGCCATGGGCCTGGTCGCATAATTCATGCGTCGGTCAAGTGAAACTGTAGAATTATTGATAGCAAAGTAAATATTTAATGAATTTGCATCTTCTTCCACTTATATCCGTTGAGACAAAAAAATGAAGGAAAATGAGTAATTTCAGCACTCTCAAGTGTTCACCCAAGTCTTAATCTGACTCTGATATGGAACTACTTTCTCTTTGTCTTTAACCAACTTTACTGGGCGCATACCAGTCAGCGTGGCCGTTAATATGTATGCAGGTAGAGGCAGTGACATTTTTCGTTGGTCGATTTCAAACGTGCTCAAATAATCGTGACCAGTCTATAGTGTCTGTACCTATTGTTCGTTTACCTATGTAGCCGCTCTTAGCGACGAGGGTTGGTGGGATGGACCTCCTCGTCCAAGGTCGAGAAGTGAGGGAGCGATACGGGCGACACTAACACGCACTTCTAGCGACCTCATCGCTCCTACGCGATAAAAGACCACAGGTTAAACTACGCCCGTATCTTTGTAGTTTTCTCTTGCCGCTTAAGGAAACTGCATAGGCAAGCTTTAAAAATGCGATATTCGACCATTTTCACGAATTTTTCTCTCCAAGACTACACTTAATATGACAAAAGTAAAAAAATAAGGGCATAGATAGTCTATTTTTTCTGAGAAAAAGTCGTATTTGCAGAACATTTATTTATACCTTGATACGCGTGTTCGCGCTAATAACACTCTTACGAGCTGGTGAGGGTGAAGTGAGGTGAAGATGGAGCAGCGGGGGAAACGGGAGTGATCCGAGAACACCCGCTTGTTCAATATAACCAAAGTTGGAATTTTTTTGTATACTGAAGCCATATAACAGCCGCAATCTTGGGGAGCTACGTATGAAAATAAATGTTTTCCAGATATGCGTGGTTTTTACTGTTAAATTTTTATCGAATACTTGGAGACAAATAATATATGTTTGATGTGATTTGTAATAACTTAATTCACGTTATTTGAACTTTATAAAGGGATCGGTGTAACTCAGTCGGCAAAACACGAGTATATCAAAAATTGCCGCTTCTTACTTTAATAAATTAAACACGGGAAGATGTTTAAATCAATCATTTTCAGTGCTCAGCTCGAAAGAAAACTAAAAGATTTGTAAACACTATATCAGACGAGAGCACACATTTAAACATTTGAACTGTCTTGAGTAAATCTGCCAGTATTAATACATGAAAAACAACTTGAATGATATTTTTTGTATCAACAACCCTGGTGTCTATGACAACATGAAGTAAGCCCTAGAGTACTATTTAAGTCATGAAACATAAACATAAGTGGACAGGGACCAACGGGCCCCATCCGATAAGGCTCGCGAAAATTAGGACGCAAGTGAAGATACTAACGCGGGTGAAGATAGACTAAAACTTCCTGTCAGAAGTCGAGTCTGCCTCCACACTTGAACCCTCACCCCGCCATCCTCTCCGGAGACAGAGGAATTTTAACTTTTGGCATTTTTAAATTATAACGTAACCTTCTCCTTTCAGATTATAACAAAATATAATTTTAAGCCTATGTAATTTTAATTTAACCTTTTTTTTTTTTTAATTTTTATAACGCGGCAAATGTTATGTTTCTACTATTTTCCAAATTTATTTTAAATTCTATTAATACCAGTTACGGCCTTCGACTGAATACTGGTGACATTTTAATACGTTCTGTTCTGTCAAGAGATCGTCGAGTGCCCCTGCGCATCGACGGATGACAAAGTTCGCCACGTATTTCACGTGCTACAATCCGGTCGATAGCGTAGAGAATCGAACCCTGCTCGACTCAGTGGGGGAGGGGCGATTAGTCTCGACTACACCACCGCGGTCTCTAGCTGTTCGGAGAAAGCATCCGCGTGTTTCTCCCAAAGTCTGAAAGTAAACAAGGCAGTGAATGCGTAACAACTCTAAAGAATTTAGGGTACTGAATTTTTCGCTCGTATATGCCAGATAGTTATGAACTTAAAGTTTGTTATAGTTTGTATTTATTGCATATGAGTTTTTTGAACAAATGAAGATTGTTTTTGTTGGTTTAATGTACATTATTAAACAGTTATTTTTCAATATATTTTGCCAGCGGATTTTTTTACGGAAGCGTGTTATTTCTAAATTAAACACCATGAAAAAAATATAAAAGGTGCCGTACTCGTTATGTACGATTGCATAATGTGATATTGAGCTATTAAAACGTATTATTACTAATATTAAAGGCGCCAAGAACCAAATGCTTATTAGTGGAAGCTGTGCAGCCAGCAATAACATTCGGTATAATCATTGATATCGTACAGTTACATAGTAAAACATTGAATCTTACAATAATTAATTTCTGGAAAAGCAGAGGAAAAAGAGAGAACAATTTTCACACACACATTCACGCACTCTCGCACATACAAATGCGCGCGCGCAAAACTACCACTTGCTTGTAGAATATTTGCATTTATAATTTTGCTTTCAGGGACATCATATTGCAAATTACCTACACTAAGCGTGATTCATCTCAGTTTCTGTTGTTACAGCAGGCACTTGTTTAGAATCACTGGGAGGTTTTGTTTCCGTTGAAGCTGTGGTCAAGCATTCAGAGCGGACTTTTGAAAAGCAATAGTGTGTCAAAGGTTGAAACGGAAGTGGGTTGTATTCAGAGATGTAGGTCTGCAGTAGCTTACCAATACTGAGAACAAATGAGGTCGGATTAAGTTGATAGTTTCCAGTTCAGGAAGACAACGGCATTTTTTATATTCTGAGTTTCAGTCGCTGTTGCACATATGCACAACTTACAACCTTCGAAAAGAGAGGCATGGGCTGGCATAAATACCTGGTAGGGGTGTTTTTGTGTCGTCCACATTCCTCCGGTTTTATTCACATTCGTCGAAGTGCATTTATGCCTTTGTAAAAGCCTATTTGGCAAACTTGATGAAAGAGCTAAATTGTATCATGTAAGGAAGATGTGTAATTGACCCAATAAAAAATTGTTGGGCCATCTCCAAAATATTGTCTTTTATTGGCTATCTCGCTTCATTCCAGGATCACCATTTGTAATTTCAAGTAACTGTCCTAATCAATTGTCGTTATGTCGTCTTCCGAGATATCATGTTTATTCAAACCTGAAATGTTTCTCACAATAAATTTTTGAAGGTTATATTGTGGTGACATGTTGTATTTTTTTAAATGCATGCTGTAGTTTTGGATTAAAACTTAAAATATTAAATTTCTAAGTGTCACTCACATTATGCACCATGTCTGTGGTTATAAATGGAGAACTTAATATTTCGTGCATTTGTTTATTCGCATATTGCTGGTTTTTATCGAAGTCCCTTGCGGTGACTGAGTGGTCTAACATACCTGGGTTAGGATTTGGTTCCCGTCCGACTTCGGATTTAGTCTGAGACACTAAACGTTTAGACATTGACAGACGTTACGACTCCATTCTTGGTAATAATTTTATGGTACGTATTTATTTTAAGAATATACACTAGTGATAGGAATTGTAAGAGACACACACGCTGTCATTAGCTTAAACGTTTACACCCAGACTTCCATTATGTGGACGGCCGCCGAGTATGCTAGTCACTAGCACACAAGAACTTGTATACTAGCTAGTGCCGTATACTGCTGGTCCTATTTTTATCTTTCTTGTGCAACTCGAATGTAGACAAAGTATTATTGGTGCTGATAATATATCTGGTTTTTTTTTTTTAATACGAAAAAATATTTACTAGACCCACTCTCATTATTTCGGTGTACGAATGAAAAAAGAGCATGTTGCCTTGTTTGTGAGAGTGGTTGCGCATTTGAGTGTTAAATGTTTAAGATGTGTACATTTTGTTTGTTGCTCTCAAACTAGTGTCTTGTGCCCGTATCGTACAAGGTCTTGCTTACTAATGGCTATTCACGGTAAAGTGAGCACTTTTGAAAGTCCCTCTCATTTGGAATAATAGTCTGAATAAATGTTTTATTTTAGCGTTAGACTTTAAACTTCCGTGTGCGGTGGAATGTACACACTGTGTTTACTATTTGAATGGTAATATTAATTTAAAAAGGTGGTTAAAATATAAAATATGGCTGAAAAGAACTAACTAGGGCCTCAAGTGCTCACTTTACCGTGAACAGCTTATAGCTAGTATGCACCGTAGTGTTCACTTTCTTGTACAAGAAAGATGCTCATGTGTATTGGGCTCAAGCATCTCTTTTTTAATGACGCTGAAAGTGTGAATGTTTTCCATCGGTTGTAGTTACGTTGCTCCGGGATTGACAAGGCAGCATCAGTTCTTTACTAGACTTTTCGTTCGAGGGGTGAGTTTGTGAAGCAGTGTTTGTTCGGCGCTGTCGTGACGTAAGGACGGCTGTGTTGACGGCTCGTGTTTGTCGTGTTGCAGGTCGAGCGTGCCAGCGCAGGCGGAACTGTCGAAGAGCAAGAGTCACTCTGCCGTGGCGACCAGCCTCGCCAGGAACAATCTACAGGTGAGTGACGGCTGTTAGACCCGGCAGCCCGCGTTTTCAGTTCGCTTCAGAGGTGCAATTTTTTTCTACTCTACCTTATATCTGGGTGTTAGGGGAAAGGAAGCCCGAAAGTAGGGCGGAATTTTATTGCATGTCGGGACTAACCCTGTACGCCTACAAGGGAAGGAAGTCATGCAAGGAGGCGTACATCACGGCGGAGAGGGATTGGGCAGCCATGGCCAGCAATTGGAGCCTCCACAAGTGGCCTATAGCTAAGACTATAACTAGAAGAACAAGAGAAAAACCGTCGAGAGAGACGCTCTTCAGAGGTGCGCGTAGTTCACACACTCCGAATCGAAGTGTCCTCGGTGGACTACAAAATAAAGGCAGTGGCAAATATTAGATTATGTAGGTGACCAAATTCCATCTTGAATAAGAAAAGCAACATTCAGTAGATAGTGAAATTGAGAGATTTTGGGTGGCTCTTAATAAGGTCTTGAGATCCCGAGGGTAAAACAAGGCTAATATGAAACAGCGCCAGAATGATTGGGTGGGGAAAATGGGAGATCCCGAGAAAACCCGCAGTGTCATGGCCCCGCTAGATTCCCACATGTGAGAATCAGTGTGTCTCCACCGGGAATAGAGCTCGGTTCGCCTTGGTGGGAGGAGTGTGTTTCAACCGCTATATCAACTGTATCCTTCAATAGGAAAGAATGTTTATACTTGAATATGCATTGGAGACTAGTTCACAATCAGATTGCGACATGGGAATGAGACGACTCGTGCTACTAATGCCAATTGTGATCAGCAGTATTGTGCACCTCCCCACTAGCAGAAAACAAATGACTCTTTGTGACTTATACTGGAAGGTTGCAACAACATACATGCCCTAAAAATGTATGCGTACAGGTACATAGTAAAACAAAAAAAATTCTCTCTCATATTCGTGGAGCTGAGGGATGCTTTAGTCTCTCCCTCTCATCCATGAGAAACAGGTTATAGCTGATTATTCAACACTTTACAACGTTAAGTGGTAGTTACATGGCCCTGCAGCTTATTTTGTTTTGATGTAGATATCAGACCAGCAGATAGTTTGGTGTGGCTAAAATAAATTGCTATTGAATTTATGTGATAAATTATTTATTGGGTCTTGCAAATTTTCTGTATAAAAATTCGAAAATAAATTGCGGGGTGGGGAGAGGCACTCACAGGTGGTGGTTATTGCATACTAAGGTGAGCAACTATTATTCTCAGGGTGTCCGTCCCCCCTGTACGCAATGATGCAATTCTCCTTCCCTCTAGAATCGTTTTCTGAAAGGTGTGCAAGTAGAATTTGCCCCCTTTTTTTTTTTTTTCAACATAAGCAAGTGTATGCTCACTCACTCGTGTGCTCGCTCTCGCTCACTGGCAAAAGTTCTTAAACCAAAAATTAGAAACATATTTCCTTTTTAATTATTTTATGAACATTCAAAATTTTTCATTCAGTCAGATGATATCACAAAATATGAGGAATTTAAATATTAACATTACTTATCCCTGTAGCACCTAAACAGCAAGTTCTGTAAGGGAATGTGGTTTATAACCTTTTTATAGGTAGTTTTCTTAAGAGTTATTTGCGTAATGTTCTAAAATGGATACTAAGTGAAATAAACTAATTGTTAAACATTTTTTTAAAGATAATGCTGAAACCTGTAGTCACAGAAGGGTGCAAATTAAAATGCTGCAGAAAGTATTTCGAAATACAGAAAGTTAGTTTGTTTTGGGTTCACCTACTTTTTCCTCCCCCCATATTAAACAATTTTACCATTCTTGGTGAAAGTCCTGACAAATGTAACACCAAAGCTTCAAAAAGGAAAAACTAAAAAGGATATGTGTTGTGAGAAGGCTTCAGAATGCAAAATTAGATAGGTCTGGCCTTTCTGCAGTCAAAAAATTCTTTCCTGTTCATCTAAACCAATAGTCTTTCTTTTACTCACACAACAAACTGTTTGAACACAAACTTTTAACCTCCCCCCCCCCCACCCATTAAAATTTTTATGACTCAGTTTTTTTTGCATCATCAAACACCCGTTTGGGCACCCCTGTTATTCTGAACTTTGATTAGATGGTGATGAAGTATGTCTCAGAATTTGAAAGCTTGTATTGATTTCAGAAATTTGTCGTAAGCATTCTCTCATTTCATAATTTCTGCAGAATATTATTTCAAAACCACATTTGTTGTTAACTTTAAACACATTAAATGATGTCAGATTAAATTTTAAACTGCTTTGATGTTAATTTAAGTTGGGAATTTTCACCAATAGGGTTGTGGCATCATTTTTGTTAATGTGTTAGCTATTACTTTTAGTTGTATAAATACCAGCATGTTCTCCATTTGTAAAATGATTCACATTTGTTTAACTAGTGGACGAAAATGCAGTTTTCTTATGCGCAGGTTACCACAAAAATCCAGTCCAACAGGCACTCTGTGGAGAACCATGTATCCGAAAACTTCACAGGCTTTATTCGCGATGGAATCAGGCGGAGCTTCACTCAGCCCATGACCAACCTCGAACAGAAGGAAGCCGGTGACAAGGAGATGAACGGAACCAGCATTGCAGACAGGTGTGTACACATGCCTCGGTGTGGCTGTCCGAAGGTTCTCAACAACTTTGTTAATTCCGTGAACAGCAATTTGTTCTGGAAGTTATGAGTTTGGGTTATCAGGTGTGTGGTTTTGTTTTCCTATGATAAGAATGGAAATCATAATTTCCTAAAATTTTTGTGGATTTTCCACCTAACTGATTTACAGTGTTCACCAGGATTGCTAGGATTAGTGTGCTTGGTACTCCATGGCACACAGATATTTTTAAAACACTCGCCAACCAGTATCTTTAGACAGTACTTGGTGTAAGGTAAAGTATGTTTTAATTGTTGAGGATGTTGCTATGTTGACCATTTAGGGGAAGTAAAAACGTTCTCTTCAGACTGACACTGATGTACTAAAATGAAGCAATTATAAATAGCAAAGACATAATTTAACAAGTTGAAATAACATAGTTGTCTTTAGAAAAAAATACCTTTTTTTTTAATCTTAAATGTTGAAGGTATTGGAAAATTCTTTAGGCTGATTACTTACTTTTAATGAATGTGCGTAACATGCACAACGTTGAGATAGCTATTAGCTAGCTGTTCTGTGAAGTGATGCAAGTAGTGTATGAAGTCCATGTGGCAAGTCTTTCAATTTAATCTATATTCTTCCCTTCTTGCTAGTTTCCGAGTGGATGCGATGTGTGATGAACTATGTGGTATCTCTTCTGGCCAGAAGTATACAAGAATGGCTCATTTTGAGCATCAGCAGTGATTTGTCAACCATACAGTGAAAGATTTATGTAATTCACATCATAAGCTCTTGCTGAGTGTGCTATGATCCAATCTGGGCAGCGAGAATTTACGGAATCCTTCATATCTCATTTTAATAAGAGGAAAACCAATAGTTACTCAGAGTAACAAGCATGGTTGGAACATTACAGCTATTCTTTACTAGGCATCTCAAGGTTGCCACCAGAAATCCAGAGGACTGTGGTGGCTGAGCAGTTGGCCTGCTTGCCTTACCAAGGCGAACCGGGTTCAATACCCGGCCAGGTCATTCCTTTATTTTCACAAGTGGGAATTGTGCCAGACAATGCCACTGGTCGGTGGTATTTCTCGGGGATCTCAAGTTTCCCCCGCCCTTGCATTCCAGCGCTGCTTGATTCTTACCTCATTTCACCCTCATTGGCTCTCAAGACCTCATTAAGAGCCTCCCAAAAATCTTGACTCGACTCAAACAGAAATTCAGTAATTGCAACCTCCTCTTGAACTCACTGGGTCATTGCGTACACACATGAGGGCTGAGCACCTACATCAACAGTGTCAAAGAAGCAAATCCTATTTCTGTGTGCAAATTACTCTGCCTTGGCTGGCGACATCCTGGCCAAATGCGAGAGAATATAATTCATTTTTATAATTTTCTCTACATATTTTACTTGTTTAATCCATAAAATATATGTGTATGTGAAACACATATCATGTATGAAGAATCATATTAGCTAAACATTACGCCGGCTAACCGCCAGCTGCGCTAAGCCCATGACGGCGCTCACCACACACGTGACATGTGTGCAAAGAGGCTCCAATTTGAACTTTCTTATAATGGAATATTATTTGTAGTGTAAAATGTGTGTCTTTATTTTTCAGGGTCTAAAATGTTTTAAAGTGTTTGAAAATGTATGTATGTCAAAATTGAAAAATGTTTGGTTATGAATTCAAAGTGTGCGCTGCGCAGGGACTAAGAACAGTAATATTCCAGCATGAATGCCATCAGAAAGAGACATTAAAATTATACAGAAAATTAATAAGAAACATCTAAAATGTAAAACTATATTTAAATTATTTTGTGCCACTTTATTTTCATATATAAAATTTTACTCGGCGTGCATAGCACTTCCGCTTAAGCGAACCCCGTAGGCAACCATGGTAGGTCGGTGCGACGCTAGCCTCGGTGCAGTCGTCGTAGGATGTCTGGCAAGGTAAGACTGTGTCATGTACGCACTTCAAACTTTTTGCACTGCTGTAGATTTCCATTGCTCTTTCTTAGTATACCAGTTAACCTTTGCTCCCGCACGTTTTTACTACATAATTTCCAAAGCATGATGCTTCCGCGTAAATAATTTGTGCCCTTTCGGCTTTTTGGAACTTAGAGGAAAAAGGAAGGAAAGATGTCGGAGAGGCCACGCGGCCCACGTAACTTGAATCAGGCACAATTTGCCTATGCTAAAGGTGCTTCATTGTAATTTCTGTATTATTGCTGTGCGCAATTTTGAGGGCTTGTTTTTATGTATGCATTCAAGGGTATTTTTCATGTTTAATCATTGTACGGCCACATCTTTTGCGACCACGTGGTTCATAGCTGCCAAGTCTATATCTGTGCCAGCCCTGCAGTTTGACGGTTTATTTGTGTAATATCATGTGTGCCAGAATTTATTTCAGGGTTCTATGGCAATTTTTTCAAGGTTCAATGTATTTTTCTCGTAATTGATGAGTTGTATGCCTGACCACGCGGTCATTTCTCATGTCTGATTTTCTTGCCATCCGGCATGCTAGAGACTCAACCGATTCTACCTGCAACGGAATAATAATTTTTCCAACCAGAATAATATCTTGTCTGACCAGAATCTGCTGTCTTTGCGGAGAAATTCACCATTTTCACGTGCACCACGTGCTCCGCTGCAACACTTATCTAGCGGCATCTATGCCATCAATACTGCTTTCACGCACTTGTGTGTTTGTTGTGACCACTCATGTGTGCCTCATCATTTCATCATTTTCCAAGGGTATTTATGTGATAGAATGTAATTTTGTTCGGTGACGTTATTTCCGTCCTAGCCAGCTATGTACAGGCCGTCACCTCACTAACCACGTGCTGCAAGACGAGTCCCAACGAGTCCGCGTTAGTGATGCCAAATAATCACACATATTTGTGTGTCTTGTCTCATTTTATTATTCTTTGCGCCCTCTCTTGAGGGAAAATAGTTAGTTGATCCTAGCAGCTGGGGGACCCCCTTCCCTTGTGAAAATTGTGTTTTCAAGCACCACAGAAAAGTCATCCACTTGGGAAGTGCGCTAGAGTAATTGCGAGCTGGGGAGCACCCAATTGGAGTTAGCTAGACACGACCGAGAGTAATTAACGAATAAAATTCTGGCGCATTTTCTTTGTACGAGTGGTAATAATAAAAGGTACTAGTAAAGTGCAACAAGTTTTTTTCTTTTTGTAATGATAGCTACCTCTTGCCATTGTTTTCTAAAAGTTTAGTAATGATGTTTATTAATGCAACGTGTATCGTAAGTACACTTGGGGGAGATGGACACACAGAACCCACAGCATCCCTGAGAACCCTGAGTCTCAACAGTGCGGTAACTGGGAAACACCGCTGGTGCCCTCATCAGTAAGTAACTTGTATCTTCGTTCGTCTTGTCTCACCCGACGGCGTCACACACTACAGTAAAGTGCTACTTTATTCTAATGAGTGTAGTTTTTCTACCGAGACATCCCTTTTTATTTCTATTAATTCTAACTGATGGTTTCAGAATCTTGTGTGTTAATTCTTCCATACTAAATGGCTGTTTTGCAGGAGAATTTGAATGTAGCATTTGTTTTTCTCTTCCATTTAGAATTGCTTTACCTAAATTTTGACCCTGATGGTTGGTCTTTTCTTCCCCCTTTTGAAAACTAACTGGATGGTAATTAATCTTCTTCTGCAAGAGTATCTCATGATTAAATGTGTGAATATTGTCACTGGTGACAATTACTTAGTTCATATTTGGTCTCAACATCTTGCAGATGTCTTACTGATAGCGTGACCTAAAGTTTATGTAATTACTGCTGAAAACCATTTTTGACTTATGGTAATATATTTATAATGGAACGCAAAAAATTACACTGGGCAGGTTTTCACATGTAAAGTCATGCAGGATCATTTCAAATAGGCAACAAAGCATTGTAGATTTGCAAGAGTATGGGAAAAGTGAAGAACTTAGACCAAAGAAGGAATTGAAAGGATGCAAAGAATCTTTATTTAAAAGTGAGTTTTGTGCATGGTGGGACAGAAAGCAAAAATGTCAATCCACCATTCCACCCACAGTCTGCCATAGATTTTTCCTTGCCTGAAGGAAAAAGTACCAGTCCAACGTTGCCATGATTGCTCTTGGACAACCACTACTACACTTTAATACAGCTGTTCCTGTCTTTCAAAATGCTCCACGCTTTTGACAATGCTGTGTGCAGTTGTCAACTTCTCGGCCATACTAGTCACACTTCATCTTCAAACTTCCCATTGATTGGACCTTTGTTAAAGTTGTCAAGATTTTGTCTATGGGACTGTCTGTTGGTCATACCAGACATTGTACAGCAACAGACAATGCTTAACCTGTTATAATGATTTGCATTGTGCAATAACTTGTACTGCATTGCTAAGCATGTACTGTACTTGTGCTTTATAGCCTTTGCACATATCCACAGTGTCATGCTACTTAAAAAACACATGCTCTACTGTACTGGACATTAGGCGAGTAATTAGTCTTGGTATATCCTGCATGTTCCTGCTATGTTCTCCGCTTCTTAATTTTTACACACCAGTGTAGGCATTCGATAGATTCGTGGGCCAATGTAGATTCAGTTTTCAGTTACCAGATGTATTCTTTAGTTGCTGATTTTTTTCTCGTAGTTTCTTTTATCTAACCTTGTCAGTAGTTTGCCTTAACTGCAGCTCAGCTGTTGAACATTCTATTTTCTTTCAGTTTCCATGCAAGGAGTGCAAGAAATTGAAGATTCATATATACGTGACTCCAATGGCATGTGTTAGTTTTTCATTTTAGAGAATCGTGTTGAATTAGATGCAACGTAGTGTACAACTAAAAGGACTGCACTGCTGCCATGACTTTTCCATAGTTACGGAGTATTACAGATTTAAATTTCTCTGCAATCCTGCTGTATGATTAGTGATGTGTTACTCCTTATTCTTGAACAATTTTGCATATTCGCTATCAAGGGAATCTAAAAATTCCAGTTAAAAATATTGCTTACATGCAGTAACGGTTGCGGGTGTAATGTTATCCATTTGAAAAATCAAACCAATTTTAATATGCATCCAGTATAATTAAATCTGCCATACCTTAAATTAGTTCAGAGCTGTTCAGATCTTGTAGTTGAGTTTCAGGACATCTATATCTGACATACCCTTACTGTCCTTGTTGGAACAGCGTTCCTAGTTCAAATTTCCACTGCTACTTGGCAACGGACTTATATTTACTAGGTACTTTCCATGTTTTGTTGCCAACATACTGCAGAAAACAACATAAATCTAACATGCATATCATATAAACATTTCTCCCCGTAGTAGTGACCAAATCTTCACACTTCCATGGGGACCTCACTGTTCATATTAAAGCTGTGCTGTGAACACGTTATGAGTTGGACAGAAAGAGGAACCTTTGAAAAGAGGTGATTTTCATGAAGCAGGTGAGCAGTTTGCCTTTTCAGAGTTCTGAGTACCCTGAAGTTCCTAGTGCAGCTGTTGTGGACTCCTCCCTGGTATTGTGGTAGACAGCCGCAGAACTATGTTCCCCTGTCACTTCTACAGTTCCCCCACTACCCATTGATGCAGAACCTTTTGTCTCTACACTGCTGGGAATGATTTTGGGCCTGAGCTGCTGTAATACCCTGGATGTCTGCACCCTGTTGGGAACTGCTTTCTCGACATTTGGATCTGTTTCTGGAGGACAACTTCTCCACCTTTACTTATCTACACACCTTCTATGATTATATACCAGCAGTCCATTCCCACCCCTAATGCAGCCTGATATCCATTTGGGACTGCTTACATAGTTTCCCAGCCATATGACATACACTAAGGGGTCGAGCTTGTGCCACAACTGCATCGGCTACCTTAATGTCCTGGAATTGTCTGTCCGTCCTTGAATATAGTTTAGCTAGAACTGTCTGGAATGCCTGTCAATCATTAACTTGTGAGGAGTTTTCCAGGTGTTACTTTCACTTTACTGTTGAATTGGACACTCAAGCTTATGCTAGATTGTTTGCACAGTCGTTCCGGATGATAAACTTATTACTTGCAGGATGATATGGGGAAGAAAAAGGCATTTCTAACCCACAATTATTAAAGGACAATGCAATTTTTGAGATCTGGATGCCATCCCATTATCTGCTACAATGTCTAGTACCCCATGACATCTGAAAATATATGCTCTAGGAATGTTTCACGCCTGTATAAAACATTTTCATGGCATTGTTGTTTCAAAACAAGTGATAACTTTTGGCATAATAATTAATATATTCGGGAATTATTTCAATTTTCTATATTTTGTTAAAGAATAGTAACTGATTTAATATTTCAAAGGCTGTGGCAATTATAATTTGTTTGTATTTTATATATTTTCATTTTTCCAAATTTATGGTTTTATTTTCCTCATTTCATCAGTAGTAGCAGATGTAATACTATGACATCATATCTTTTCCTTTTCACTGGGTTAGTAAACTAGACACATTGCACAACATGGTGAAACAAGGAAAATACAGAGGTCACACTTACTCATGTGACAGACTACTCAAAAAAAATAGATTGATTTCTAGAGTTACATAAGAGTTTGTACACTATTTTTAAACATTACCGCACCACGTGATGCTATAATTGAACCACGTTTCCATGAACAGTCTTTCAATCAAGATATAGGGGAAGTACGACCTCTCTCGGGCATCACAATAGTTTGTCAGTCGAACAGTCTGCAATGTGTGATCACTTGACTCGCACCAGCAAGCGCCCGTGACTTTAACCTAATTTTGTATTTCGGACATTTCTAAAATCTATTAAATTTATTTTCCGTCTGTGCGAGGAGTTGTTAGGGTGCCAAGAGAAAATTTATCAGCTGTGAGTGTCAATTGTTTTTGAAGAGAGAACAATAAATCTCCAGTGAACATTTAACGTCATCGCTTACATATTTTTATTGGCACTCCTGTTATCAACAAACTTGTTATTTTTTTTAATGGTCAGAGTTTCGTGCTTTCATCTGAGCTAGTTTAGAGCTGATGTTTGCTGCGGATTCCAACTTGTTTGTACAGTAAACATTACAAACTTGCCGAGGTATTAACTCTAAGATTGTAAGTAGAGTATCACCTAACATGCTCACATTTGTCTAAGCTGTCATAATTTCAACCACATTTTGCAAGTATAACAAAACATACTCCTCCGAAGTTTTTTAGAGGTTTAAAATTTATGCAGACTTCAATTGCATGAAGCAGTACTTTCCCCAGGTCGTAATCTTGACGTGCGATGCCTTAAGGCTGCGGAAGGGACATCGCCACGTCTAGTATGTTTTTGGTGGGTGGTATATGTGTTCCGGGTGGCGGGTTTTGATGCTTGAGGACTGGACAGTTTGAGGAGCTGGCCTATCTTGGGTTGGCAAGTGTTAGAGTTACTGCCAGCTTTGGAGATCTAAGGATTCTTTATTTTGTGCTGCAGTTAACGGGTGGTATCTTGGTGTGGATGCATCAAAGGAGGTCTTGGACCTGAGCATTCTCTGCGAGAACTTGTGGGTTTCCGGAATTGGTGAAAGGGGTTTCTTGCTATGGGGCAGTGAGTACCTGTTGGAACCTGTTGTTGGGACACACTCTGAGGAATATCCATAGAGGTTACGAATCCTAGGACTTGTTTCATAAGTGGTGAACAGGGATTGTTTTCTCTTGTGACACAGTCTGGGAACTTGGTGTGTTCTAGAACACTACTACCTTTAGGTGAGGTGGTCGAGTGCTGAAGTAGGGCGATCAGTTCCTCTACTCTGGCAGCAAGAACGGGGTACTGTGTCTATGGGACAGTCCCCTACTGCGCATGACTAGCAGGGCAATGTATACTGCAAGGTAGCACGTTGGAGGAGATGGGAGTAGACTGGAGGCATCGACGAAGCTAACCTCTAAGCTGAGTACCTAGTGGTTGGCGTTCTACCATTCTGTACACCAGGTTGCACAAAGGGCGGCCATCTAGAGTGTGCGAGTCCTTTACTGGTGGATTGTGTTGAGTAAAATCCCTGGTCACCTGCTATCCCTTAGACAGGCCTGAAGTCTGCTAGGAGAGGAATTGCACTATGGGAAAGATACCCCCGAGTTGGCTAAATCTCTTAATTCCTATTATGGAAATAAACAGGGTGGTGTTGTACTACCTCCTAACTTCAACAGGAGCTTACCGAAGCTTTAAACCTACGTTAAGCCAGGTGAAGGTGACCTGGTTCTAGACTAACAATGGGTAGGGTAGACGAGCGTTATCATACAAACTTAAACTGGACTACTCTATTTATGTTGCTCTAAAGGGGTTGGCAGTGTCTAGTGTGTAGACATAGTTGGCGATGGTAGGATATTTGGCACAGAATACGAATAACAGGGCTGGTATTGGTAAGGTGTCTTCGGCAAAGCTGTGGTGAAGACAAGGTAGTAGGAGATGACCTTCCACAACAATTTGCGGTGGAGACCAGGGAGCTGATGGTTTAATTGACACTTGTGTGTCGTGAAGGAACAGAACAGACTAACATTAAAGGGTCGCGGCCTGCTATTTATACTCTGGCTGGCGCACCCTGGCTGCATTTGTGGAGGGGGTAAGCGTGGCATAGACTCTTGATGTGTGACGTTAGTGGCCGGTGCTGGTTCCAAGCTTCATGGCTCTGCAATCATACTATTATTGGCATCTGGTGGTGCACTGCTGTACTTGGATAATCTCGCTGCATAGCTTTGGTGGCTCGGCCGGGGGAGCAATAAAATTTTCTAGCTGAAACGTCCATTCTTGCCATCAATAGACAGTAAAAGTTGTGACGTCTCATGATGCATGGCAACAATCTAACTATGTAGAATTGAGCGGTAGTCATGCTCACTGATGAGTTGAAGTAGACTAATCATTGTTGAAAAGACATAGTATGTCAATCTTATGTGAAATTTCAAGAATTTCTGAGAAGATAACTACATGGAAATACAGCAGAGATCAATAACAAGCAATGCCACTTTACTCAGAACATATACAAAAATATTTCATTTACTAGCTGTTACCCACGGCTTCACTCACTTGCAAAATTTAAACGTTAACTATAATGACCAAGTGCTCTATTTCAATGGTTGGTGGCATATTTTATTCTCTAAGAAACTTGGTTTTCTGGGGTGAAAAGTACCCTGTGTGCTAATCCAGAATATAATACAACCCTGTACCAAATTTCATCCAAATCCGTCCAGCTGTTAAGGCGTGAATAACAGACGTACAAACTTTCACATTTATAATATTATTTGGGTTATTGGTAAGTTAATGAATACTTTTTTTTTTTTTTTTTTTTTTCAGATGATACAAACATACATTTTAAATCATGTGGGTCATAAACCATTGTTTGGTTGACATAAGAGTGTGGACCAGGGAAAAATACCAAAACAATACAAAAAAACCAGCTAACTTGAACATTGTCAGGTGTTGATGTGAATGCGAAAGAGTTAGAAACTTGTGTGTTAAACACACCACATTTTATTCTTATTAGCATACTGCAAAAACAAACTGAGTTGCAGGTGTCAACAATTTTTAACTTTATGACTAGTAAGACGTTGAAACATGGAACAACTTGTATGTCCGCTGCCAACTGAACTGCGAGTATCACCTTCATTGCTTACGTTAAAATATACACATTTACGGGCAGTGATTTTATTCTTTCATAGGTTGAGTTTGAGTGCTCAGTTTATCGCAAACCACGTATATCAGAAAGTTTGAACTTGCTAGCCCATTTTAAAGAGCAATGTACAAGAAACACCGTAATTTACCCACTACGCTTGGTCTGGTAACAATTTTTACCTTAGGTGGATCATTTTGGCACTGCTGACAAATGTTTCACTCCTTCACCACATGCTCAATGACCGCATTCAGTTTTGGGCACTTTTCATTATATGGATATTTCCTAGAAAATTGATTATGCATTATTGACAACATTAAGATAATTACTGTATATAATACTACCAGACAGATTATTTCCATGTGCACTTGTCAAATTATCACACTCTATGTTTAAAATTTTTTAACTCCTTTGTAAACAGTTGAAACAGTTTCTTATTGGCTAACATGTATATGTGATGTATTTGCACATGTTTTGGTTTAACCATCTTAGCTCCAACATTGGAATGTGTTGTCGGCCGGTTGCTATGGATTACAAATATTCAAATGTGAATGGGATAAAATTGTAGGAAAAGTAGCTTTTCTGCAAAATTTGCCATTTTAAACCTGGTTTTGCTTCAGTTTTCATGGCCTTTATTAATTTTTCTAATAAAAATTTATTTCCTAAAACTTGACACGTAACGGACTTCGACAGGTGTCATGTCACGTGGCCGAAGTCACTTAAGTGTGGCACTAGGCTAGACGCACCCTGATGGCAGGTGTCTGTAATCTGTGCACGAAACAGGAGCGTGGCCAGTGTACAGCACTGGTTGAGTCACTTTCCAGCAGGGAACAAAGTCAGGCTTTGCAAGCACTGCTTTTTGTTTTGATGGGAACACTCGCTTGGGTAAACCTGGGTGAGGTACGGCCGGCGGTTGCAGTTGTGCCAACTGAGGCTCGACTGGTTTGTACGTTAGGGGCTGCCTCTGAGGTGGGTGTGCTGGTCGGCCTAGTTGTGTGGGATTTGGCTGTCGGATGAGGTATGTGGTTTTGTGGCATCCCCAAAAACCAAAGGTTGACGACACCCAGGGAGGTGTCCTGGCCACTGAAGTAGGCCTGAATTACTGGGTGTAGTCACTCTGTGGTTCTAGTAGGTGGTTCAAATGTAGCGGGCTCGTAGGTTGGCGAAACTGGTATGGTGAGTCTGCGAAGTTCTGCTGCCTCCTCCAGTGACAGTGAACTGAGATGCTCGAACCTGGCAGGAAGGCTGTTAGCTCCAATGGATTTTTAGAGGCAGCTTTTGCCCGTTTTGCCCTCCACCACTATTGGTAAACAGCATGAGGAAAGATAATTGTACAATCGGACCTTGTAGAAGTGGAGCAGTTAGCATTTAAGTTCCGTAATTAGTGTGCATACTGCTGCTACCAGCCAATGCTGTATCACTCTCAAACTGTCACCAAGGGTGCGGGGTTAGTCGAGCTGCGTTTCAATGGTGACCGTCCCAACACAGGGGTGAATTCCTGATAGTTGGTCTCCCCAGACCCAGAGGAGTACTCCTGTCGGCACCGCTAGTGCGTGATGAGAAGAGCAACCTCCCATTCGACAAGCCGACCCCAAGAGGATAGAATACTTAGTGTCGAGCTCTACCGTTCACTGCATAAGCACATAGAATTGGTAGCCTTCTAAGTTTGTATTGTTATTGGTATTAGGTGTTTTGATAGAAAGAATATAATCCAGGAAACCTGCTGTCCTTCGTACGGGCCCAATGTTTACGAGGAGAGGTACTATGACTACGGAAGTGATATTTGTAAGTGAGCTAAATTGTGTTTTTCTTTTAATGGAAATAAACAGTGATTGTAAAATGGAGTACCTCCTATCCACATGAGATTATGGAGGTCAAACACCCTACGTGAATACAGGTGACTAACAGGGTAGGCAGTAAAGTGGCTATGAAAACAACTCTGACTTTAAACTACGCTACTTCTGCTGTCCAGAAGGGACCAGTACATGTCGGCCCCCAAAGGTGCGGTGAAGTCTTGAAGAGCAGATATGTCTTCGGCACCACTAGGACGCTATGAAGACCAAGGCAGGAGAGCTGATCGTTCCTGTGGCACCAGAAGTGTGAAGGAACAGGACAGACGTCAGTTGCTTGAAGACAGCCGTTTCACATCACTGGGACGCTACTCCCTCATCATGGGGAAGGTATAGGCCGTTGTGAGGGCCCTTGTCTCAACAATTCGTGACATCTTGGCGGTGGCATCAAATCAAACTCAGTTGAAAGTGCTCAAAGGATGAGTAGAAGTTAATTAAATATTATGTAGAAAGATGTAACGTGTAAAGCTGTACTTAAATTGTACTTCAAAATATTAACTTGAAAATATTTTGTCCAGAAATTTGTCTCCAAAGAATAAATATGTAATGAATTAAAGTGTAGAACAGTGGTTAGTATCGTGTTATTTTACTACTTTTTAATCTTTTCCTGGAAACACATGCCTGAAAAACAAGCCTTAATTAGGTTCATTTGAAGAATATTTTATTTTTGTACAGATACATTACTTATTATTTTGTTATCCCAATATTTTGAAATTGTTCTAAAAAAAACTGAAGATTTTATTATTAAGGTTTTATTATTCCAGAAATGTTTCCAACGTAGTCCTCAGCAGACCTAAGTAGGAGCATGTATAGTCTAAAAAATGTAAAGTAGTTTTTAAAGATAGTATAAGATGTTTTTTGTTAGACAGAAAAGCTATTTTCAAATTTTAGTATCAAAATACGAAAACATCTTGTGTTATAGTATGAAACACAGAGTAAGTTTTTGTCAAACGTTACAACTACCTCTGGTTGGAAGAAGAGGTACTGCCTTTAAAATTAACATTACTGTGTTCTAAATTTTACCTGTGCAGTTACAATAAGAAAAAAAAATTTACTAAACATTGAAATGATCTTCACATACACACATGATGTACTGTTGTTGCTAATTGCTCTTAGTGTTTCACAGCTTTTACCAAGTTTAAACATTTCACACTTCTTTTTTTCACTTTGATTATTTCCAGGTATCTTATCTGAAGTGCAATTTGTTGTGTTTTTGCACCGTGGAAGTGTGCAATGATTCTTTAAATGCACACTTAACCTGTTATGGCATTTGCACATAAACAAGCTGCATATAGTGACATCACAGGCTCATCATCATCTGTGTCCATTTTTTCTGTGCAAAATCATACCTTTAAAATTATTGTTTTGACTCATGTCGTTTAAGTTTTGGTTGACAAGAGACTTTTATTCCGTGCTAGATCAGTCGCGCTCTAGGGAAGTTATGTTTGCTTTCTTACTGGATACCAGTGTCATAGGTTGTCTGCTAGGTATGTAGTCAGGTACACTAGGTCTGGCAACGTGCCCCACAACAGGGGCCCTCTGGGGCAAGGTAGACTTACTAGAGCTTGGCAGGGTATTTTTAGTTGGTCGCGTTGCGGTGTGGTAAGTGGAACATGTGGAGTCCTTGGTTCCTCTGGACGTGGTGGAGGTCAGGTTGCGGTAGATGTCTGCATGGTAGTTGTGGTTCCACTCTGCTGGCCCAGCTGCCGATGTATGGGTTGGTCCTCCCGAGCCTGTTGTCACTCCCGCTGACCAGAGCCTGGACCACCGGGTGTACGCCGTAATCGATTTGCATTGGGTTGGAGTAGAATGTGTAGATACCGACGGGCGATACTGGTCTTGCCGCAAGACGGACGGCTTGGGCCTGCCCCCTTGGAGTGTCGACTCCTGGCGTAACTAGGTTTTCCGCACAGACCTGCTTGGCAGCGCTGAACTCTGCCTTCTTAATTGCTCATTGAGCTTCGTGCCTGCTGTTGAATGGCATAGGCGCACAGCATACCAGATTTCCTGTTGGTGACAAGCAGTCGACAATCCCCGACTTAGAGCGTAAGTCGATAATGGCTGGCGGTGCGCTCCCTGGCTGCCTAACAGTGCAAGCACCTGGAGTCGTGGGTCGTAGACTGCCTTCCTGCCACTGCCGGATGTAACCACAAATGTAGGGCCTCCAATCCCCAGCAGCTATCTCTGCCAGAACCTTGGCTAGGCGCTCTGGTCAGTGATAAAACTTGGGTTGACTGTCCCGTCAATGTGGAGCATGTCCTAGTGGTCTGGAGGCTCTACCGTTCTGAACACAGAGGTGAACAGAATGGCTTGCCGTCGAAAGATATGGTGTGTGTGTGTACAACTGACAGACCCCTGAAGGGGGACTGACATTCTACTCTAAGTTAAACGCTCTGTCGCTTGCCCCTTGTCGCTCGAATATTGGTGATACATAGGCTATAGTACTAAAACAAGATCTCGTGGATACGTTTAAGATTATTTATTCAACAATAAATGTGCTACCAATAAGTATGTGCTGCAGAAGTACTTAACCTACGCATATAACGGGTGAAGGTGACCCGCTCCTACGCTACTTAGATACAAGGGAATAATTAATTTACTGTCACAACTAGCACTAACTGAGTTTGCCTAAAAGAGGCGCTAACCTTAACTGAAGGGCCACTACCCGCAAGTAATGCCAACTGAAGAACCAGGATGTCTCAACTAAAGGGTTAAGTCGTATTCAATGTCTTCAGGTAGAAGCAGCTTCTGGTGACTTCAATGGCAAGAGGTGGTAGAAGCCTCTGGCAAGTGGTGGCTGCTGCCATTGGAGAACTAAAAGTTCTTGGAGTGGACTGTGAGGTCCTAGTGCTCAGTAGCGAGCCCCAGCACAAGAAGTGTTGAGGCGAGCTACTGGAGATAACTCCCGACCTTGGCAGCACACTGCCTTATATAAGGTTACTCTGGAGTGAACGGCAAGCCCAGTTGGAGGTGTGATGTGCCTGTGACATTTGCCTGGAGTGCGTGGGATGGGAGAACTACCCTCTCGTGCTCGTGGTATCGCCTCAGACACTCGGCAGTGTTCTGCCATCTTCAATGGTGTGGCCGGGTGCATCAGGGGGGCTGGCATGTTGCACTGCTGCTTCAAATATCCTTCATTGACCGTGTATCCAAAGTGCATTTGAGTTGAACCCACTCTCTATGCTTTTGTAACTTGTTGTGCTTGGTTTGCTCCTTGATGTGTGTAAACACATCTTAGTAGATAGAGAAGGGTAGTTCAAAAACAGTCTGGGAAACGAAGTATCTTCCATGTCTCTGACTAGAATACTTCCTGTTAGACATCTGGTATGGTTTCTTGTAGTTGGTATAAGCACATAGAATGAGCTGTAGTCGTTTATAATACATTTGTGTAAGCGGCACGCATCATTTAAGTTATACGTTCAGAAATAAAGAAAGGACCACTTCACATCATGCTATCATGTAGCAAGCTGGAAAAAATATAGGAAATATATCTATTAACACCCCATTAGTGAGCATCATGTAGGTTCATAATCTCTTGATGTAGCAGGGGGGAATTGCAACCCTATGTCCCCCACAACAAATACTCCTTGTGTACTGACAGTTCTTGCATACACATGAAATATGACTGCATTTCCTCTGTTACTTTTGCTGGCCATCTGTTAATCATATTCTCAAATACTTTGAGAATATCAGGTTCCGTGAGAATGACGTGTTTCAGTAGGTTTGCTGTGGGCGATATACCTGGGTGACGTGTAACCTGTGGAGGCTGCTTAACCTGTGTCATCTCTGACTGATGGGAGTTTGAGCTGGTGAGGTCAGTGTGCAAGAGCTCGTAGCCATAGGTAGTGTTTGTCGCTGGGGTTGTTTCCGCTGGCTCAAATCCCCAAAAGCGTGGATTGAAGATTCCCCAAGAACTTATCCTGTCCACTTAAATAGGCGGCAAACACGGGGTGTGTTTCTTCGCTAAGGTGAATGGGAGCTTCAAATAGGTCATTGGGAATCTCTGGTGTAAATGGTCTCTGCATGTGATGCAATGCCTGGAATTGATTCCTTGGTGAGAGTTTTGCGAGTGCGGCCAGGAAAGGGTTAAGTTCCTGCTGATGCCCAGAGGCAGTGAGTGTTATCTAACCTTCTCTCGGACACCACTCCGACGGGAGTAGGGCACGAGGACAGTCACCCTTCACGTCCGTGCAATGGGTAATAGGTGATGTCGCCCTATACTGGTGTACAGCCACGTGGAGTGTGCCAGCCAAAGGCAGTATCCGTATCCCAGCATTTGGTGTCGAAACACTGTCAATGCTGAGAGTTAGGTCTTGCTGGTGGACAGTCCCAGCACGTGGGTGAGTGTCTCTGGAGGAACGGTCTCCCGCAACTGAGGGAGCACTAACTCCGGGGCATGGATACCGGTGGTGAGAGTGGCCACTGAGCTGGCAAGCCAACCTCAAGAAACTGGGTACGTAATGTCATGGATCTACCGTTCTGTACACAGAGAGAGTGGTATCCAATGTGTGTGTGTGTGTGTGGGTACTCTATTGGTGTATTGCGTTTGAGTAAAATTCCCGTTCACCTGCTATCCCTTGGACAATCCTGAAGTCCACTGGGAGAGGAATTAGAACTACAGGAGAAGATACCCTTGAGTTGGTTAAAAGTTTGTTTATTCCTGTGATGGAAATACAGGATGGTACGGTACTACCTCCTAACATCGGCAATAGATTACGGAAGCGTAACCTACGTTGAGCCAGGTGAAGGCGACCTGGTCCTAAGCTAACATGGCAGGGTAGCCTGAGAATTATGTAACTAACTTTAACTGGTACTACTCCCACTATGTGTTGCCCAGATATGGCCGCATTGTCTAGTGTGTGGTAAGGATATTCGGCACAGTGTGCGGTGAAGACAAGGTAAGGCTGCGGTGCAGGCAAGATGGATTGATATCTCCGGTAACAAGTTGCGGTGGATATCAAGTAGCAGGAGGTTCAGGGCAGGCTGAGCAAACGAGCAGACTGGTCACAATCTCCAGCAATGTATGCGGTGGAGAGAATAAAGACTGGTTGTGAGCTGGTGTGCAACCTGCTATTTATACTCTGACTGGTGTACCCCTTCGGTCAGCTGGAGATGGGTGGTCGATCAAGAGGGGGTAGCTGTAGCATAGCTTCATCTAGGTTTGATGTCACTGGCTGGCTTGGAGATAGATGTGGCGGAATGTACTGGTAGAGCCATCTGGCAGCGTGCTGTGGGACTAAATGTGCCTTGGCTGCATAGCCTCGGTGTGGCTCGGCTGGTGAATAATAGAATCTTCAGGCTGGAATGTCCATTCTTGTCGGTAGACAGTACAATCTGACGTCTAGTGATGCGTGGCAACAATGAGAACTCCGTAGGAATTGAGCAGCAATGCTTGCTCACTGATGAGGCAGTCATTTAATCATTGTTGAAAAAACAACGTGCTTCAGTGCTTAAGCCAGTTCTATATGGTATCCATTTGTTGCCCCACCCACATGTAGCAGATACTCCAGTTCTTGCCATACACAATGAAGAATTTTGGAACGGACTGAACTGTTTCTCAGATTCTTTCTTTAAAGTGTACGATGTCATTGACTGAAACGCAGTACACAAGTACAGAAGAAAATGTTTAACGGAGTGAGGTCCTGCTATTAAAGATGCAGTGGTTGGGTAATAAAAACTGTGCGATGTACCCTCATGAATGGTGAGAAAAATAACCATTGAAAAAGAGGTAAGCATGACAGTAAAACTAGACACAGGTGCTCAGGTTAGTGTGTTACCACTTTGTATTTTTAAGAAAGTTAATAACAAGTTTCAAGTAAAACCCACAAATGTCAAGTTATAAACATTCAATGGTGTCATTATTCCAGTGAGTAAAGTTACCTTGCTGTGCCAAGCTAAAGGGACTGATACTTATATCAACTTATTGTTGGTGGACGTAGAAGGGGTGCCACTGCTCTGATTACCTGGCTGCTTAGCATTCAACATGGTCATTCAACATGGTACAGTGAGTCCACTCCATGGCCAGTGAGAATGCTAAGGACTACTTTGTGCTGAAAAACAAGCATGTGTTCTGTTCAGTGGTCTGGGCTGCTCTTCTCAAGAAGGTAAGATTGTCATTAAAGTAGGAGCACAACCAGTGTGTTGACCCCCCTCAGAAGAATGCCTCATGGTTTGTGATCACCACTTAAAGAAAAGCTGGACAGATGAGAGTAAAAGGTTATTAAAAAAGTTAAGGAGGTTTATGCACGGGCATGAATAAGCAAACTTGTACTTGAGAAGAAACCCAAGGGTAAACTCGGTGTGTCTTATTCAAACTTGTTTAAATAACATTTTAAAAAGACAGTATCATGTTTTTCCAAAAATTACATTAGTGAAAAGTAGGCAGGAAAAAATATTTCTTTGTTTTTGACTTGAGAAGAGGATTCCATATTATGATCTAGGGGAAAAAAAACCTCTCTCAGATGTTGTTTCTTCAGCCCGTTTGATATCTTATTGGTATCTTAGGTTGCTGTATGGCATTGATTTTCAAAGTGGGGGCATACCCTCCAAGGGAGGCGTGATAACATGCTAAGGGGCGCGGGTGCCAAGCTGTTCACTTGTACAGTTAGTAAATAGAATTCAAACTTTTTAAATTGGACTGTAGTGTAGGTACCTAGAGCTACTACAAAACTACTAAACCACCATGTGTGTTCAATAAGCATTAAAATTTTATGATTAAATAAAACCTTTGAGACTTATTCATTTTTGTTTTACCCTTATATCAATGAAGTTGTGACACAGAAGGTGTAGTTATTTTTTTTGCAGAAGGGAGGCATGATAAACTAAAGTTTGGGAACCCCTGCCCTATGCAGTAGCCAGAGTACCAGAACTCTTTCAGTATTTAGTTGAAAGCAACTTTGCATACACACCTAACACAGTAATATGCTTAGACAATTTACTCTGCGTGGGGAAAACTGAGGTCACACATAAGGAAACGGTTCGCCAAGTTGTGAAAAGGGCATGAGCCAATAATATAAAATTCAATGGGGATAAACTGCAATACAGTGACGGAAGTTAAATATGTTGGCCATGTATTTTCTGCAGAGGCATGAAAGTGGATTCTGATAGAGCGACGATGGCGACAAATCTAAATCCCTCTTACAATAAGAAAAAATGTCAACGAATAATAGGTGTTCAATTAACTTCAGAGGTATCTTCCTACCCCAAGTGGTGACACGTCACCATTGTATTAGTTGCTTAAAGAGGGAGTCCATTGGCAGTGGCTACAATTGCATCAAAAAGCTTGCGACACACTGAAACCTGAAGCATCATCTGCACCTGTATTAGAATTATTTGACCCTGAAAAAGAAATCGCCCTGCTATGTGATGCATCACAACATAGGCTAGGATGTTTGTTAAAAAAGTTTAGCACAGGAACAAGCAGCTTACAGATGGTGACAACAGTCTTATGCTGCCTTAAAGACAGTGAAAAGAACTATTCCCAATCCGAAATAAACTATTGGCCATATATTTTGCGACATCAAAATTTCACGATTTCATCTATGGTCATACTGTAAAAATTCAAACTGATTACAAGCCATTAGTAGGAGTCATGAAGAAAAGCATAGGGAAAATAGTGCCCTAGAATTACAGTGTAGGACTCAAGCTCCTGAAATATACCCTAAATGTGTGTTATTTACTAGGAAAATTTACGCTTGGCAGATGTGATTTCATGCATACCCTTTCCTGAAACTGGGGAAGATTATGAAATATTGGCAACTGCACACACACTGTTAGTGCTCATATACCAATGAGTGACACAAGGAAAGTTATATTCCAGAAGGAAATTGGTTGACCCCATCCTTTCTGGAATATCTAAAATGCACCAAGAGGAACAAGCTGCCACAGGAATATCAGACATATTACAAAGTTGACGACAATATTCAAATTGAACTCTTGGAAGCATAATTATAGTGCCTACTGCTCTGCAGTCATATATTCTTAGTAGGTGAAGAGAATGAGGAGTTGAAAAAACAAAAAAGTCAGAGCAAGACGGCTTGGAATGTCAAATAACATTGAACAATATATATCCAGGTGCAGGACATGTTATAAATTCAGGAGGGCTAATCTGAAAGAGCCACTCATACCTCGTGAAGTTTCAAAGACTACCATACCTGAAAGTGGGTGCTGATATCCTTGGAGAGGGTGGAAATGCTTTCCTCATACTGATTGACCACTATTCTCACTGACTAGACATACAATCATTAATTACAAAATCCTCTGTGTGTATAATAAATGCCATACAGAACATCTCCAATATCCATGGATCCTCTAAGGTCCTCATTGTGGACAACCACCCCACTGTTTCAAGATGTACAAATAAACTACGTCAAGCTTAATTTAGTTGACTACATTATTCCCTATTACCTTTTCACCTTACTGTTAGTTGAAGTGTTATTGATAGTATATATGATTGGAGGTTCCTAATGAATAGAAAGAAAGAAGGAATACCTAACCAGAATAGGCGTAGAGAGCGACGAGCTCTACTGAAAGAACCGCAAATACAGGTTGCTGTAGGTAGGCTTCAACTGTGAGGACGCAACTCCATTTCCGGAGTACGCCCCGCGCCCCTTCTTGCCTATCACACCGCTCTACCACCACTTGGAACTGGATGACTACTTGAGGATCTGTTGGCAGTGGCCGGACTTATACCACACGAGTTACTACCAGCCAGAAACCCCCTCGTCTTCAGAACTCGAGCCAACCTCTAATGAAGACAAAGATACAAGCTCACACAGTTCGTGTACAATCCGTACCACATCAGGGAAGGGGGTCAAGGTCAACCTACCCCTAAAACAGCTACCAAACCCCGTGTAGTGTCTGGGGATGAAATTTAATGGAACAGGAGACCGAGTAGGATCGAACCAGCACCTCAGACCAGAACTCAAAACCCCCTTATTATTGTAACCTAGTCATCATCCGTGGTCCTTACTGTGGCAAGCGACCTGGGACAGCTGGCGTCCACTTATTGGCAGCCCTTTCTGTGACTAAAGATTGCACTCCCTGGGCGGGAGTTGCTTACTGTTCGAATCATCTTGAGGTTTGATTCCCCTCCGCTCCGGAATAACCCTCCATTAGGCGGCACCCACATGAACCAACCACGACCCACCGGGCCAATACGAGCATTGCGATCACCCCGTGAATGGGTTATAGCCAGGCGCTCTAAGAGTTATTAATGTAGAATGGCACCAATCATGCTTCAGTGATTAAACTGAACAGATTGCATACATATGAGTGAAATAGAATCATGCAGCTTGAATTCCTACTATCAGCACAAAGAAAAATGAAAATTTCTGATTTTTTGTGCTGAAAGATTGCTAAAGATTTAGTGAAAGATTTGTTTGGAAGCAAGACCACCAAATAGACAATTTTGGATGATAGTATGGGCCATGAATATTTTGTAGGCAAATTGGTTGCATTTTGATAACGCAGATCTGTATTCATTTGTGTGGAAATGTTTACCATGGCTTTCTTTATTTCTAAGAAAATTTATGCCTGTTAGTTTGGTCTGAATATTTCTGTGTTCTAGATGAACAATCAGTTTGGATTCAGATTTGTGTGAATCGTGGTGTAAACAGAATGGAGTGAAATTTTTTCACTACTACTTGTTGGTATCTAACACTAGTATACTGTCTCGTAATTTGTTACACATATTTTTCATGCCCTTGAACAAAACATTGTTCTTTTGGTTTCTGAACTTTGAATAATGATCAGTTTAGTGACACTAGCAGGGGTGTGCAAATCTTGATGTTAGTTTTGAACACTTGTTCCATTTCTCGTTTCAGTAACAGTATGCAGTTACATTTGAAGGGGTGGGAGTTGTCTCCGGATATTAAATAATATTCTACTCAATATTTTTGTTTGAGGTAGGAACGAGGGGTGAAACCTTGTTACCCAAGGTCAACTTACAAGGAGGGGTCATAGCGGTAAATTCTGGTGTCATCGGAGGTCGAACACAAGTCCTCTTAATTTGCACCGGCTAAGGTGGGCTTCTCCACGTTGGAAATATGTTCTACTTGGGTAGCTTGGGTTCTTTCTGGCCTGAGAACTGGGGATTTCAACCCCTACAACCAACTTCACAGTTAATGTTCTGTGATAAGCTGACCTTGTTTTAGTGCAAGAGACGGCCTTCAATCATCGCAAGACCAGTGTCATGAGGAACTTACCCAGGAATGTAAGCTTGCTTACGCAGGACACCTGAGTATAATGTGGGTCAGGTAGGTTTCCGTGTAGGCACAGTAAAGTGTCGCTGGGGTTACAATTCTCAGACGTATTACCTACTGTCTGCGAGGCAGCGACATCCTCTTCATCTCCGGCTGGTTTGCGGAGGGGGTAGGTGGCAGGACAGTGGCAGACACTGGTTGCGGAGAAGTGGTGCTGGAGCTTCTGAGGGGTTCCCAAGGTATATGGGGAGTGATTGCAGTATGTGATTCAGGTAATAAAGCAGGGTGGAGTCCTAGAATGGTGTGGTGAAAATGTACTATCAGCAAGTGTTCTAATTGAGAGCGGTCAGTATTTCTCGTAAGTGGTAAAAATAAGGGATTTTCTTCTTCTACCTCAAGGGTTGATAAATTAGCTCACTCTTGCTCAAGTTCTTTAAGAATTATGTACAACTTTTGTTTTGCCTGCCTTTTTTTTGTGTAAAGCATGGGAACAAAAGAATTTAACTGCTTAAGGTGAAGTAGGTGATTATAGCACTACAGTGTAGTTCTAGAGACACGAGGTTACAACGCAATCTCTCACCTTGGTGTACAGCGTCTGGTGGTGAAACAGAACTTGGGATATAACGCATTGTTTTATGCTATATTGTCTAGGCTAGTTCCCCTGTGGGTCAAGTGGCAAAAATAATTCGTTCTCCCTCCTGGCTGTTCTCCAGCGGTGACGGGAGTAGGAGACTATTTGACACACTTGATTCCACAAGTGGTGGTGTTCCTACGGTGTTTTAGGCGCTCCTGAAGATTTTCCACTGGGAGACCTCAGTTTGCCTCCTAAGGTGTTGTGTATCTGCCCTTGTGGCATTATTACGCGGTAGCCGGCTTTACCTTAATGCAATTAAATTACATTCGATAAAGAACTTAAAGGTCTAGCAACAAAAGGGGTTATCAAAGCTAAGAAACAAGTGTGTCAACAATTTAAGTTTCAAGAAAATTATTAAGTTTATTGATATGTAATTCAAACATGTGGTTCCACACTCTCGTGACGTAAAATATTATAATAAAATTAAATGAATTGAAAGCAAAGGAAGTTAACATTACGTTAAAGCCAGGTGAATGCAACCTGGATAAATGCAAAGACGTGTTGATTAATATGTAAATGCGCTTGGCAAAAGAAACATTAAATTAAAATTATCCAAAATAATAATAATAATAATAATTTAATTCGTGTGATTGTCCTGAAGTGACATAATTGACAACAGGTGGTCTTCACCAAAAGGGTGAAGACAGAGGCGTGGCTAGAACCTTTTGAGGGATATCCAGAAGGGACGTCCTTGCAGTGACCTGTGATACTTGGGTACGTTTACCAGAAGGGAAGAGGTTGAGGAATAGTAGTGGATGACGTCGGCAAAACCCTCTGGAAGGCTGTGGTCCTCCAGAGCTGCTGGAGTCGTCGATGGCCACTGGTAAACCGCAGTCACCGGCATGGGTTGGGGGTATAGTGTGGCCCACCCTTGCAGATAATTTCCAGGTCTTCTCAGTAGAGGAGAGAGGGTGGCATGGTACTTGCCCAGAGCTGACACCTCATGCTTTCGCAGTGGAGAGGTGTAGCAGACTGCCCTGTGGCCAGCTCTGGAGCTCCTATTTGTACTAAAAATTCCAGCTTGGCGGTTCTCAGAAGGGTGAAGGTGGAAGTCGTTCCTGCTTCTAGGGGGGGTGGAAGCTCTGACATCACGCATGGGTGCCTGGGACCTTATCTGTTCGACATGGAGGTGATGATATATCTTGAACCTTGCGTGCTCCTGGAGGCCTTGATTTTCCACTGGGATCCGTGCTGCCCTCCATTGGCGCATTGTTGATATAACGCAACTGTCCTGAAGGGAGCAGGTGATCTGGTTGACAGTAAAATCTTCAGAAAGGGGTGTTGATGGGACAACTTGTGAGCAAGATGCGGGGAACAGTAAAAGCTTAATTCACATATCTGTACTGTCGTGTGGCACGTGTCCGGCCTCCATTACTTTTTGAGGTGCGACTTTCACATTGGGCAATTGCTGCTCAAGATGGGGTGAAGTTGCTTGGTAGTGTGTGCTTGCTAGAAGCGCAGGAATGCATCATGAATCACATTTTTATCTTTTTCTGTCATCTCATTATTATTGATGGGAGCTTTCTTTTGAATCCTGTAGGAGGGAAGAAAGATTATCACCCATATAAGCAAACATTTTCTCTCTTAACAGACTAAAACTTCTAATCATAAACCTGGCAGGATGTGACCAGCTTTTGCAAAAATATTTTGAGCAGTTATCATCTATAGTAAACTACGGAGTTTACAGACTGCAGAATGAGTGATTTGTTTTCTGTTTCCAGAGTGGCAGCATTGCAGAAGAGCAATGAGCAAGATTGGAGGAAACGTGTTCCAAAAACCAATCCTGATGAGGAGCTGACCTGCACTGTGAACAATCATCTCAATGTGAGCATTTGATCATTTTCTAATCCTGCACTGCTTACTGCACATTCATACAGCCTGGCTATTATTATTTCCTTCAGTTCTACATGATACTGCAACATGCAAGTATCTATAAGGATTTAATTTTAGGACCTGAAAATTATGTACAGATTTGAGCAATTGAATACTTTTTTTGTTAGGAAATCTGTAGTTACTTAATATGGCTGTGCCAGTAATAAAGAACCCTCATTTGAAAAATAATTTTGTACATAAAATAAGCAATAAATTTTGGTTGTTTACATCTTGATGAAAAATGTGAAGTAAATACAAAACGCATAGTTTGCTGTTCTGTGATAACGAAATTGAGGAAGCATTGTTAAGGACAATTTATTGCAAAAATTGTAGCAAATATTTTATTGGTACAGTTTATGCTTTAATTGTAGCAGTATGGATGTAAATTTTTTTGGACTCTGTTTACTGTAAAAGGCAACAACCTCAACTCTTCAGTCACTTTGATTTTGAAACTCATGTTTGACGCTCTCAATCCTACATGTTTGTACAGTCACATGTTTCATAACGGACATTAGTAAACAGCTTTGTATTCTATATGCAGAACATTGTTTTGCCTGATGCGACATTGACACCATGAATTGGCAAGAAAATTTTGGATCTTGTATTGAAAGAAGAGCATATGTGAAGAATTGATGAATGTGAAAGTTTTTAAAATATTCTTTGGAGGACTTGAAACATTCTTCAGAGGAGTTTCATTCCAACGCATGTATTGTACTAAATTTTATGAAGAAGTTAAACAATCACGTGGAAGAATTATACAAATTTGTGTGTAGTAAATGCATTTTCCTTATTTTGATCTAATTCAAGAAACCTTTTCGTCATGTTTCTCTCCCCATTCTTCAATTTGTGATAAAGATTGTACATACGTTTCCTTGCAGTTAAGTTAAAAGCTGCTAAAATTAAATTGTGGTAAATTTCTAGATTTTACAGTTTCTTTAAAAGCATGTTAATATTTGATGCAATATTAAAAAAAAAAAAAAAAAAATGAGTAGGCCTACTGCTTATCAGTTTGTAATATTTGCTTCTGGTATCGTTAAGATAAGGAAGTTCAGATCAGTGTAATATCTTATCTTGTTTCTTCTTGTAAGTAAATGTTGTATTAACTGAATGTGGAGGTGTGGGGGTGTGTGTAAAATTTGTTTTCGTGAATTATAAGTGTTACATAAACATTTTATTACTATATTATGATGTAAAATTCTATAGTTTTCCAATGCATTTGGTGATAGAAAAGTTTAAACAGTTCTGATAACATACTTCATAACAGATGAGTGTAAGTAGCTAACAAAAATTATTAATTTCTAGAACTACATAGTTTGTATACATTCCATGGATATAAGCTTATGTATTTAACTACTTGGCAATAATAATTACTTGAAATTTTAAAAATATTGTTTTTACCTATACTTGTGTGATTGGATGACATTAGCAATACTAAGCAGACTTCCTGCTAAGTAAATTTGTGTGAATGTGTACTGGAAATGATGTAATAAATTGAGCTATCCAAAATTTATGACTTCAGAGTTTGTCAGTAGCTATAGCAAATCGTAACATGCTGAAAATTTTGCATTTTGCAAGATAGTTGTGTGACCATGTTGTTTGTGAAATGTAAACTTCAGGACCTACAAGTAATTAAATTCTGACCCATGTTTAATATAAATTTTATTCTGATATAAATCTGAACAATAAAGTTAAAAGGTACAACAATAGAATACTTAATGAAAACCTGTACATTACCCAGGTAGCGAGGGTTTTGTTTTGGCATTAAACAAATTCCCAAATTTGTCGAGATTTAGCACATTCTGCAGTAGCTCATTTAATAGTAGCTCATTTAATAGTAATGCTGCTTGGTAATATTTAAAGAAAACTGCTAGAAGTATATTTAGGCAATTTGGAAATATGTGAAGAGGGATAGTAAAACTTAGAATATGATGTGCTTATATGTATGAATTGAGCTGACCATCTTTTCAGCTATCAACATACCCTTATGACTGTTTTCTTGCCATATTGCCAAAATAGGATTTTTTAAGGACTGAAGATTTTGTATTCACTTTTCGAGATAAGTATTATTAGTGCTCCCTGGTTTTCATACAGAATTCTATATATACATATTATTATTATTAATTTCTATTTATTTTTTTTAAATTCTTTTGACTATAAGCCAAGATAAGATCTATGAACACTGAAATTTCACAGTATTATATATCAACCATCAAGTGTCAGATTTCATCCTATTTCCACCAGATTTCACATTTCCTTTCATATAAACTAAAGTTTACTCTCAAATACAAATACTTGTTTTTGCTGCATGATGATAGGTTTCTTAATTTGTAAGTGAACTTTATAAACAGCTCAGAATAAAAGGATGAAAATTCTGTGGACATATATTTCACATACAATAAGAATGTTTTCCAAACATTTTGGCCATTATTTTCTTCGTAATGGAGACATTGTTTGAAGGAATGCTTTTGAATAGGGTCTCCAATGTTGTAAAATAAATTGTACACCTACTGTTTTACAGGTCATCTTTTACTAGGTGTTAAAAATACTGCTTTTATTACCGAGCCATAAAATTGCACTGAAATATAAATAAAAGGACTCAATCCAGAGAAATGGTCAGAGATGTGCTGCTAGGATCTCAATATCTAAAGATAGATGTAAAATTTTCCAGGAACATACAAATAGAGGGACAATACACACTTAGCGAGGTTGCACAGTTGCAATGTTCCTCTGACAAGGCCAGTTTCCATCAGCGATGACTTTTACTTATCAGTAGGGGCATACATTTTGGGTGTTTATTTTATACAGAATTCGAGATTATTATTCTTAAAAATCTGTGTTATTTTTTATGGAAGTGGTGTTATTTTTGGTTAACAGTTAACTATGTAAATACAAACAAAATCACATGAATAGAACAGCAACAGTTTGTAAAATGAGATGTAAAGACTATAAACTTGAACTAAAAATTTTCAGCTTATTGTTTTTTCACTTTCAATGTGCTTTACGCACAAGTTTCTGCGGTCCCAAGTCATTGATGCATTGCAAAAATTACAAAATATAGTTTTATCGTCACTTGCATTCAAGCCATGTTTTGAACATTCTGCAGCACGTTGCCTTGCATTAATGGTGGGTTTCTGCATTTTAAAAAGAAAATTACGTCATACGAAGTGCCCAAATATTCAAACTAAACTAACTTCACCCACACCCCAGATGCAAAATCAGCCCAAACCGGAACAGGTGGTAAAAGAAAATTTATAGATGCATTAACAAAATATGTCCAAGAGTGTAAAAACATCCAAAAGATTTATTTGTTGTTCGTCACAGGCACACAATGTTGCAGTATGACCACCAGTGATCTTTCACAGTGCTACTATCGATAGTCGAAACCATGGAATATTTTGACAGTCATTAACAGCAGCGCTGTATGATCTCTACTGATTTTTTTGTTTGTTACACACTTAATCAGAGGTTAAAAAATTAATTTTGTAGTTAACTTAGGCTATTTATATAGTGTTTCTGTGTGATAGAGAACAAATGTTTTGAAATATAACGAAAGCCTGTATCTCTTCTGCTGAGCGAAATACCATGGGATATTCCTCGGTAGGGGTGATTTCCTAGCAGAAGCGAGGTTATAACCTAATTTCTCAGTTTATTTATTCCCTTATTTAATTAATATTATCTCACGCTTGAGAATTTGTGGAATGACAACTTGCTTTCAAACTGATACATTACTATTTACAGCTAAAAAGTGTTTGCATCCAAATGTTTTGTAGTATTATCACGAAAAGTTAAAAATTGAGTTTATATGTTTTAAAACATAATAATTCACATAAAAATTAGTTTTATCATAAATGCAAATTTTGCATGCCCCTACTTATCAGTTAGGAGTGCATATTACAATTAAGGTAAACTCCTAGTAAAATATTTTCTGAATAAATAAAACAATCCTAATTTTCTATAGTATTTTCACCCAAATATTTGATACAGTTTCATGGAAATGTTTTTGCAGTTACTGTAAAGCTAAGTGTTATTGCGTATTCCAATTACTGCACTGATCTGCACTCTGAAAAGGAGCTTAGGTATGTGTTGCAAGGGTAACAGTGAGCAATAAAATAGTTCTCTTAAATTTTATCTTGCAACTTTTAGTTGTGATAGTTACTTTTTGTTACATTCTACTAGTGTGTGTTTTTACTTTTGGGAGAGATCCCAACTTCCTAGACCCCTTCCTTGGATTCTTGGATGCCAGAGGTTTCTCCTCACGAATGGAATTGAGTGCATAAGGTCTAGAATTCTGCATGTGGGTTTATATGTAGATGTTGACAAGATCACAAGTAAGCTATAAAACATGGATTGATATGGCTTGGTCTAGTTTTTCTAGCTGGTAACATATTCTAGTAGCAGAAATAAATTTATAATCAGTAAACTAATTTTTTAATGTTAAAATTAGTTTCCAATTTGTGTGTACAGTATTTAGTAAACAAAGCATCAGCAGTTGTTTATATATTTTGACTCAATGGTAACCGTTTTCACAAAATTATGTAGTTTGTTACATGTTGCATGTTCTGGATGTGGAAAAAAATCTATTTTTTCTGTTATCTCAGAGCAAAAATTTGAGGTAATGTTCAACTAACAGTAAAAATGGCTTGGGATGATGATAAAATTAAAATAAGAAACTTCACACTACTATGTTATCTAGAATTAGTATTACCAAACAAATGATGCATTATTCTGGCTACCAAAAAATTTCTCATGGACAGACATTGCACACAGTTACTCATCTTCTAGCTAATGAATTGGAAATGGTTTTGAACAAAAAAATAGATATGTATGTTTAACTGAGTTTTGACACCTTTCTTATATATATATATATATCTTTCTGGCACACTGCGCTCTTCTCTAGCAATTGTGCCGTACAAACTCGCTGGTTGAGGGATTTCGTAATATACCCCACCTTTGCATTCCAGTGCTGCTCCATTCTCACCTCATTTCATCCTCATTGGCTCTCAAGACCTCATTAAGAGCCGCCCAAACCTCTCACTCTGTTCTTATTTGGTTCTTTCATACTCACCATTTTACTTTGATGTGTGTAGCTTAGACTAGTCAATGTAATTTTGGCGAGCATTAAATCAGGTGCACTCTGGTAAAAAATTGAGTCTGAGTAGACTTTCTACCAGAGATTAAATGTGGTTGGGTTGGTGTAAGACTCTGTACAAAATCAGCTGTTGGTGGTACCACAATATGTCCGACAACCTTTGGCCGGGGCTGACTTACCAGGGTACTTGTAAACCAGTTTCCTGGCCTCTGGTATCAAGGCAGGTCGACTGGGACCAGCAGTCGCCTGGGTGGTGCTGGCTGATGAGTTTCCATACAGGGAGGTACGGTAATTCTTGCTCCACTTGGCGGCTGCATTGCTTCCGAAGTAGGAGTAGGAGATGCCCAACCTGAGTGGGAGATACCTAACCTGGTGTCACTCCTAGTGACTAGGCCACAAACTGTAGAATGCCTCTCGATGCCCAACCTAGTGTGCTTAGGGAAATAGACAGGTTCCGATGGGGTGTCACCGCCAACTGCAGATGGGTTATTGGTGCACACTCGCTTAGCAGTAAGGAACTACTTTTTTTTTTCTTTTCGAGCACCTTGCCTCTCCCCAAATGGTATAGAGGCAGTATTGACACTTAACTTACTTTCAATATAGGAATCCAAGTACTCAGTCTATTACTTACCGATAGGCACTCACACAAAATAGGATGACAGATTTTTTCACATGGTTGCACGATCACGATGTTTTGCTGGCTAAGCTAGCTTCATCAGGTGGTGAGATGTAGGACACTGCAGAATGGTGGAAGGGTGCTGTTAGTAGTAAACCTAGTGGCCAGGTGGCAAACTAAGGTGGGGCGGGAAAATTGATTAATTGCAGGTATTACAGATTAGTGCGGTAAGGAGCCTTGCAGCCTATTTTCACCCTTATTAATTAACTTTTAGTCGGTGCAAGCAGTTGATGGTACCCTAATTTAGTGTTGAGCTCAACAGCAGTTGATGGAGCACACCCCGTGCTCCTATGGTTCTGCACCTTGGCGCACAAACCTAGAGCGGTGGGTTGTGTGGGCCATCTTCCTACTACTGTCGGGGTGTGATCCAATAACAGTCGGGCCTCCAGTCCCAGGCAAAATACCCCTGCCAGCACCAGCAGTGCTCCGGTCAGTGATACAACCTGAGGTGGCTATCCTGCGCCTGTTGGATGAGTACCTAGTGGTTGGGACTCTTACCTTTCTGTACATCATGGTGCACAGATTGGGTGGCCGTTGAAAGTGGTGATTGTTTCTGATGTACGGACTCCTGAAGGGGTTCTGCAGTCCTACACTATGGATCATACAGTTATCAAAACCTGGTCGCTTGCTCCGTCTAAGAATTGAGCACCTAGTTGTCGGAAAGGAATTACCTCTAAACAGATTCACTCTCGGGATAGGATTAAAATGTATTTATTCCGAATAATAAATACTGGTGACACGTACCCTTATTACTAAGCAAATTGCGAACGGAAGTAAGCTACGCTTTACAGGTGATGACGACCTGCTCCTAGGCTATCAAAGCTTTTGAGTGACTTCGACGGCTATGAAAATAACTCAGACGCAGTTACTCTACCCTGGAGTTGTCTATATGAGACTTTACTTGCTGGTAAGTGGCAACTACACCCACTGCACTTTTGTAGTGGCCCTGTTTATAGTGACGACTGTTGAACATTGTCTACATGTTTGTAAGTACCCACGGGTGAGACGGACACACATATTTCACAGCATCCCTGAGAACCCTGAGTCTCAATAGTGCGGTGATTGGGAAGCACCGTTGGCGTCCACATTACCAGTAAGTATTTGTCATCTTTCGTCTTTTGTCTCACCGACGGCGTCAAAATTTACCATATATGTTCTCTCTCGAGACGTCCTTAACATATGAAAGTAGAAGGCGATCCGAGCCCCAAATGCATGACACATTACATAGAAAAAAACTTTCCCAGTGTCATGAGAGAACGAGTCTGCACATTACATATTTTGGTATGAGTGCAAAATGGCATTGACAATGTAATATATATATATATATATATAAAATAAATAAATAATAGAGAGCAATATTGCACGCGGCATGTGGCACTAATGCCTTTGCCAAAAGGAAGTCTAGAAGAAATGTTTACAAAATAAAAAGTTTAATTAATACAGCTTTAATTCTGCAAGTTATTTATATGCTAATGTGGTAATTTAAATTATGTTGATATAGATGGTCTTGTCGCTGAGGATTGTAAAATAATAAATGAAAAAAAAATGGAAATAAGGAAAGTGAGGGGTGTGGGGCAAGTTTTCGTGGGCCTACAGGTGGCAACGTGGGAAATTCCCCAATGCATCTTGTGCATTTATTTTGACACTAGCATTTGAAAATTCCCTCTGTGTGTTGTGAAAATGGTGCTTTACTCAATAGCAGCTGAAATATTGCTATTTGGTTCAAAGTCACTGTTGTTCTTTGTATCTCTATAAGAAAAACTGGTTGATGCACTACTGCCATTTGAAGCAATCCCTTTCCAGATACAGCATCAACAGACATGCTAAAATTGAAACGACCGTGTACCACATTCAATCTTAAGCTATTTGAAAGCTTGTTTACTATAGCAACACAATGCTAGCAAACATACTGTGGTAAGCATCTTGCAAGCAGCGATTGTATACTAGTGCCATGTTAAATTCAGGGCACAGTAATTTGCGCTGATATTTTTAACTGCAGCAATCAAATGTGTTTCCATCAGTGCTACTTAACTATACAAATATATCAATTGGCAACATTTAATTTACATATAGCATACATAAGAATGAGGTTAAAAAATCTTTTAACTGTGAACTATTTCTTACCAGTCATTGTCAAGTCGCTGCTCTCGATGTTGTTAATTCGTATTTTATACAAAATGAATATTAAGAGTTATAGAAGATACTAAGTAGATTATTAATCTATTCAACGTTAATCACAGGGTTATATAATTTTGGAATAAAAGTGATTGAACACAACAGGTTGACATGTTGCTCTTAGGGTGATTTTTCAAAGTCTCGATTCTAAAAGGCAGAAGAAAGTGTGAATGGACTACACCAAGTTTGCCTTTTCTTTGAAATGAATTATTCAATGAATAAATTTCCTTGACATTTCAAAGTTTTAAGGCTTCCACCTACGTGGCATTTGAAATGTGTTGGTGTGTTTAAATTACGTGTTTTTCTACGAAAATATTAATAGTCCAGTCAAATAGAGATTCAACCTCAGAATAAAAGTTAGAAAGCTGAAAGTTTGCATAAATCTTTATTACGACATTCTAAAAGTTGGCTCAAAAGTCTTGTAGAAGCTCGTGTACGTGAGTCAAGATATTAAAGGTTGCGAAAATCTGGTTTTTGTAAATATCTCGTTTCCTATACTTCAAATGATTGAAGTTTGTACAAAACTTGTAGAACACAAAATTCTCTACAAATTTGGTCTTGGGCAATATTTTATATAGTTAACTGTTCTCGCGCTAGAGCGCAAAGAGTGGGAAGCACCTATACGTTTATAGGATATTATGTCAACTGTGGAATCCAATGCATAGTACAGTTTATAAAATTAGTTGTTAGATATTTTATAATTATTGAGAAACTTAAATTATTTACTTATTTATAAATTATATTTATAAATATTATTTATAAATGACTTCCCTTTAATAATATTTAGTTAATGTGTATATTAATTAGATATTTAAGTGAATTAGTTTAAATACATTGTAATTACATTTTTATTTAAGTTTATTGTAGATCTATTACAATTTATTTAAGTAAAAATGTAAGGCAAATTTTTATTTGTTACTCTGATTATCAGTAGCTAGCATGCAGCTTAATATTCCTCTTGTTTGTCATCATCTTCCTCTTCTGGTGGCCCAAATTGAATTTCCAGTTTGTTATCATCCTCGTTGTCTTTTATATTCGGCTCTAAACTTCAAGGACCTCTTGTACATATTCACTTTCTTCATAAAGATCATTTCGATATGATGATGCGTTGAGGCATGCTTATCCGTTACACTGGCCACTAACTGAGAAGAATTGCAACCCTACTTTTCTACGTGTACAACTAGCGCAACAGCCTTTCTTGTAATTGCAGAAGATCGTACTGAGTAGTTCTTCTGGTGCTGGAGGTAATAATGTTGTGAGTTCCAGGGTTTTGTTTTGCAATATCCACCCCCATTCCTCCATGTCAAACAATGTCTCTGGATTGCAGTTTTCTTGCTAAAATAATTGAGCGGATTGGTACAAAACGGAATGTTTCTCAAATATTTTTATAATTGGCAGTTTTCCTTTTAAATAGCGCAGATGTTGTATCGCATCCACTGAAAAATAAAATATGTTTTTTAGAACAAGAATATTTGTTGAAGCTTCTTGAACATAGTGTGTCCACATTGCCTGTACCAATTTTTTTTTTTTAAAGAAAATGACAGTTCTCGCATCAAAGCCATTATATTGTGACTTATAGATGTGCATTTCATTTTCAAATGATCAGTTTTTCCTTTTCTATTTTTTTATTATAACTTTTTGTAGAAAATTTAATAAAGTTTTTGGTATTTCTTCATTTATGTCATCCAGCATTCTACTTGGAGATGGATAAGACTTGGTCTCAACTATAGATGATCGAATATCTTCTCCGATAATTGCCACAGAAGCCACTGCTACCTGTAAGCGTTCTTCCTCAGCAGTGCTTTTTTTAATTCTCGTACCAAGCTTTTGATAATATAGTAGCCTGTGTATCGCGAAAAGGTATAATGGTGTACGACCCAACCTTTATGGTAATTATTATATCAGTTAAATATTTTTCTCGTAATTTAGAAATGATTGTCTTATCATACTCCCTACAGAGTATGTACCAGATGTATGTACAGAGTATGCACATCTCTTATATACTCCGTAGGGAGTATGATGGTGAGGGTTTTTCCTCTTCTTGGCATCGCTTTGACGCGTAATAGAATTTTTACTAATGTACACTTTCCAACACTCCGTATGCACATTCACAGAAGTTAAAGTATTCAGATATTCTGTGCGTCCGTCATTTCTTGCAATACTTGCAGATTTCAAAGTCTGTAAGCAGTGCATAACATTTACTATATCGCCTTCTGAAAGCAGTTTATCACATATAAAAAAACAAATCAGCCATTACACTTCAAATTGTATGTCTGTCGTTACCGAGATACATTTTTTGACTGAGAAATATAGACTTGGTGTGATACAGTGGCGCCTTGAAAAGGAAACCGGTCTTAACAATGGAACATCTGCCCCAACTTACTTTAATTAAGAAATTCTTAATCTATTTTGTACTTAAAATCCAAGTATAATAAGTAAAATTGTAATTACAATGTATTTAAACTATTTCATTTCAATATCTTATTATTAATAAAAATAAACTAAATATTATCAAAGGAATGTCTTATTTATAAATATTATTTATAATTAATTAAATAATTTAAATTTATCAATTATAATATTTCTAGTAAATAATTAATTTTATAAACTGTACTATGCATTGATTCCACAATTGACATAACATTACCTTATATACAGATAGGCGCTTCCCACTCTTTGCGCTCTATCTGGAGAAAGGATAATCAACTTCAAACATCATTTGAAGCATAGGAAACAAGATATTTACAAAAAAACTGATTTTTACGACCTCTGATCTTGAATATCTTAACTCGTGGACATGAGATTCTGTGAGAATGTTGAGCCAACTTTTAGAATCTCAAAACAAAGATCTATGCAAATTTTCAGCTACCTTTCATTCCAAGGTTTACCCATTTTTTCACCTTGTATGACTACTATAAATGTGTCCAATGTGCTGATCTAAAAAAAGAACACATACATAGGATGAGTGCTGTTGAGTGCTTTCAAGATGTCACACATTTTTAAAACACCATTTCAGAGTATCGCAAAATGGCTAAAAATGGCTTTTTCAAAGCACTGTATCTCAGAATATACATTCAGATGCAGGCAGAGTTACTCGAGAGCTCTGAATTGAACTTTCCTACAAACTTTCCACCATTATAATAGGGTCACTGCTGAGTCCCATAGGTACATGCAGTGCAACGGGAACACTGCTTAGTGGCGATGGTGCACTTGATGCATGTGGCAGTGTTGCCCTTATCGCTTCCATGCTCTTCTGCCTCAAATGCAGGAAAAAGGCCTAGGTAAGATTTATGGAGAACGGGGAAAACAATGAAAGCGAGACATTTGTCTGGAAGTGACGTGGTTGAAAGTAGTCAAAACAGTTGTTTGTATGTTGCAGGTTATAAGTTAGGCAACCCTGCATACATTTTGGGAGTGTAATCGCAAGGTTCTGGAAAAGTACTCATTAATGCGCTAGATGATCTAATGTGTAATTTTGACATGATTAGTCCTGAGATATTTAGAATGCAGTTTGTGTTTAATGTTAAAGCAATCACTTAATATGAATGGAGTAATTGGTTGCAAATTTTGCAGTTGTAGCATTTAACAGCCAAGAAAATTATTGAAAGTGAGGCAGAAAACCAGCTGCACTGAGTTAAAACTTCAAAGCAGCAGTGCTTGATTGCATGGCAGAGGAGCCTTTAGTATGTAGTATGTATCGGAAGGCTGACATACAAAATGGTTGGGCATGCTGTGCTGTTTGTAAAGTACCAAGACACTAGCTTCACCCCAACAATCTATAGAAAGTGCATGCCTCGAGTCATGCTTACTTTGTAGCTTGCGTTATGGCTAGTCAGTGGTTTCTGCAGCACTGTGTAGTTGGCCCTCATTTTCCCGCACATGTGCTTTTCACCAGTGAAGTGTGTTTAATGAATGGGATGCTTCGTAAAATAGTAGTGTGGTGTCCAGTGCAATTACATGCGTTACAGTTGAGAGGAGTCGTCAAATAAGATTTTCAGCGAACGTGGGCATAGGACACAATTCCATTTATTTAATAGGGTCATATCTTCTTGCATCCTGCTTAACTGGAGCAGTGTACACTGTATTTTTGAGACAATCTTTGATAGTTGAAACAAGTTCCATTTGGTCAAAATTTGTGAGTTTAACAGGACAGGACCCTAGCTTCTTTTGCAAGAGATGCTTATTACTACAGTAGAATAGAAATGGGAAGAGTGGGCACAAGGGGCTAGGGGTCCAGAGCTGGAGCAGACGTCATGCTCGGTCATTTCGGTCACCCAACCGCCATGTTGGATCAAGGTGACCGTAATCTTGATCTATAACCTTGACCCTGGTGTTAGATAGAGCTCTTCATATTTCCGTTTATATAATAGAAAATAAACTTGTTCTTTTTTCTTTGCATGAGAGGTTGCATTTTGACTATTGTAGAAGAATAACCTTTTATGCACCAGTGACTAACAATAATAAAACCTGTTGCAAATTTTATAAGCAACAGTCTACAATGGTGTGCAAACACAACCGAAACTGAACTAAGAGAGTGAAACACTGATAATTTGTAGACACTATAATGGAAATAAATTTCTTTCAATAAAAAATTCTCCAGTGCATGGATTTTGTGTAATAAGTTCAGAAAATGATCAATTTTTTTATTGAATTTTTGTGATGTAAAATTAATTTATGGAAGTAAATTCTTTTGGGTTAAAATTCTTTGTCGTTGACTACTTTGACATGTCTAAATTTATCATTGAAAAATTCTGTCAAGTTTCCATATGTGCAAAATTTTGTGTAAAATATAGCATGATTTTACACATAATGTAATGCTTAATATGTTTAATATCCAGCCTACCAATGATGTCTTTAAGTTTCCCAAGCTAATGTTTTTTCATACCTTATGTCATTTTAATGATAGTGTTTGATTATGTTTGTAAATCTCAAATATGAACAAAAATTGCAATTTTGAAAACTATATTTGCAAAACTAACCAAGAAAAATGTGGTTTTTAAGTGTGTACTACAAGACAATTATGACATGTAAGCAGTTTATAATTTGACTATTATTTCACATAGATATAAAACTGAGCAAAATGCTTAAAATACTTTTTAGGAAAGTAAAAATATACCCCTGTCTATTACCACTTGTGTTATTACATTGTACAACATGATACATGATGTGCAATTAATTTGTTTTTCTAAACAGGTGCCATAACGAAATACATTCACTCTCTGTAATTAGAAGACATGGACTTCTTCCAACTCTTCAAACATATGTACAGTAAATAGCTCAATAAAAAACAGTGTTGTGGAAGGTTCATTTTTACTTTGACCATTTAATTCTGTATGTATGTTATAAAGAATAGAACATATTTTAAATTTTTGCTTTATAATCACTAAAATCAATTCCAGAGCTCTACTCGTCCTTAAAATGCAGTGTTGGAGCGTTGCTCTTCTCTACCTCCACTACATCCCTTGGTGTTCACAACAAAAATGGCTTTCTAGTAAACAAACATTTTATTGGTATTCAAATTAATTATTTTATTATACTCTTACAGAATGCACCAGTCAAATTCTCATTTCCTTTGTAAGTTGCATGCCCAGTCGAGAGTTAAGGATCAGCAGGCATGTAGATGGATGCATACATAAATTAGAGATATTTCAAACACAGTATTGAAAAAGTTATTTTGAAAAAAACATACAGTATAGGGTGCAGTCCAGTGATGAATATAAGGGGAGGGGAACAATAGAAATTTCCCATCCCAAGAGTTTACCTGCAGAAATTGTTTGATTTTAAAATTGATTCAAACGAGAATGAAAATTCACAATAGTTTGTATGAGCTCTTAGAAACTTAAACCCAGTACTATTTTTACTCTCCATGTCTTTCAGTTTTAATAGATAGTTCGAAAGAGATTATTTGTGTACTTTGTTAATGAACTTGAAAGAGCTGTACTGTTTAGTGGTATCAAAATTGATACAAATGCACAACAGGTTTCCCCATCAAAGACCACACTCTGAATCCACTTCTGTTGCAGTCAGTTACTTGCATTGGTTTGAAAAATTTTATCACAGTCAAATCATAGAGTGCTTGAGAATACAGAGGTGAAACAACAGCTTATTCCATGAAATTCAGCTACACTTGCCATCAAAATGGCGTCACTAGCCAGAAATATGTTGAAATATTATCCGCCGATCATTGTATGGTAACCTATATGCCAGGAGGCAGCACAGTCGGTAGAGATTCTTCCACAGCCAGCTGTAGCCAATAGTATACAATGCAGATTCCCAGGGCCTGGCACAGCCAATCGGGTTGCAAGTACACCCAAATGAAAAAATTTGCCATGCCATTTAGTCTGTGCAGGCTTATCTACTCTGTGGTCAAATCTATGTTTGGAGGGCATGCGGCCGGCGAGCTGGAAGACGGCCGGCCCAACCCGTAGACACTGAATAGGAGAAACCGAACGCTTAATTTATTACCGATTTGGTTTTGTTTGATTGCCCAGTGCAATATCGGCAATATAAAAGCGGAAAATAATTTGATTTATTTGATACAGTGTAAGTAAACTCAACGGAATTGAAAATAAAAATATAGTCATATTGATTGAATTGTAGAGGCTGAAGTACAATGATTTATGTAAATCCACATTTCTTTTTACGATGTTGGTGGTAATGTTAGCATTACATGTCGTATGGCAGTGCATTGTCGATTATGTGAGCTAGTAAGTGTTTTAGCAACGATTTGGTGTTGCATACAGGCACTTGACAGCTTACATTGGTCATTTATTTTGGGATTTAATTCTAGATATTTTAATTGTGAATATTGAACACATTTGATTAAAATGGGTGGAATTAGACGATTGAAATGATATACAGAAAACTGTTCACGTGTAATAGTGCCACCCCTTGAATACATTTTTTTTCTGTTCAGATATTGGCACATTTGCACTGAGCAAAATAAGCGTTCCACTGCTTTGCCTTGAGTGACGTGTCTGGTACTTGTATGGTCGCTGGGACGGCCTTCCCGCGCGACGTACGCAAGGGGGACCGCGGAATGCGCGCGGTCGCCGGAAGGACGGGGTCACCCGCCGCTGCGCCGTGTACGGTCGGCAACGCGGCGCGCGCGCAGGAAGTTTGGCGGAGCATGCCACGGCGCGTGCGCGATTCCGGGGTTCCGCCGCGCTGCGCCGTCCAGGGGGGCTTAATTGGCCGCCCGTCTGTCTCGTCTCGTCGCGCCGGCTATTGCTCGTTAATCAGCTGTTCACCGCCGTCTGAACTCCCGTGCGGCCAGCATCTGCTCATCTGTAGCTTTGAAAATTTTTTGTGTGTACAGTGCTCTGTGGCAGCCCCCGACATAACTCTTACAAACAGTGTCTGAAATAGTGGTTCGAAAATAAACTGTGTAGAACTAAACTTTTACCGAGTGTCTAGACTACCACGCCTTTATAGCGAGTTACTTGAATAGGCATGCACATTAATGAATTGGAATGAAGTTTCCATACCCATTATAACATGTTTGCTCTCCCCACCCTTTTTGACGTGAATGTATCTTTTGAGACCATAGTGGGAGGCAATTGATAAAATCCGATGATGACAATCGGGACATACAGTTTGGCATTGCAGCTTCGAATATATCGTCTACATTCAAAATTCAATTACACCACTCGATTGCCAAAGGATCAAAGAAAATTGTACGTTGAGTGAGAACTGTGAAGCATCGGGGGGGGGGGGGGTAATTATTCTGCGTTATTGGAATAGTGTACATAAACATTTAGTTAAAGTACATTTCGTCTTTTTGTTTAAGGTGATGTTCGCGTCTCATAGCCACATTCTATCAACATAGAACCTTTCTTGCCCAACCAAAATATAAACTGAAATCACAAAATAGTTTAAAACACTAAGTGGATATTGCAAAAGGTGACGCTACGAACAGTCCATGCATGTAGATTGCGTGTGCATAGTTTACTAACGGACTTGTACTGGTGGTAAAAGCAGCAACACGAATTGTGGCCCAGATTTAATCATCTTCCTACCCCATCCGACAGTGCTCTTAATCCTCTTAACATCATGGGATTTGCAACAGCCTTAAAGTAGCACATGTTTCAGAGAATATATTTACGCAACATTACTTTCTCGCCACCGGGAAGGATATAGTATTTGTAAGTTCATACAACGAAAGCTCGCAATATCTACTTTCCGTCTTCTCGCTTTTGTGATTGAACCCACGTGTGGGCCAGGGCGTATAGGTTGTATTACCAGTTGTTTATTTTTTACAGCGTAGATGTTACGACCCCAACGCAAGTAAACTTAAAAAAAGTTAGCGATCGCCATTGTAGGATGTGGGCAGGGAATGTATAACTGGTGAATAGCGTACACGCAATAAATAAATACTTCTTTAAACACTTAGAATCCTTAATTGATACATCCCTAATTCTCATTTTAGTTTTTCCTCAGTAAATTCTAAAATAAAATAATTTTTTTTTAAACTTTGTTTTCGAGTTTGAATGTTGGAAATTAGATGTGTTGATTAATTTTTCCGTGTTTCATAGCTTCTTCATTGTTTGACAGCCGTGGAAGGAAAGCGAGGTTTTGTTTTTTTTTTTTTTTGCGAAGAAAAGAATATTTCTAAATCTTATTCTTGCGGAGTTTTTCGTAGGTTTTCCTGAATAATCAGACCGTGTGTGTTTTTCTTTTTTTACTTAAAATGCTGTTCGAATATCTTAATAATTTCACATCAGTAAAATTTGTTAGTTTTAAATATTGCTATAATAGATGTAACTTAATGGTTTCAATTTTCTTATTTAACGGTAGCAGGTTGCGAAATATTTATAATACAGCAATCGTGCGCGTAGAATGGAATAGGCTGTTCACAGTAAAGTAAGCACCTTTGAAGCCCTAGTTACTTATTCTCTTCAGCAATTTTTCAATCCTTTAGCCATTTTTTGAAACAAATATTGTCATATAAGTAATACAGTGTGTATATTCAACTGGTACTCGGAAGTTAACGCCGAAAGATAAAATAAAATATATTTATTGGCTATTATTCGAAATGAGACGGGTTTCAAAATTGCTCACTTTACCATGAATAGCCTATAGTCGGCTGAACCTCAACATGTTGAAGCTTTTCCCGTTTGGAGGGCCTCGGTTATACTGGCCTGTTCTGTATTCACTACCTTCCTTCATTGTGTAGTCGTACGCCTAGTATCGAAGGAGCGCGTGCAGGATAAGTACCGAATACCGGAGATAAAAGTGGTCGGTGCCAAGTTAACTGGACACTACATTACCGTTGCAGATTGGAAGCCTGTGTTAGGTAGCGTTCGTTCTTTCTTAAGTGTGCAGTCGCGCGCGGGGATGTTTCTGGCACGGAAGGCAAGCGAAAAGAATCTAATTGCCATGTCAGGTAACCGAACACAAGAGCCTTTTAAAACTAGCAAGCGTGAAAAGAATCTAGAATTGAAATTGTTTTTGCCATTTCGATTTCTCGGAAACTAGCGAAGATTTGTACTACAGTTATTGCTTTTAAAGTTTCCAGTTCGGTTTTTTTTTTTCAGGTAGGTTTTTAAAATCTTTGTTGCCCTGAACTGGATCAGCTTCGGTTTTTATGAAATTTTCACCCCCCCCCCCCCCAAAACAATTATTTGAGGAATTGCTTAAGTGTTTTTTCAGAGGGTTTTCTCTACTAAAACCATATAATCGGGTTTGAAAACATCGAGCAATAAGAGTACGCGTGAAACCTGCTAGCCAATCTTTGATTGGTGCTTTCGGAAGACCTGTTTTTAGGTACTGCCGAAGTCTGATATAAGCCGAACTTCAATGTGTCATTTATTTTCTTGAAACTGAAAAATAATTACCAATGATGACCAGATTTTGAGTGGCTTGAATCGGAGCCAGTTCGTGTTTTACCCCGACAGTCTTGAAAAGAATATGCTGACGCCACCGAAGATTTCGTACTAGTGGTCGGGAGGGGGGGGGGGGGTGAAAATTGTCGGTATTCATGCGATAGACAATCACTACGAGTAAATAAAAGCACGATGACTATACCGTAAATTATTTCAAATGTGCAATTTCATGCAGTATACACACAACATCTTCTGGATATTTTGTATTGTCGCTTTTCCTGCTTTAAGAGATTTGCACTTTGAAACAATTACTAACCAGGTTGAAGTGTTGGAGTTAAGTTGTATGCGATTCGGCAGTGTCTCGCGATGGAGGTACTACCCTTGTTTTTAGGGCCGTGTCCGAATTCGCTTGAAGTACGTACACGTGCGTACCTGCCCCCGGAAGTGACGTAAGTGCTGTCCGAATTGAAAGTCAAGTAAACAAAGATTTATACTTCTCGCGCACTTGCGGAATATGTGCCGCCATTTTGAGGAGCAATTTGTGGGGTACAATTGATTTCAAACATAATTATTTTATTTAAAGTTTAATAGGCCAACATTACTACTTCGTAGGCATAGCATTTGTAACTGAGTTAATAATTATCGCAAGGTTCACCTTAAACAATAAATTCATATTAGGCCTATGTTATAAACCTACAGAAAGTAAGATAAAAAAAAACAATCGAAACTGCACTCACATACAATAATGCACGATAGTAAATGTCTTGTAAATCAAATTGAAATATTATTTAATACACGATTTAACTCCTAAAACTTTCGGTAATTATCAAGTTCGGAGTCTGAATACACGTACATTAAAAGTGGTTAGCTGGCTAATAACTCTTACCGAAGCCAACGAGACTGCTTGTCCGAATTCATAAAGTTTGATGCCAGGGTAAGTGAAGTATGCAAGTACGCAAGTATATACCTGAATTCGGACACGGCCTATGACTACCTCACTGTCAACGACTGCTGGCAATTACTCGCGCAAAGTCCGTTCGCGGTTACTTCAAACTTTTCAGACGCCCTGCTGAAGTTCTTCGTTCAGGCTATTCGCCCGGCTCATGCAAAGAAGTCAAGTATTGCGCGAAAATTACACCAACGGGACAGCGTACCATATTTGCGAGCACCCAGTTTAATGATATGTTGCATAAGAACTATTTCTTATTAGGCATTACCAACACACCAATTATCTCACTGTTTTTATTTTTATATCAATTAGAAATGAAATTTTGTAATGTTTAAGTAAAATATAAGTAAACGTTCAATTTATCCAAAAATAACATACTTTTATGTTGAAAGAAATATAAAACGATTGTGAGGGAACAGCCAAACACGTCATGCATGTGGGGAAATTTCTCAAACGTTTGATTATTAAAAAAGCGCGAAGAAACAGTGAATTGACGATACTGGCTGTTCACGGTAAACTGAGCAGTTTTGAAAGTCCTGCTTGATATCTACTTGCATTCGCGTTGTGTTGGGTATTCTTCCGCTTTATGTATAACATTAGCATGGGCCTCATTACTTTATTTATGCGTCGGTCAAGTATAATTGTGAAATAATTAGAGAAGTAAATATTTAACAAATCTGCTAAATTTCACACTTCGATGCATGAAAAAAAAAAACGGAAAGCTAGAGAAATTATTTAAGTTATCCCAAATGGTTACCTAAGACCTGTTATTCGAAGTTAAGATATGTAACTGCTTTCTCTCCATTGTTACCAACTTTACTGGGCGCATGCTACTCACCGTGCCCGTTAAAATATAATGCAGACAGGAGCAGTGACTTTTTTCTAAGGTTGATTTCAAAAGTGCTCACTTTATCCTGAACAGCCTTTACCAGCGATATCGCAGAAACATGAACACCAGTTTGCCACAATTACAAAATGCCACGACGCGTAGTCGATTCGCTGTTCTCGCACTTCTAAGAAATATTCCCGTGGGGGTGAAAGTTTTTCTGAGAAAGTGTGGATGGTAAAAATTCATTCCCGTATATTCTATGGCGCCGTCACTATATATGCTCAGGAAAGTGTTTGATGCGTAGGAAAGTTGCCAACTGTGCGTGGTAACGACGCTAAACATTTCTGTATTTGCAGTCTGACAAGATACTATCTATTTAGTACATCAATGCATGGGTTAAAAACTTCTATTGCAGTTTAGCAAGTTTACTAGAAAATTTTTAGTGCCCTTGCACATTCGATTGCTAGGATATACTGGACAAACTCACGGGCCGTTTCGAACAAACGGCGTTTGCATTGAAAGTGTATAATTTGGCGATGTTTTATGCTCTTTACGAGTATAATTTCCTCGAAAAAGTTTTTTGGGATCTTTCATTTCCTACAAAATATGTAAGTCAATTTTATAGTCACATCTGCACTTGGAACGGAATTTTACCTCCATGCTACCGAAGGTAGTATAGGATAAGCACTATGTTATTAATTACGGGTTCGAATGTGCACGTGTGTTTTGAGCATAGGCAAAAAAAATTACGGAAGATTTTTGAAGGCATAGGTTAATTTGTGGAATTCGCTGGTCGTGCTCTTTATGCGCACAGATTTGTCGGTTGAAAATTCATAAACTTACGGCTTGTTTTTTTTGTTGTTTCTGGACGCATAGTTGTGCTTGGTTGAAGCGTATTCTTGTCCAAAATTAATTGGCACAGTAGAGCGATTATGAGCATACACTTTTCAGGTACTTTATAGGTGTTTTTATCAGAACATAACTTCCAGGCAATGACGTGCTCTGTATCTTTGGAAGTGTATTGCCTTCCTGCAGCTTAAGATATTCGTGCGATTGGAGTTTTAGAGCTAGATCATTAACCCTTTCAGACCCCTATGTATAAAACTATGTACATAACGCACGTTGTTGTTGTCCGCTACTGTACAACGTGAGGCTCAATGTCAAATGATATTATATTTGGGTAACCGATTCGCCAACCTTGTTACTGGCAGTGTTTCTATTGGTTTATTTTACTACAGCCAAACACACGGCCTGTGGCTGATTTGTTGCGACAACGGAACACGTTTTGTCTGCTCAAGTACAGCACTAACCATAACATTTTATTTCCAAACATCTGGGAGCTTCGTTAACTGGTTCACAGATGGCCCATTAACTGTTACTTTCAACTTTTGTGAAGCCCTGCCGAAGTAAAGTTTTCCCTCCGGGATATTTCTCCGCCTCGTACAAACAAAACTTAACCGAGTCTAGGGAATCATCAAAGGGGCAACGCAATGAAACCGTGCGCACTCTGTAAAATATTTTTAACTATTCCTTACTGGGCATTACCAACACCTTTTTTCTCTCTATTCGTATTAAATATAAATTATATATTATAATTAGTAAATAAAATATAAGTAAAAGTTTAAGGTATAGGCTGTTCACGGTAAAGTGAGCACTTTTGAAAGCCCTCTCATTGGGAACAATAGTCACTAATTATATATTGTTTTGTCCTGAGGCTAAACTTCCGAGTGCGGTGGAATATAAACAATGTGTTTATTACTTACATGGCAATATTTATTTCAAAAGGTGGATCAAGGATAACATATGGATGACGGGGAAAAAGCAACTAGGGCCTCAAAACTGCTCACTTTACATTTAACGGCATATATTATAGTGATAACACAAGTATAAATACTTATTTAGGAAATAATCTTGGGACGTCGTACATGGAATAATTTTTCAAAGGTTTGATTCAAAAAGTGTGAAGAAACCGCGAGTATATACTACAGTGGTGGTTCTACAGATCGAGCTTGGGCGTGTTGCGCAGGTGGGAGAAGTGTGTTGGTTCGCTCTATGCATCATGTTCCACGCGGAGGGTCCAGCTAATTGCATCTCCGGGCAAGACTGCCGTGGTCTCGGATGCTCTAGACCGACAATCTCCGTGCCGCTTGAGTCTGCCCTTCAGGCCGCTTTTAAAGCCGACGTTACACGATACCTGCTGCCGCACTTTATTTTGCACAGTCTTCTTTATATAAGGCCTGGTGCACGGGTCCGTAGATTCGGCTTCCATTGCTGGTCGTCGTGGGAGATTCCTGTTACGCGAGAGGATAGTCGGCGCACAAATTGTAGATAACACGCGGCGTGTGCGCAGATGTGTGTTTGTGACTCATTTCCAGAAAAGGTGCTTTAGGGTGGAAAACTCATCAATCGGGTTTTCGGCTGTTTGTATAGACAATTCTGCGATGAACGCAATGAAACAAGTCGCACCCTTGTGGCATCTACATTATCGGAGATATAGACGTTTAAAGTTGAAAAGACTGCAACAGTTGTTTTTTTTTTTTTTTTTTTTTTAAGACTGCCTCACGAGAAATATTAAGAAATTATGGTGCGTCGTATTACTGTGTGTTCTTTTTAAACACTGTATTAAACGTTTTACGTGATTTGCATTTTCAATTTAATTTATTGAAGTATTACGTAGAAACAAATGGTGTGCATGCATATTGACTCGTGGTGAAATATTTGCAAGCATAATTTGAAGGGCCTAGTGGTTACCCCGTATCCGTACAAGCCAAGGGGAGAAGGTTGAATTGATGAAGGTTCGTGTCCACCCTCAGACAGGACTCAATTTATGAGCTTCTATTGTGGGCAACAGAGTGGCTCGGAGCCAGAAGGGTAGCCAGGTTTTCTTTGTTAGGGGTCCTAACTTGATAGATCACTAATTAGCACGAAGTAAGAGTTTTGAAAAAAAAATTCCAATAACAGCAGTACAATAAAACTACAGTAAGTGGTAATCATTTGGAAACTTGCCCATAAAGTTAGTGTTTCCACGTAGACTTTCATTGCGAACTGTCATCAGAGCGAGCGTTGCATGAATTTTCTGGAAGTGAGCTCGAGAAGGGGCCTATCTGCTGGTGGGCAGTGTCCCTCGCTTTGCAGCTGCTCGCAGCCCACAGTGGGAGTCGCGTCCTCTGTAGCTTTTCTGTTCATAATTATCCAAAGTTAAAACTAAAAACAACTCTTCCAAAATCTGTACTATCGTAAGTTAAGAGTGGGATGGACCACTGCATCAAAGGCCAATAACCGAGGGAGCGATACGGGCGACATTAACACGCATGCCTAGTGCCTCATCGCTCCTACGCGCAAGGCGTGCAGTGTTTCCGCCGTGACGCTGTGCTGTGCAAAATATATATGTAATAGTGGGGTTTTATTACACGTAACGAAAGACCACAGATTAAACTACGCCCGTATCTTTGTACTTTTTCCTTACTGCTTAAGGAAACTGCATAGCCAAGCTTTCAAAATGCGATATGTGACCCTTTTCACGAATTTTTTTATCCAAGAATACAAAAAAAAAGGGCATAGTTTTTAATTTTTTTTAATTTTTTAATTTTTTCTGACAGTTTTATTTGCAGAGCATTTATATATTGAGATACGCGTATTCACGCAAACAACTATTTCACAAAAAAATGCGGGGATCCATCACACCAATTCACAAAAAAATGTGGGGATCCATCACACTCTTAACATGGAAGTTGGGTCCATTGACTTGAATAACAAACTGCTTGAAAAATTTCTCACTACGTTACTGTATAATTTTTCTATGATGTGAATTACTTTATATACACTGGCTGCAATAAATTTCCCACTAAGTGCTTACTGTTATAATAAACACAATGCAACAACAGTTATCTTTATTGTAGTTGCAGGCCTACATAAAACGTGAAACTGGCCACGTTTAAACTAGAGCTACATCCGTCTGGTTGACAATTGCTCCTTGGGAACTGAACTTATGAATTTGGAAAATTCTTGAATTTCGTTGGATAATGTAGGAGTCCTTCCGGTTGTTGTGAACCCAAAATGGGGCTGTCGTCGATGTTAAAAGTTTAGTGATTAATTTTTTTTTCGTTATGAAGGATTATTTTATACGCTGTCGAATTTCCAGCAGGAATTTTACGCAGGGAAGATTCTTGTGCAACTATCCGCAATATTGATAGTCCCTTCAACTTTGGCTTTCCATCCTTCTTGGACGGCAGATAAATACACTGGTTAGTTACCATTCCTATTTGTTTCACGGGTAGAACCTACATGACCAATGTCTGGGAACTTAAGGGTGGATCTGGCAATTTCCTTTTGCTGACCTTTACTGCTTCTTAGAATTATGGACCATGGGAACAAAGCAACTATATTGCATACACGGCGAGTTGCGCCGGATTTGATCCTTTATTCAAGGACACGAGGAAGAAGCCAAGTTGGGCAATGCTCGTGGAGCTTGAAAGTTCGTCGGGAAATATGGAAGAGCCAGGGGAGATCAGGGTGTGCAGGTAGACGTCACGCAGTGTGTGGGTGGAGGGAAGTGAGGCAACTTGGACTGCGATAACGCGCAAACGACCTATCGAGTTACGTTAATATGAGAGTTCTTCAGATTCTCGCTGTAAACCGGGGTCCCGCTTCCGTCTGTCACAGAAACATGGCGTCCCTGTATCTCGCTTCCTTTGTTTCCTTTCTGGATATTCCCGCTGGTGATACAGCCGGACATGATGGTGCTATCTTATCGACATATAGACTTCCAAGGTTGAAATGCAGCAGCCAGGTTGAACGGCTCGCTGTCCTAACTAGTCCTTATAATTTCTCGAGTGTATGAGGTAATTTCTCGAGTTTTTTCCCCCCCATGCTTTACGAATACTTCTGTCAAAGTTCATAGTCTAGATCTTAAGTTTGCTCAGTTTTATGTGCGAAATATCGACCCTGCAATTTATCTGTGTAAAAGTAAACTTAAAACTTACAGCGACTAAACTATCCCTAAGGTGTGAAACGTCACAATTTCTTAGAATAATAATTATCTGTGAGGAATCCTTTATCGGCCGCCTTTCGAACTGTTGTTCTCGACATATTAAAAATGCTAAGCATTTTTAAAATTATTCAAAAACTGTGTTAGTTTTATTGGTTTCGTACAACTGGTACTATGGACGATTTAGTTGGCATACTCGTGTAGGGACGCCCGCCCTTCTCAAGTATTTCAGAAGGAAGGCAGTACTACGGTCGTTATCGTTACGCGCATCAGATATTCCATAGCGATATAAAGTGCACAGAAAATCGCTTGCTGTGTGCAATTTACATGACAAGACATAACATTAGGAAATGACCAATTTCTCTGATGTTGCAACAGAATCGTGTCTTGCATGTAAGATTTCAAGAACGTTTTATGCTAAAGATAGAGCAATTGTAACATCTTTGGTAGATTGTGCATGCATTTAGGGCCGCGTGTCAGATGCGCTGACCGTGTAACTTATCTTATCGTAAAAACTGTGAAGTGGCATTGATATTATTCGCAGTCTCGTAAGGAGTGAGAGTTGAGTGTTTCGGAAAGGGTCTTGAGTCGATGCGGGTGAAGCGGGGTGAGTATGGAGCAGCGGAAAAGGGCGACCCCGCCGGGAATCGAACCTGGTTAGTGTTCTTTGAATGGCGTCAGCTCTAGCCGTAGCGCCACCACGGGGCCTCTTCGTAAGGAAGAGGCCCCATGGTGGCCTCCGAGATGAATATGGTTGACAGGTTGGTTTGTTCGACCCGTCTGATTACTAGAATACCTTATCTGAGTCGCACGACAGTTGTTTGTACTTTAGGCCACGCATGGGTTGAGCGGCCCATTAGTCAAGTAATTTTTTTTGTTAGGTGGATTGATAAAATTTAAATGAAAAAAAGTTGTGTGGTATGGATCACCATTTGACGGAGGGACTTCCACCTAGTGATTGCCCTTGGAAAGAAGAAACCTGAAGGGCGGCAGTCATACCTAAGCACGACGAAACTAACCGCAGTGGATAGGAGGTGGAATGCAATGAAGAGCACCTTGAGAAAATGCGCAGTCTACAAAGTTCGCAGTGTTTCCAGTTGCAAAAAATCCAAGCTCCTATTCGCCTTGAATCGAACCGGTATTTCATTTGTGGTAGGCCGTGGCGCTTGCTGCAACAATGCAGAATCCCCAGGTGAGATTAAAAATGGGGTCATCTGGACATACGTTATTTTGGTTGATTCTTAGGTAAGACAAGCATCTTGTCGCCAAGAGTGTGGGTGGGTACGCTGCCTCTTGGAGTTTATATTTATTTGACCATTTAGCATCTCCAAAATGTTTCAAAACTCAATTCATTCCCTTATAAGCTGAAAGTAGTGTAGCAACAATTTATTTTTTCAAAACCATGATTCTTTATTAGTAGCTCGCTGTCTGTATTGTGAACAAGGGGCCACATTCAGGCAGATGCAAAAATATGAATAGGGTTGTAAGAGGCCGTGTCGTTTTAGCGGGATGAAACATTTCTAAGAAAAATTAGGATGTTTGTTAGCTATATGCGCAGTCGTATATTTAATGAAAGTGGCTCTTAAACGTAAGCTATTTTCGTTTTGCAGTTTTAAATTGCTTTATAAACAATTATTGTAAAACGTCGAATGCTGAGCATCGGAGAAGATAATGAAAAATTGTAATGGGGAAAAAAAAAAATTGTATAAACGAAAAGTTTTATCACAGGGCTGAACATGTAGTTTATTGACCGCTTATCGGGGCGTATTTTCCATGTGTAGAGGTCTAGAAACTCGAGGGAGAAAAACTCGCAGAGAATACTTATCTCTGCGTGCAAGGCACGGAACTGGTGTGCTATCGTTATAGCATCCTACGGGACTTCCACGATGAAGATAGTTTGCATATTTTCGAATGTAAACCGTTAGAAATGGAGTTAAATATAATGGCTACGTCCAGCAGAGAGACGAAACGGGGTAAATGAAATTCGTGTATGTGGTGCTTTGACTGTAATTCGTATGTAGCAGTGGCGTTTATCCCTTATATGCAAAGTAAGCAATGCTTACCATATACATATTGGAAAATGTTTGACCCTTTATAGTTGTCGCCTCAACTTTACACGCATTTAAGTCTGAGTTTCCCGTTTCTGATTCGTGAAACAGTTTTTTCGTAACTTCCGTTCTGTACACGCATAGTGCTGCTATCTAGTATTTATTTGCACAAACGGGAGCGACTAGCGATGAATCGAACTCGCAAGCAACAACACACCACACGCTTGAGCTCCTCAGTCATCAACCGCGCTCCTTCAGCAGGGCAAGTGGTCGTTCCGTTTGCATCCTCCAGTTATACTTTTTTCCTTGGAAAGTAGACGAAAGTGTTCGGGGAAAACGGGAGTTTTCTTATAAATTGTAATATGCCCTCTAAATAATATGCAGTTTATTATTACATTTATTTAGTTTCCGTTTTATAACTAATATTAGGTATTATAAAACGGTAAATACACGTGGAGGGCAAGCAAAGTTGGAAGTTGTGTTTTAGTAGACATTGCTTACCCTGCAATAAAACTCGCTACATGCCACTGGTATGTAGGCAGTTTTTACTAATGTAGTGTATATTGTTTACACTAAAGGTGTGGGTGCCCGTGTTGTAGTTGTGGACAGCCCTGTGTGTGTACAGTAGACGCGCGTACGTAGTGGTACGCTGAGAATGTAACCGCGAGCTTGCTGCCCATACGTGCCGTCCTAGCGGTGTTGAAGGTGCCTCCGTTCCCGATTGGTATCTGCTGAATGTGCCTGGCATCTTGAGTAGTCGGGGTTACGTGACGGGTCTTCACCAAGTGGGCCACTGGTGCCTGCCCGGGAGATAAGAGTACCTTCCCGTCTCGTTTTTCAACCTGTCGTGCAAGTCAACGAGGGTGGGAAGGGGTGGGGGTTGGGTGTTCAGTCCCCACGGTCTGGGATTTATGGAACTTTGGCTACAACCTACATTGCAGATTTAATATTATATTTTAGACACACACGTCATAGAGGATTGCTATGTACGTATTTTTAAAAGTTATTGCGTGACTACAGTGTTGCCAGTAGAATTTCTGTATTTGCCCGCAATGGACAAAATAACTTATGCTCCCCCCCCTCCCAGTTAAACGATTTTCATCGTTTTAATTTATTTTTTAAACTGTTTATTTATTCGGTGTCATTGGTTGGGAAAAGTTCGTTAAAACTTTTGAAACGAACATTACGGCTAAAAATAGTTAAATTCAATATTGGACTGATTCACTTCAAGGCTGGTAAAATTATGAACAGGAAAAACGCGCGCGCGCGTGTGTGTGTGTGTGTGTTGGGGGGGGGGGGGGTGTGTCTGGTCAGGGAATTTGCTGAAAATATCACATCTTAGTTCTAGATATAGTTTCTCAAAAAATAAATTCAATTTTTTTGTGGGCAAAAATATTTAATTTGTACAGATTTGTAATATTTTGCTTAAACCTTAACCGTGTCATTCCTACTGTAAATAGATTATTACATCGCAGAGTGGCTACCAGTGGAGCTCTGTAGCAGACTGTACACCATGTAGAAATCATTAGAGCCCATTCACGCTTACTGCCAATTTTTCTGAAGCCCTGCCTAAGTTTTACTTCCAGAATATTCCTCCGCCTCATGCGGATCAAGCTTTGAAAATTACTCGAGATATCCAACGCACCACATTCGTGCGCACTCAGTGCAATAATATTTTGCATAAGAACCATTTCTTACTACGCATTACCAACACACGTATTTTCTCTGTGTTTTTATTTATATTAGTTACAACTGAAATATTGCAGTTTATAGATCAAGTAAAAGTATAGTTTAACCAAAAATAAAGTACTTACTTTTATGTTAACACAAGTACATATAAAACGCTTCTGATACATTACATTTAGGAAGTAACCAAACTTGTCTTTTTTATTTTATTTTCAAAGGTTTTATATAAAAGTGAAGAAACCGCGAACAGACAATAAATAGTAGTACACACATTATCGAAGTTATCAGACAAGTAAGACTGTGTTGAATATTAAGAGCAGCGCATAAATTTTGTAAGCGTAGAAATTTCGCTAGAAATTACATATTTAAATTTTAAATCAATAAGTTCCAGAATTCGTAAGTATTTTCGTTCTGGATGCTTCAGATAGCACGTTTTGGAAGACAGCGTTATAGGTCATTCCTAATTGCTGTAGTTGTTAGTAGGAACATAATGGTACTAATATTAAAAATAATTTAAATAACTGATTTCATGTGCTTTCATTTCAGTTATAAAAGTAACTTTCGGGGCTGAAATGGATGTGCATAAAATCAATTATAAAAATTATTTCTAAATATTATTGCTAATTTTAATTACATAAAACGAACGTAATTATATAGTCTTGCTTGATTTTTATTTTGCAAAATATTTTGCGAAGTATTTACAGTATGTTTCTAAATTAGACTGATAAAACTTTCGCTGCAGGTTAATTACAAAAGAAGGCTAAAACATTTATACGACTTATGGTCTAAAGCAAATCCTAAATGCGGTACATATCTGTGAAGTTGTGCTGAGGGACTAGTTAATTTGAAATACTGGAGTTGGAACACATTCTCTTGTTAATGTGTAAATGTAATTTTAACATGTCGGTTAATCAGTCTTTTAAATTCAAAAGTACCATACGGCGTCGTGGGGATTGTCGGAATAAGAGCAGTAACGTGATTGTTTCCACGAAATAATTCCATGACAACGACACAGATGTTGTGTTTACAAATCTTTGTTCTGTTAGACATTATCCAGAAACCTTTGATGTTCCATATTAAAATGTTCCTGCAATATTTGTAATAAACTAGTGTTTTTCTGGTCCAACTGAAAATATGTGTATCGCCCTTAGTTTAGGATTCACTTTAGACCGTAAGTCGTATGCATGTTTTCGCCTTTTGTCGTTATTAATCCGCAGCTGAAGTAGGTATAATTTAGATATATCCTATATACTGTAAATGCGCTTAAATCTTAATTCAAAATATAATTTTATAGTTGATTAGAAAACATTTTAGTAAGTAAACTCCAGAAAAATATTTGAGTTTTACAAAATGAGGATAAAGCATTCTGCTTCGTGTGCAACTGTACTTTTCTGTCAATTTAGGTGTGGGAATGTGCAATACATTTTAACGAGTTCTGCATGCTGTATATGCTACACTGGAAGCCAAATTAATTCTGTGATCATAGAACACGTTAAATATAACATAGCAGTTGCATATGTCGCGGAAGATATACGAAAACCACACAGCCTCCTTTGCAAACCTTCAGCAAATATAATTTAGTACAACTTGCGACCTGCCTTTCGCTCAATGAAAATGCCGCGAGGAGAGTGTGACATGACCCATGAAACTAGCATGGGCCTTTATGAAAGACTGTTGCCGAGTCGGCGTGCGTAGAATTTCTGATCGAAGTTATTTTTGCGGTCGGATCCCCTGTTGTGGCAGTGATTCAAGGCAATCCAGGAGCCGTGCGGTGACGCACGCACGTTTTCTCGTAGCCAGCTGTACTAGGATTATTCATGCCATTGGTCCACGCGGATTGAAGGATGCCCTCGAGAATTACTCATGGTAGCGTATCGCCGCCGGCTATCTGACCGCGATGACTGCTCGACATTGTGACCTAAAGGCCTTATTCCATTTTCTACCGTCAGCAGCTGAGACTGCTGGTGAGCGTTCCTCTACTTACCGAGACTGCCGACGAGTCACTGACGTTGTTCGTCTGGGTTGGTCGCCACTTCCCGCTGACACCCACTGATGTGCGGAAGGTAGGGTAGAGGCAGTTGGCAGACGAACATTTATGGCGGTTGTTAACGATAATTCTTAACAAACAAATTGCAACATTGCTGTTATTTACGGAAGATGCGAAGATGGTAAGGATGAGTTAGTGTGCAATATCATTTTCACCTGAATTTATTGTCCACGCTATAATTTTCACAATTAATCTCGTTATCACCGAAGAAAACCTCCATTGCTGATGACAATAAATGCGTGAGGAATAGCGGAAGTCATTCGTGTCTACCGCAGGTACTGCTGACGAGTGTTCCGTCGGAGAGACCACTGTTGGCGTTCCTAAACGGTTCAACTGTCGAGGTATTAGATCTTCAGTGTGTGCGTTTCTGTATGTTGAAGTATTTCACCTATGTCGAATTACGCTCAGACCTGAGAAGCTTGATTTTTAGGGGCAATCAGGTGGAGGGACAAGTTTTCCTAAGTGGCCCTTGGTGGTGGGGCCGGAACCGTGAAATGCCCATTACATGGTATTAAGGCTCAGAAAGTTGTCTCCTGTGGTACCTTGGTAGGATCGGGTACAGGAGGGTAGGTGGCGAGGAGAGCCGGACATGTTCCGGAAAACATGATCAGTAACTTCAGTGCTGTCGGTAGGAATAAAAAGGAATCCAGTGTTGACCTCGCCTTCCGACGCTCGGCGCCTCACCTTCGCGGCGACAGCCTTATTCGTCACCTTGCTGGCCGTCAGCGGGCTGCCCAGTCCCCGCGGCACCGCTTTGACGCAGTCAATACAGGAGCCTCGTACACCCCCCCTCCTCCTAGTATTACCTCTACAATACTATTCCTTTTTAAGGAAATAAACAGCCGCCGCTTGTCTCCTCTCCACTCAACCTGGCGAGGAAAACAAAAGTCAGTGACGCCTTTTGCGTCGCGTCCATAAAAAGGCTTCGTTTACCGCTGTTTGCGCTCTGAAGTAAAGCTTGTTTCGTGAAACACGAAAATAGTTTGCATGAATGGTATTTTTGTAGGTCTTGATGGATTTAATTTTCAGGCACTTCGTACGTCGGGTTGTTTGAAAAGTTTGTTTGATTCGGCTGTTATTTGCAAATTGGACGGTCGTGTCATTCAAAGCAAGATATGTACTTTAAGAAAGAGGTTTTTTGAAATAGTTGGTTAAAGGAGAATGTTAATTTACATTTATCCACAGATTATAACGACTGCGTAACTTACAGAAGTTTTCTCAAAGTGAAAGACTGCAATCTACGGTAGTTGTTTAGTGAACATGCCAACAATTCGGCCCCTGAACGCTAGTGCTCAATCTGAAAAAGTGATTTTCCATTTTTTTTGCGTATCTGAGGTACAGAACCGAAACTGACAAGGGCGACACTAGCATATACATAAAATGGCCCTTCGCCTCAATGCACAGTTCCGTCCGCGTTAAATATTTCGGCTGTTGAGTGTCATCCGAATCCTTACTGCCCTCGCTTCATTGTAAAAATTTTACAGCTATGCAGTATGCAAAATGGGATTTCTGTTTTACGTAATTTAACAGTAAATATAACTGCGCTTAACATCACAACACTAGTTTTTCTGCATGGAAAATTCTTTACGGTATTTTAAATTAATCTTTAAGCCACTTGTTTGAGCCAAAAATTCATTCCAATCAGAACGGTAAGTCGAAATTGTCAGATAGTCTTGATAAATTTGTTACACATCACATGTAAGGAGACTCCAGCAATAATTTTGGGAAAACGCTGGCTTCACAGTAGTTCAGTACACTATTACGATTTAAATGAGCTTTATAGTTATGAAACTTTAGTCTGAGCCAATGATATCTTTAGGTTTTATGCACATACCCCTGCTGTAGTAGGCTCACTTACACTTCGCCCTGAATGAGATGTAGAGTTGGCAACTATAGTATATATACCTCAAGGAACTTTTAGTGGGCGATGGTTTGAGATTGGAGACTTTTTTTTCTTCTGAAATTAAAATACTGCCGTCACAGTGGTCTCACAGCATTGAGATACTTCTGCAGTTAGTTCCTACAAAACTCTTAGATATTACCATCGGGTCCGGAAATAGCCGATAAAGGCGGGGTTGTAGTGCGCGAAATAGAGACAGTGGCTGAAACCACTATTCAGTGGAGACGGTAAGGCTCAAACCCGTTTACGACCCGAATGATCGTCTGACACGCCACCACGCCACATGGAGGTTAGGCAGAGAACGTCCACACATGTTACTTTGTAGGGGAATTCCCCGATGTTTCGCTGCTGGGGTTAGAACACGTTGCCACAAGAGCGGAGAACCATTGTAACATGACAAAAAATAGTTGCTTGTAAAGTTTCATGGAAGCTAGTTCCCGAATTGAAAGTGGAAGCGGCACAGTCCGGAGGGAGAAGGGTGGGTTAGGGAACGGGAGCTCCACCCAACCACAGATCACACCCACTACAGTGTGCCTTTTGTGTTCTGTGTGCTCGCATGCCACTTCCGCTGTTGTCTTTGAACTCCAACGAAAGTTGAATGGTCACTTGGATGAAGTCATAATCAAATCCGTACCGAAGTTTAGCGTCGTACGGTCATGAACAGAAATGATAGACGTGTATTCTTCGTAATAGTGGGCTCTGATTTGCTTGGGGACGAGCTTAGAGCTCTTGAGTACTGTTTATGCCGTGGAAAATGTCTTGAATCATCAGTTGGGCTTGTCGCAATAAGAATGTTGAAGTACTTGGTCAACTGCGAGGAGTCCGTCTTGGAAGGGTTCACCACGTCGTCTGAAGTAAATCAATGCCTTGTCCTTTTTTTTTTTGCAAAAAATTTAACCAAATGGGTAAAATTTTGTTACAGTACTTAAAAAAAAAAAAAAAAAAAAAAACTTTTAAGATGTTTGAATGATTCTTGCAATGAGAGTAAGCCAGACTTTTATTAAGGACGCACGCCTTTGCAACATTTTGTTGTAGTCGCAAAGAACCTTCAACATGAAGAAAAAATAACTTTGACTCGTAATAATAAAATAAGAATAGAAAATAGCCGCAGTCGACAAATATGGGACATGCACATAATTTCAAGCATTAATTTCGCCAGGTGTCGCAAGAATGACAAAGCACAACCAGAATGAGTATGAAACAACGATGATAGTATATGAAGAAAATCGCAAAAAGAAATACTGGACGGAACAACGGAGACGACACAGAGCACACTGATTGGTACAGATACGGACACGAGGACGATAGCGACGAAAACAGCAGGATTCCTTCGACGACATGTGCGATATTTCGGGAACTGTACTCTATTCCTGTCTACCTTTTTTTTTCTTTGCACTAAAGGTTTTTTTTTTGCGACTACAATAAGGTGTAGCAATGGCGCATACCCATAATAGTTCGGATAAAGATAATTTCACGTTAGAATGGATAAGGTTAAAACTACTGTCAACACAGTATTTGTTTGGCCCCGGTTATATACAGGATGTTTGGGAATTTAAAAAATACATTAATATTAAGGCATGGTAGGCCACACCAGGACGATACATTTTTTTATACAGGAACGTGTGGTCGGAAAAATTTCCCTACTGTGCCACAGGCACGTGGTCGCGCTGCCTGGATAGCGGTGGGAGGTCGCCACTTCGAACACATGCTGTAACGGTGCGTCATATTTGTGTGTTAGTAAACCACCATGAAATACACCCACATACGTTTGTTTATCGTGATCAGCCTTTAATAATTTGCTGCATAAAGTGAGCACTTTTGAAATCAAGCTTAGGAAAATGTCACTGCTACATTAGCTGTTCACGGTAAAATAAGCACTTTTGAAACCCTGCTTACGATCTACTTTTACACACGTTGTGTGTTCTTCCGCCTTGTGTAAAATTAACATTGCCATAGGCCTCATCACTTTATTCGTGCGTCGGTCAAATGAAACTGTGAAATTATTAGAAAAGTAAATATTGTACAAATATGCTCATTTTTACACTTCGATGTATTAAAAAATACAGAAAGCGAGAGAAATAATTTAAGTTACCACAAATGGTTGGCTATCACTTTTTGTTCGACGTTAATATAAGGAACTACTTTCTCCTCCACCGTTACCAACTTTGCAGGACACGTGTCACTCATTGCGCCCAATAAAATATATGCAGGTAGGGGCAGTGACTTTTTTCTAAGGCTGATTTCAAAAGTGCTCACTTTATCGTGAACAGCCTTTACATGCGCATATTTTAACGGGCGCACTGCGCTACATGTGCCCAGTAAAGTTGGTCACTATGGATGGAAAGTAGTTCCTTATATTAACGTCAAACAAAAAGTGATACGTAACCATTAAGTCTTTCACTTATGTTTTTATAATGCATCGAAATGTAAATATGAGCAGATTTGTAAAGTATTTATTTCCTTTATAATTTCATAGTTTCATTGGACCGACGTATGATTAGTGATGAGGCCCATAGCAACATTTTACATAAGGCGGAGGAATACACAACGTGTATACAAGTAGATCTTCAGCAGGGCTTTCAAAAGTGCTCATTTGACCGTGAATAGCATTTACCAGAGTTGTCTACACGGGCCACGGCGCGCCAATTTTAAAATGTGCGTGGTGCGTTCGACACGCTCACACATTCCTATATAAAATGATCGTCCTGGTCTGGTCTACCATGCCTCAAAATTAATACATTGAATTGTCAAACATTCCGTATATGTCTGTGTTCAGTCCACCCATCTGCCTTTTTTTTTTATTAAACACGCGTCAGGCGGGGAAACTGAACTGCGTCATTCCATGCGACCAGTCAAAAGTGAAGGGAAATAGAGTGATTGCCGGAGTTGCTCTACGAAATGCCATGTGTCGCTAGGAAGCAGTTGACTTACTAACCAGCAAATTGACCCGCAGAGTCGTAGCTCGTCAGCGTCGACCAACACGGGAGCAAGGACATATCCCCCTCCCCCCTCTGCCTACACTCTCGTCCCTTTTTCTCGAGTCTCTGACCGATCCAGTCGCATGTACTGGAAGAGTGTGGTGGAAATGGGCCTTATGAAGCACTTCGTTTTAGATACTCTCATCCACCTTTTTTAAATATTTTTCTTCTATTTTGAAGTTTTACTTAAGACATATCTCAAAATAAACTTGCACCTCTTTGCACGATGCAGGTCCACAATAATGTGACTAGGAGGCCAGCAGACTGGAGAGGATTCGAGCCCAACTCACGGTGTAATTGAGTTGGTGAGCACATTCAACTCACGGAGGTTCCTCATCGACTATAACTAGGTTCAAGTACAATAGACATGATATGGTAAACGCACCATAAAATTTTAACTATGGATGTGGTTTTGCAGTTTTGCGACTTGTAAATGCTTGGTGAAAAACTGCCCAAAGATATGCAGTAACGTATAAAATGTAACATCAGCAATGGAAATTTGAGAATATCCTAGAAACTGAAATTATTGTACGAGAGAGACGCACACACATACACACGCACATACACACATACACATTATATATATATATATATATATATATATATATATATATATATATATATATATATATATATATATATATATATATATATATATATAATGTGTGTGTGTGACCCGTAGAAGTTCTGGGGCTGCCAGGCCATCTGACCTTGTCTGCATTTTTCCCTACGCGTACTTGCATGTCTGTTTATTTCTGCCTACCCAGTTGTACTGTATATGATGCCTGTCTACCTGTTTTCTTTTCGGAGAGGAAAATTGTGGCCTTGTTTCGTACATTTCGGGAGTGGCAGACCTAACTAAAACCTAGCTAAATTAAATGGAATTATCAGTTATGCTGAACACTGTTTCATATCGAAAATTTAAATTAAATATACTGTAAATAAAATGTTATGTCCAAAAATTTGTCAGGAAAAATTACATAATAATAATTAAAAAAAACACTCTCCCACCAGATTTTTGACTAGTTATTTGGTAATTAACTAAAACAAAATTGTCAGCATTTTGTTTCAGAGAGTACTTTAGTAACTTCAAAACGATCTAAGCACTAAAAATATATGTTTTTGGCCTTTTCTTACAAAACGGTTCGCAATGAAATTTTTCTCCAGTGAAATGTGATGAAGGCTGTTGACAAAGTTAGCACTTTTGAACTCAATCTTAGAAAAATGTCGCTGCTCCTACCTGCATATATTTTAACGGGCGCAGTGTGTGACAAGCGCCCAGTAAAGTTGGTAACGGGTAAGTAGTTCCGTATCTCAAAGTTGAATAAAAAGTGTTTGGTAACAATTTGTGATAATTTAAATAATTTTTTCCGCCTTGTTTTTTTAATGCATCGAAATGCAAAAATTAGCAAATTTTGTAAAATATGTACTATCTTAACAATTCCACAGTGTCACTTGACCGACGCATGGATAAAGTGATGAGGCCCATGGCAATGTTAATTCTACATAAGATGGAAGAATACACAACGTGCATACAAGCAGATCTTGAGCGGGGCTTACAAAAGTGCTCATTTTACCGTAAACAGCCTATAATGATTTATATTACTTGAATTGAGTAGTGAGGGTGTGAAGGAATCTATAGACTGTTCACAGTAAAATTAGCTCTTTTTAAGGCCCTGCTGAATTTTTCTTTTTGGAAGATTTCTATGTTCCTATCACTTTTTAATATAAACATTGCCTTGTGACAAACAAACGCAGTGTATAATTTTCTTAACTCCCAAAAGTTAATGTCTGAAGCTGTAACAAATTATATTTATTAGTGGTTAATGCCGGTTAGGAGGACATTAAACAGTGCTCACTTTACCGTGAATAGCCAATACCTCCCCTGACTCTGTCCTGGGTCGTCCTGTCCCACGCTAGGAGATGCGCAGTGTGCGCATGCGCGCTAAGCCGTCCCTCGTCGAGCTGACAAGCGGCCTCGGAGCCAAGCCAGTAGCGGCGTGGTGGCGGATGTGTTCGTGTCTCACCTTTGCTCGCCTTGGGCGCGTTCCGACAGCGTGCGCGACGCTCCTTGTTCCCCCCAGCTGAATGTTCGTGTCGCGTGCTCATCACTCTCGCACTGCTGGAATTCGTTCGTGGTGTTGACAGCCGAAGAACAAGATTCTTACATGCGCATTCAGCAGTAAATGCTGTTTTACTTAAAAGAAGTCAGAAAAAATATATGCTGTGATGTTTATATAGACCGTTTATGGTGTTAGGTTGTATCAGCAGAGGTAAGGTTTAACGGGTGACTTTAAGATAAAATGTTAAACGCACGTGCTCAAGTATACGATTGGAATTTTATTTTAAATATATTGGATATTTTCTATTCGCCTCATAAACACGCAGGTTTGTTTTGTGACAAGAAATGGGTGGTTTTTAATTTAGAAAGAAACATCGTTCGGTTAACAACGCAGTAATTGCAGCATATGCTGTGCAACGGATCAAGTCTCACGCATCTGAGAGACGATCTGTAGGGTATATTCTGCAAGTGGAATGGAAACGTGACTGCAAGAAAATCTTGCGGCAGCTTTTTCAAGCAGAGCGCGATGCTATTACACGTGTGCTTGTCGGTAATCTTTGGAAACGCGCAGGCACCAGAAGTGCTGTGATCTGATACTGCTCAAGCTTATGTTAAATACCTATTATTATGGGATGTATTTAATACACACCAGCCTTAGTCCATGCTGTCAATTGTGATCTTACTTTTGTAACAATTTTCAAAAAAATTGTTGCCAATGTTAAGGAACTATTTCAAAACATTCACTTTTTGAAAACTTTCCAAGATTTATCTCGGAGCATGTGATGGGAGCATTATGTCCCTACTTTACTAATACTTACGCCTACCTTCAACATGAAATTATAAACACAAATCGGAACACATTCCACCACTAGCTAGAATGTAAAGGTTTCTCAGAAATTATGTGAGCATGCCTCCTGTAAGATTACTTTCCCCGACAATACAATTAGCACATGATAGTAAAAATAATAAATTAGAATGGAGGAATAACCTAAATATCCGCATTTATCCAACATACAAGACTTCGTAGCATGCGCAAACGTTTCAACCCTGGCGAGTTGCAAAACTGATATGGTTTACACAAAAATTATCAAAAAATAGAAGTTTATGCAAATCAGTTTACACTTATATCAACTTTCTAGAAAGGACGAGTAGCATCTTGAAATGATTGAAGTGTTGAAAAGCAGTAGTTGAACAAATCTCTTATTTTGCACGTAAGCGGGTGCGCACAGAATCAGCAGGTCTATCCTAACAATACAAATAAAACGGAACAATTTTCTATTTCAAGTGGCGAAATGGTAAAGCAAAAAAACCTTACGTCAATGAAAGGTATGCTCAGAACGCCTTTTTTTTTAAAGTTGGGGTAGGGGGGGAGAACTTAACAAGCAGCTGACTAACAAAATGACTGCGGATTGAAGGGGGAAAACAGTTTAAACCCATTTATATAGGACTGTCATTTCCACCAGGTCCCACATTCACGCATGAAATATTGAAATAGATTCGTTGTTGCATCATTGAAGTTACAGTTAAGTATTGAAGGTATTGCATCCAGTAGGCCTATATAGACATACAATACTTACTTGGTTTGCTTCCCAAGCAGTCTCTTCGGGGGTAGTCAGTCATGTCTCAAGGCTGAACTTAAGCTAGTCTTATTTCTCAAGGCATTGTTATTTCCGCACCACGTTTCGTAGTCTGCAAACAAGACGATCTTCATGAAGGCGGCGTGCTTAAGGCATAGTTTTTTTTTTGCCACTTCCGGCTTGGTCAATCACGAGCTTAAGGCGTGGTACAAAGACTCTAATTAAAACGAAACATGACGGTTAGACACGAAATAGAAATACGCATTTTTTGTCGCCCCGACGTAATATATGCGTGATATTATATGCACATTGAAAATTGGGTATTCCAAATTATGCGAAAGTATTGCAAACACGTAAAAACATCGTTAAAACGAATAGTGACGTTTATGTGGTGAGAAATAAAGAAATTGCTTTTCTCGCTTAGGAAAACGTCGTGGACGAGTGTAAAGAGACTAAAGAACATTGTATGAATAATTCGAATTGTTTACACAAGCAAGCAAAAAATAATTTAGCAGACTATCGAGAGCATCTTTTTTCAACTGAAATTATCAAAACTAAATCTGGGGCAAAAACATTTTGTATAACTTTTTTATTAAATATTTTTCGTGTATAACATTTATATTTACAAAACTTTATCGTTTATTCTCAATTTAGCACAGTATAATTTACATTTGATTTCTTGCTACGTACGTATACGCTTATTGTAAATTGCTATTACATTTGAAAAGGAACAATTTTGTGTAAATAAATTATATTGCCTTTAGCGCTATCTGATATTTACTTTGTAATTAGCGGAATCTAAGTCTTACTATGCGAATTATGTTAAAAAAAATTAATGGTATCTGTACAGTTACAGATCTATAAAAAACTTTTCTCAGTAGAGCAATATAGATTTTCGTCCAAATGTGTCATTAAATCATTAATCTCAATTTAACATATGCTTCACTATCGGAATTTTGCAGAAATCTCCGCTAGTTCGACGTATGAATTTAACCAATCAGCACCCGCCGTTTAACAAAAACACCGTCTCAAGTCACCACTACAGTGGACTTGGCGAAGACTAGCTTATTTGCCGTCTTAAGCAAGGTCTCGATGACTATGAAACGTGGTTCGAAATCGCGATCTCAAGCGGTGACTATGGAATAGATATATTCAGTCGTAAGGCGCACAAAATAAGACACTTCGTGCGCACCGCCTTGTTTTCCTGTGCTTGATACAAGCTTAAGCGATGTTCATGGAATGTAAATAAGAACTTAAGACACCAAATAAGGTTGTTTTGACGAAGGTAATGCTCAGGATATGTTTATGAATACCGCCCTTCGTATCTACATATACAAAAAAATGCGCACAGTAAATTTATAAAAACACGACACGCACTCGGCGGAGGAAAAAAAAAACAGAACACAAAAATTTTAGACTTTTTTTCTGTAACTAGGTTTTTAAAATTATTTTGACGATAACTGTATCAGGTTTTGTTACATAGATGTAGTATGTAGCGTGTATGCGATGGGACTGTGACATTCATTCCCTGTTGTCTGGGGTCTTGTACGTTTCCGTTATGTTGCGGTTTGTCTAGATTCGTGTCAGGGTTGTCCAGCTTCCATTACCGGCGTAACAATCTCGGCCCGAATGCCACAGATAATGGGGAGTCTCCATACATAGTAAACCTGGAACACGTGCTTATCTTGTGAATACGACTAGTTTACTGTGCCTCACGCCGAAATTTTCTTTATGAAATCGATGTAGAAAGGAAACCGAAGTGGAGTTTTTACTTATCTCGGCTTGTTACAATGGCTTCGTAGAACGTGAAGGTTATATTTCGCTCCTATGCGAAGCGCCCAAATTGGAAAATTTCTGAGAGTGAACAGCTCTTCCTGAGGTTTTCGAAAATATGCTCCTATGAATTTTTCTTTAAATTGCAATAAGAGCAGAAAAACATAAGTCAAACTCGGGAAAAAATAGAATAACTGTTGTCATATGGCATCAGATGTAGCTTACTACCAGTTTTCCTTTCAACATACAATTTTAGGCTTTCTCTAAGAGTATAATGAAATCATGTGCGAAATAATGTGCTTAATGGCGTGAAAAAAAAAAAACTGGAAGTAAATTTATAAGAAAATAATGTGAAATGAGAGTTTGTATGTGCGATGTTTGTTCCCTTTGCTATATTGGCGTGATTTGGAGAGGGTTAAACGCCTCTATGCGAATTTCTGCGCAGATAAATATAATTCAAATATCCCTGGTATAAACTGTTGACGGTTAATGGATCACTTTTGGAAGCCTTTGCTTAGGATATGCTTTTTTACTTCTCATTTGCTGTATGTAAAATTAACATTGCCATGGACCCAATCACTTAATTAATACGTTATCCAAGTAGAACCGTGGACTTAATGAATGTAAAAGTTTTACTGACGCAAATTCATACTCTATAAATGTGTATAAAGCAAGAAATAATACCTTTAGTGGCCACAGATTTAAACAATGAACTCTCAGCATAACGTATAGTGTAAAGAACTATTCTCATTATTTCGCCGCCAACTTAACAGCCTGCGCACCAGTGCTTAATGAAACATATATGCAGTTAAGAGCGGTGATTTTTCTTAGGTGTTTTTCAAAAGTGCATAAAGGCTGTTCACGATAAAATGAGCACTTTTGAAATCAACCTCAGAAAAAAGCCACTGCTCTTAGCTGCATGTATTTTAACGGGCGCACTGAGTGACCTGTACCCAGTGAAGTTGGTAACGATATAGGGAAAGTAGTTACATATTCTAACGCCGAATAAAAAAGTGTTAGGTAATAATTTATAATGACTTAAATAATTTCTTTTGTTATCTGCTTTTTTTCTCCTAATACATCGAAGCGTAAAACTGAGTAAATTTGTGAAATTGTCCTTTTCTAATAATTTCACAGTTTCACTTGACCGACTCATGAATAAAGTGATGAGGCCCATAACGCGTTCGCTTTACGTAAGGCGGAAGAATACACAATGTGCATGCAAGTAGATCCTAAGAAGGGCTTTCAAAAGTGCTAATTTTACCGTGAACAGCTTATACCGGAGAGGTGGTTAATTTCATTAGACAATTCCCTGACTGGCCACACTCGGGTCTGTAATGAATGAATAGACTCTAGTCCTGCAAATTCTCAACATTTTACAGGAATGCGTCTTTGTTAAGAAATTTTTAGCGAGTGCAGTCACATCCATGTGTATGTATTACATTGAGTAATTAAGAGGGAGGTATGGTTTCCGGGTAAAGATAAAGTTCTGTGGCCCCAGTATTAAACACCCGGTTGGTTTATATTATGCCCAAAAGAAAATGTTAGAAAATATTGTTTCATCACGCTATCCTATAGCACAAAAGATGTCTGAAGTGTCGTATGACCGACCTGGACAAAAGGAAAATTTATCCCCGAGGTCTGAAAGATATTTCAAGAATATTAAAACGATTTTGGAAGATACTCAGAAATGAAGGTGAAAGTTACCGTGGCTGTGATATGGCGTGTTGATAATGAAGGAAATCATCTTACTGTTGCAATAAAATATAAGCTATTCACGGTAAAGTGTGCCCTTTTTGTTGTCCCCTCATTTGGATGATTGTATAATGCCTTGCGCCTGTGTAGTATGCATTTAGCGTAGCTGCTTAGATTTGCAGGGTGCATACGTCTCGACAAACATCGCAGGGTTAAACTTCGGACTATTGCTGTACGCTTTTCATGTGATACCGTTGTGTACAAAAACCATTTCCTCAATTGCACAAAGATACAATGCTCACATTATCCCCGTTTATTCAACAGACATTTTAATATTCTTTAAATCGATATACGCATCTTTAGTTTAAGTTTATAATTCGTGAAACGTCAAATGAAATACTTGGAGATATACATTTGAATACCAAAATGGCCGTATCATTTTTGTAACATAATTTATAACTACCTTTAATATCTAACCGATCTGTTAAGTTTGCAGATACAATAATAGGTACCCCCTCCCACCGCAATCCAATAGACGTATGGGCGAAAGAAAAATGTGCAAATCAAAGATTATGGTCATATTTATAGGTGACCAACATGTTTACAAAGCGAAGCGTGGTATGTTCCCTAGCATTTATCAATAAAGTAGCTAACGAATAACAAGGAGACCGGTTTAAGGTGTCGTTCTGTCTGGTTTTGTTTTGCTTGGTTGATTACTTAGAAGCGCGGGGGTGCTAATGGTGCATCTGGAACGGCTGTTAAACTTTTCACTTCTGCGCCCAAGGCATTGACCTGGCGTGCAGTTTTTCCTTCTGCAGTCTGCCTGCAGGACACTTTCGGCCATCACCGTGTCATTTCGCAATTAATGAAGATAAAATTGCGCTGCACGTATCTATATGACTGGAATGTGCATACCTTAAGTAAGTGAAACATTAGTTCTAACAACTATCCCCCCGGGGGGAAGGGGGGTGGCTTCAGAAATTCATTCGAGTAATCCGATGTATGCATGCCACGTTTTTTTAAATAACATATTATTAAAGGCTTAAAAAATTATTACAGTATATATTGTTTTTAATAAGATTAGGTTTTACTAGAACTCTACAAAACCTTAGCTATGAACTCTAACCAGCCTCTCGCTTCAAGGGCCAGGTTGGACGTTTAGCGGCCTTGATAAGAGTTTAGCTGCTGCCATCTACGGATTGAAAGTTTGTTTACTGTGTAATGTTCCAGCTGCGTGATCTAAAACCAATATTTCTCCTTATTGTTACTAGGTGTGCGTCCTTGAATCGTACGCGTGTCAAGGCCGCCCACTTACATGTCAGTCAATATATGGGGGCATGTAGAGACGGTTAGATTTACTGCTGATCCTGGAGCCAGTAAGATGGGCGGGCTGTTCGCAACTCATTAAGGCTGCCTTGAGCTCGCTGGTGAGAGGGTATTGAAGATAGTGTACAGTGAATAACTCGAAAGGAACTAGGAAAAAATACCCAACATGTTGCAGTCAAAATTATTTATTGCACTATTTCATAAATTCTAACATCACTTTAAACCTCTGGTAAGGCATTACAACATCGTGGTAATTAACGGAATTATGTCACTTGGCCTTACGCGCAACGGTGCTAGACGATTTTCTACCCACGATTGATACCATTTCTTGCACAATTTCAATTTAAACGGATGCCGCACAGGAGTCTATATCTATGAGGTGAACTCACAATCATCCGTCGCATAAGTCAGTCACTTGTCCATTCGACGGTCACGTGATCTTAAATCAATCGTAAGGAGACTTTTTTTTTTTATCTGCCAATCCAGCATTTATTTCTCAAACTTTAACTTTCAACCAACCGACGGACGGGCCACAGCCTTCTGACGACATTCCGTAGACGTGAATACGTGCTTTGAAATAAAATGCAAGGCGGTGGGTCTGTGTATATTATCTTTGGTGGTAACTTTAAGAATTTAAAATGTAAACATTATTTAGGTATACATTTTTATCACGTAAAAAATGATCTCCCCAAAATGTCTCTCTTGAAAATATATTTACAACCAAAATATCACTCCAACTAAAAGATCCACGATGTTAAGTTGTCACACTGAAATATTGCCGTGTAGAAGGATTGACTGACGAATTGTGAATTGCTTTCAACTGACGGACGAAAAAACAGACTGATTTCGCAAATGTAGTGAAGTTTTATGATAACACTATGGAACAAATTGTGTATCACTATTGTCTAGAAATTGGTGCTGATTGTGCGTTTCAGATACCCACTACTTTACGCGGCCATTATCACGCAAATGCAGAACGCTTTCCCATTAGCGTGACGTTATTATTCAAGGGGCTTGGTGCTGCTTACATGTTATATTGTAAAGGTTGTTCACGATAAAGTGAGTACTTTTGAAATCAACCTTAGAAAAAAGTCACTTTCCCTATCTACACATTTCAACGAGCGAACTGAGTGACATGCGCCCAGTAAAGTTGGTAACGATGAATGGGAAGTAGGTTCCGTATCTTAACTTCAAATAAAAAGTGTCTGGTAACCATTTGTGACAATCAAAATTATTTCTTTCACTTTCTGTGTTTTTAATGCATCGAAGTGTAAAAAATTTTCTTTTGTAATAATTTCGCAGTTGCACAGATCGACGCATGACTAAAGTGTTGAGGCCCATGGCAATGTTAATTTTTCATATGGTGGAAGAATACACAATGTGCATAAAAAAAGATTTTAAGCAGGGCTTTCAAAAGTTCTCATTGTACCGTGAGCAGCCTATATCTTACAGAATAGGAGTAAACTGAGTGCGTATAAATGCGTTGCGTTGTCCCTTCGGTAATTTTCTAGTCTTGCACGAGGTGGAGGAATGGCCTGAAAGTAAAAGTTAAAAGTAACAAAGAATGGACTATATACTATAAAGAATGGACTATATTCTATAAAGGGATGCAGTTGATGCTGTACCGTTTATGGTTAGCTCACGATTAAACGAACACTTAACAAAATCACCGTCTGGTTTCTTCCCGCATATTTTTTGTCTCCCCTACCATCACTAGTAAAATGTAACGTTTTCGTGAGTCTAATATGTAAACCAAATAACGCTTTAAAATATGACATGCCAGTTCTTATGCTGATTTTTTTTGTAGGCGACTGCCGTTGGCGAGGTCATGTATAAATGTATCTTCGGACAATGGGTTCTTGGCAAGCCTCGAATGTGCGTTCCTTTTAAGTGAAAGTTCCAAGTTTGTGTTAAGTCTCTTCATTAGTCTCCTGCTGTAGAACGGGGATGTTCACTATTAGCTACCGACGTTACTATAAAACTTCCGGTGATTGTGTGCGTTTAAAATATATGCAATACCGAGACTTCTTAATCAAATGTTTCTCTTTAAATTGTCGCGAACCAGCTATAGTTGAAAAAAACACCTTTGCTCGGTTCGCTTTAGGCCTGAGCTTCGTCTTCTGGCTTTGGGAGTTAGGCAGTCCTGTAGTTTCACGAAGTTGTTTCGTATAATTCATAACGTCTTTTTATTTTTCGTCCCAGCTGTTCTTCGGCGATACAAAGATCGCGCGGCAGGATCCTGCTCGTGTTCGTGCTCCATACGAAACTTAGCCAGACCTTACCACCACTCATCGCAACAAAAAAAAAAAAATCTTATTCCGTCTGTTTTTTTTTATTCGGCCCTGAAACTGGCCAATTCATAACGAGGCACTGATGTTCCAGCATTCAACTTTTAGCAATTTATTGTGAATCATTGCGAGTCCATTAACTGTTTCACAAGCGCGTGTTGTCTGTTATCTCCTCTATTCCAGAAGCGTACGGCGAAACAGTCGGGGAAGGGTTTAGCTCGTTATCGTTTTGTTGCAAGATGTATACCAGGCTGTGTGGTAGTGTGTAAACACATATAGTTGATTCATGGTATCTTCAGCCTTTTCTGAAGCCCTGCTAAAGTTCTACTCCCAGGATATTCCTCCGCCTCGTGCAATCTAATCGTAACTCAGTCTAGAAGATTACACCAGAGGGACAACGCACCGGATTCGTTCGCACTCTGTTGTAACAGTATTTTGTATAAGAACTATTTCTTACTAAGCGCTACCAACACACATGTTTTCTCACTGTTTTTATTCAAATTATTTATAAATGAAGCCATATAATTTATAGATAAAATATTAATTAAATTTCAATTTAACAGAAAAAAAAGTAACTTTTATGTTACCACAAGTATAAAACGCATGTGATACATGGCGTATGTTGGAAACAACCAAGCACGTCGTACATAGGGAGATTTTTGAAAGGTTTAATTAAAAAAGGTCAAAGAAACCGCGAATGGACTATAAACTCATCAATAAACTTTTCTTTTTCAGTTAAGCTAGTGGTTCTCAAACTGTACTCCATAAAACATTTTAAATGTCGCATCAATTGCTAACCCTTCTTTTTTTTTAAAAATGTTTTATGATATATTCTGATATTTGCCTTCTATTTTTGTTTTAAAATATATATTTTTTGTAACGAGTTGTTAATCATTAGTCGTATACTTTGCCACATGAATGGAAGAAATGTTGAGGGATAGGCGATTCATGCCATACTGACAGTCTACACCTAGAGATCCGTGGTGAAGTAAAATTTAAGAACCACTGCTTTAGTCTGAGTCTCAAAGTTGAAATGTACTTGGATTTGGCGTGGCGCGTGACAATTTTGAAGGAACGAAAATTGGCCGAAACCCTTTGGCAAGGCGGGATGAATTCGCACACGAATCAGCCAATCAACGCTTCTACAGAAAATCACGCTTTCTTGCAAAAAAATAATAATATACCGCTGTGCTAATTTTAAATAGCGTATATATAGCTCAGATGATAGTTGTTGCGATCAAGACATATATTTAATAAATCATACGCATTGGTCTTTATTGTTAATTTATTTTTCAGGCATATGTTTTAGGCTATAGAAATATTTATGGAATTTAAAAATATTATCTCTAGAGTGAATGTTGTTCTTTTTCTTATTTTGTGTAAAGTGTTAAAACCGACTTGTAAATGTGGACTCGTTTTTCTACTAGTATCGTTAGATCATGAATAAAAATGTAGCTTCCCTTAGTTTTCAAACTGAAACGCCCTGACATGATTCCAGACATTATTGATTTTTAGCAGTTGTTAATGCACAGTGTTTTTTTGGCATAGCATTGCCATAAATGTTCAGTTACATGCGCGTAACTAGCCTATTTTCATGCGTAGTTATATATATATTTTTTGGTTACCGTATAAGTTTTATGGTTTTAAGAAAAATGACTGCTCATGTCGAACGTGTAATTTCAGTGCTCTAAATACATCTGGGCGTAGGCGTCGTGCGAGGGTTTTACCAGCTGGCAGAAATACAAATTCGTCCGATTCGTGTCGCGGCGGCTTTTTTGCCAGTGTATTTATAGCTCTCCCTGGGCTGTTTATGAGCGGTCTGTCGTCGGGGGAGCGTGGAATCTGCTGCACGACCGTTAAGCAGTGTGCTCATGTCGGCTTGGCCAATTATGTGCTTTGCCTAATTACACCCACAGATATTTTAAAGCCAACGTAAAGAGACCTTGAGGCAGACGTCTCCTGATATTTGGAAGCAAGAAAATGGACGAAGGAAGTTTGATTTATTTATACTTTTAATTGTTTAATCTTTTTTTTTTCCAGCTGCTGTAATGTACGCGCATAAACAATTCTTATCTCAGTTTTTCGTGTCTCCTCATTTTTGGCGTACCTGTTTTTATAGATCCGTATATTTATGAATACAAATTGGATAACTTCACAGTTATAAACGGTCTGATATGTGTCAGAGTAATAATTATAAACACGTGAAAATTTCTTCGGCTTAGATAAATGTGATGCGCATAATGCCTTTGCCTGGGGAAAAAAGTTTGGGAACTGCATTGATGGTGTAATGCTATGTTAAGTTACTCAAATATTTTTAAGATGTATTGCTGCTCGCGCAATTTCTCTAGTTAGATTATTTTCTGTCGTATTAGAAAAATGAAAATTGGGAAAACCTTGTAGGTTGTTTATTTATTTTAAAAAGAGGGATTTCAAAATAAGAAATTAGGCTTTTACGTTTATATTACCTAGTATGTACGGATAAATATCAAATTACAATTTCTTTACACAGCAAACCTTAAGACTTTTTTGTTATTAGAAGAATACTGAATATGTGGCGTGGGAAACCGAGTAAAATATTAACAATTATAGGCTGTTCACTGTGTTCACTGTAAAGTGAGCACTTTTTAAGGCCCTCCCTACAGGCTTTAACCACTAATAAATATATCTTATTGCAACATCAGGCATTAAATTTTGAGGGTGGTGAAATATGTACACTGTTTAGTGAGATGGCGGCGTCCACTACGATGTACTGCGTTAGCTAAGGGATACTTTAACTTGAGTATCCGTTCGAAGACTGTTAGGAAAGAGGGCTACATTCACTGTCCGCTACCATCGTCATAAATTCTTTGTGTTACATGATGAAGCGTCGAGACCAGGGGATTTTGAATATTCGCGTTGCTCATTTTCACCGCATGCACGTGAGTGCAGTGTCACACTATAACAGAAAGCAACAGGATCTGCCAGCAGTTTCAACTTCCAAATGAACCCGGTTACCCCTGTGCAACCGTCAGACTTGCCTGGCTTCCCAGGAGTAGGAAACGGTTCTATATCATATTAAATATTTATGAACTTGCACCTATACAAGAGCAGGTTGTTGCAACGCTGGAGGTAGGTGCACACATTTTCGTCAGAGCCCCCAGTATTTCGCGGTCTGAGTTGACAGCAAGCCAGGATGGACAGCACTCTATACACGCGAGACATTATCGTCTGCTTATTAGTTGCCATGATCCAGCAATGCCTCTGTACAGTACTGTCAAGAACTTAATCACATTACTGCTTCTTGCTTATCACCGGCTCACAGTTAAACGGGGCGTGTCCAAAGAACTGTCATCCAATCACAACAGTAGGAGGAAATAAAGTTTTTGGAGCCTACCTCGTCTCCGAATGAATTCGCGAAATACTCGTGACTCTATTTTTGGTTTATTTTCTACAATTACGGTTGTTGTTGTGAAATTCCTTAGTCTGTGAGTAATATTCTACATATAACAGTATTATTATAAATACGGGCGATGCTAGACACACAAGTAACCGTCAAGTGACATTTTCCAGTAAAATGACTAATCCCCCACCGTATACATCTTGTGCGCAGTCTTCCAGCATAGGCGATCGCCTCGCGGAAGTGTAAATTGTCTTGTCAACTTCAAGGCATAGTTTACAAACACGGTGTAACAATCCCCTCGCCTTTTCTCATCTCAGAATTATTTTTTTCGTGTAGGTGTTACAGTTTCAAGTTGAAAGTTACCAGAAAACTGGCAAAAAAAAAAAAAAAAAAAAAGTTTAAATTAAGCTCGGTGGCGGAACACGGAAATTATTTTTATACGACAGTTGTTTTTAAAAACTCAGTGCCCTCTCCCCGACGAGGAAGCATGGAGGGTTTGGTATGTGCCTACCAAGTACCAACCAATTTTTTTCTGCTAAGGGCTCGAACCATATTACTAAGTGATATATGACAATATATTAAATCAGATTCATTACGTTGGTATGTAAGCGCTGAGTAACGAACGGCAGAAAACATTCAAGTTTCCATTTCTCGGAACTACATCTGTGCGTTAGCAAAAGGGAAGTGCCTATCTGACACTGCCGTGTAGTTACGGCTGCGCTTGCCTTATGGAGCTTATAAAAGCTGGCCATTCATCGAGCAGTGTTTAACCGCGCTCTTAGGGGGTGTGAAAAGGGTGGTGACGAGGGCGCTAATCTGGAAATCCTTCAACGCTGTAGTCTGGAGGGGATGGTCGTAGAAGCCGTAGACGACATATAAGGAGTCCTGTTTAGACATGTCTGGTTAAATGTTAAAAGTAGCAGCTTCCCCGAAAAAACAATCACGGAAAAGTGGTATAATTTCACTCTACTAATTGCACAGAACACGAATTTACTAGGGCATGAAAATATTACCAATACAGACCACAGATATAGTGGGGAGGGCTATGAAGTTCAGGGAAATTGCGGGGTAAAAAGAGCGAAAAATATGTACGTAATCTTAATATTTAATAATACGTTAAATTGCAAAAAGGACTTAAATTCCCAATATTATCAATACACACACACACACAATTTGTGTTTTTTTTTTTTTCCTAATGGCAATCTCCAAACTTCGCGACTGCAAGATACCTACAAAAAAACAGTGGCGTGCCTTGAATCGCTGTTTTTCGTATTTACTCACTTGCTGGCGCTGGGACTCTGGCTCGGTGCCTAATGTTCGGCTACGCTTGAACAGTATGTTTCATGCGAGGGGGCTACGCTTGAACATCATTTATACAGGATCACAGTAACAACTACAACCTATTGTCAAGTTACGTTTAATTCTGTTAGATATTGCATTTCAAATAGGCACACACACAGTAATATATAAACGGTTGAAGACATACTACAAAATGCAAAACAAATGTCATGCATATATAGGCCATTCACGGTAAAGTGAGCATTTTTGAAAGCGCTTTCATTTGGAATAATACTCGATAAATATATTTTATTCTAGCCTTGACGTAACTGCCGAGAGCGGTGAACTATATACAGTATGTTTATTACTTACATGGCAATATTTATGTAAAAATATGGTTAAAGGATAAAAAGTGGACGGAAGAAAAAAGTAACTATGGCGTCAAAAGTGGTAAATTTACCGTGAACAGTCTATACCATTCATACTAAAACGTAACTAATATTCGCACATTTACTCACCTAAACAAACGCCTCTTTGACCATGTGGCCAAAACATCGTTAATTCACAAACTGGCAAACGTCCAGGCAACACCCGCCACATATAAGACTGCCACGTACAGAAACACTCTTACTTGCACCCTACATTCGTAAAGGTGGTTCCACAATAGTGCGTTGAGTTGCAATGAACGGTAGCCAATCAGGATGAAGCAGATTCCGTCGCAGCGCGTCGGTGCCGAGCGCGTTGCGCGAAATTTTTGCGTTGCTATTATTGTTGGCGTCAGCCGACGACGGAGAAGAATAACTGTTTGTTTACAAGGATAATGAAAACATATATTTTTCACTATTCGAAAACAACGATAGCGTTTACGCCGACGTTTATGTATTTGTATTTTTATTATTGCAGCGTAGATGTGCAAAATAGAAGACAAAGCTAGAGGGGAGGATTTGAAAAGTATCCGTTCGGAATGGTTACCACTCCGGACATTTTGCTTCCATACTTGCGCAGAAAAATCCGGTAAAACCGTTCCGATTTTATTAGCAAAGCACTGCGTTACTGAATCTGGAAAAGTATCCATTGTAGGAATGGTTACAATTCCGGATTTTTGTACCAACATTCACATCCCAAATATCTTGAAAAGTGCCCACAGTCGGAATGTTTGCAATTCCGGTATGTGTATTTTTTAGTTGTCGTCCACAAAAGCCTGAAAACTGTCCACTGCCTGAATGGTAACCAATCTGTCTTTTTCGCATCAGCGAAGCTTTGAGTTTCCCTACAGATTTTTAAGCGTAGCCCCCCCGCACTTAAAAATACTGTACAAGCGTTGCCAAACATTATGCACCGAGCCAGTTCCGTCGCTAGCAGGGGATTACATCCCCAAATCAGTGATGCAAGTCGCGCCGGCAATTTTTTTTAGGTGGTGACGCGAAGCATCACGCATCAGCGAAGCTTGGAGTTTCCCCGTAAATTATTGTCGTGTGTAGCAAATTTTGCATTGAGAAATAATTTGTGTGTGTTTCGCAATCTAACACGTTTTTGTACTATTTGTAATATTACTGTAATATTGTCAACATATTTTCACACTTGAGTCGGAATGGTTACCATTCAGGCTTTTGTGGATGACAACTAAAAACTCACACATCGGAATTTTAAACATTCCGACTGTGGTCATTTTTCAGGATATTTGGGATGTGAATGTCGGTACAAAAACCTGGAATTGTAACTATTCCTACAATGGATACTTTTCCGGATTCAGTAACGCAGTGCTTTGCTAATGAAATCGGAACGGTTACCATACCGGATTTTTCTGCGCAAGTATGGATGCAAAATTTCTGGAATGGTAACCATTCTGAATTGATACTTTTCAGTCGCCCCTTCCTATATAGGTAGGATTGACAATGTCATAAAATTCGTTAATTAATATCAAAATAATTATCCTTCGTGTTAGTGTCTCGTTCCCGCTAGTTTTCATCACACATCGCGTTCATACTACCCAGTTTTTATCTTCTACCACAAAACATACAGTTTCAGTTTTTTTACGCGTATCTTATGTGTTGCATTCGTGAGATATGATGTAAATTTCCACCCTTAAACTAGATAGCAGCACCATCTCAGACGGCGCCAATCGCACACGCATGATCACTTAATTGTGAAACAGCAAGTATAGCTCGTCACAGCCCAACGCATCGCAACGCACTATTGTGGAACCAGCTTTAATCACAAGTCTTTACACGGCCGGATTTGGACGTCACAACTCACGCGTGTAGCAACACTCCTGTCGCCACGAACAGCACAGTCCAGCATATACCGGCCAATTAAACTACGGTACCGTCTACACATCCACAGCTGACAGGTAACTGGCGATTCGCATTTGTTTAAAACATCATTACAAGACTATACAACATGACGCTCGACGTTAAACAAAGCGACCGAACTCCTATTTTATGTATTTCTGACGTTTTCGTTAATTTCTCATTGCACCCCCGTAAATATCGAACATATAAGTCATGTAAAACCCATGTAAATTAATTTTGCGAGTCTACTAAGTCTCCTTAAAAAAAACCGCCATTCTTAACTATTACAGCTGTTTTAAATACATACACTTTGCACCAAAATCACTTTTCGGTTTGTTATTGAATGCTTTGTTTGCGTATGCCTTATGATTTTGTCAAGAGCAAAGAGTAATTCGCAATGAGGTTTGTACCGTAAGTATTGGATGTTACATGGGTGACTTGCCATTTCAGGATTTTCCGACAGCTAAATCTGACATAGTCGTGGTATGTGCGTGTTTAATAAAATATCGTATGGGGATTTCGTCTTGCTTTGACGTCGTGTCTGTTTTTCGTGTCTTACTCGTCTTGATATTGTGACTCCAACATGAAACAAATGCAAGATGAAATATACGGAGCACTTTAGACTTTGTATCATTGAACATTAAAAAGGGGCGAAGCCGTATTACAAAAAATGTTGTGTGTGTTTGACGCTAGTTTACTGGTTTGCCACAATGTTGCTCCGTTGTCGGTACCCTTGTGCTCGTGGCGACATTTCACGGAAGAGTGTCGCAAGAAGCCGCTTCTTAGAACGTGATTACACGGCGATAGAAAGGCGCGATAGTTTCTATCACATTACTATTGCCGTGTAAACTGCACGAATGTTACTGTCGCACCGTTGCGATAGCACTGGCGATATCAGCTCGAGTTAATTGATAGTAACTGTTGCGACAGAAAACTATCGTAGTGTAAACCGTGTAGCATCACTATCGCGATGTGGATCAATAATTCGTACATGTGTTCACGTTGACAGTAACATTGCAGAATTATTTGGATTCTGTTAATATCTGTCGCGGTTCTTACACTATGTGGTGGCATGACAGGACCTGTATTATCATATCGGTATGACACGACAGTATTGAAAGCATATTTGTCATACAGTAAACCACGGGAAAAAATATATGTTTACAAATAATTAATATTTTGTCGCGATATGTAACTACCCCAACAAAATCAAACTCATGACAAAAGGATATAAATGTAGGGCCTATTAATGTATTTACACAAGTGTTGTCGGACTTGTCCCTTTTGAGGTTAACTATCACAGCATGTGTCTCTCGATCGTGTGTGTAAACAGGATCTATCGCGGCAGTTAATTTCTCACACTTTCGTGATAGCTACTACCGTGGTAGCTACTATCACTGTGTAAACGTGCCCTTAGACTGCACGGTTCCCGCTTTTCTCTGATAGACCCCATTAGGGTATTTTTGATGGCTTCTTTCCTTTAATATTATTATTTTCAATTAGATTGTTTCTGCACGTGCCAGTCTTGAATAAATACATAACGCATAGCCACATTACGGAAGAAGATAACATTTTTGCTTCCGCCTGAAGGGAAATCGTGATAAAAGTAAATTAATCCCTTCGAACCCACTTTAATTCAAGGTGTCACATGTTCCAAATAATTTTTTGATTAATTGTGTACGTGAGCCGATACGTCACTTTTTCGTCATTACGATTATAGGCATTGTGTTCGTGATTTAGTATCGTACGCATAGTTAAGCGCCGGGCGATTTTCTTGTGTTTAACATAACACCAGTATAGTCATAAAATGAATCGGTATTTGCGTTGCTTTTTGTTAAAATTCAAGATTGTGTATGAATAGTCGTCCGCGTTTTGTATTGTAGCAGCGATAACGGCTGCAGCTTGAAAATATTGAATCGTCTTGCCACCTTATCTCCACTGATAAGTCAACTAGATAAACGTGAAGTGTGACAGTGGATAAAAATAGTTTCTAACAACCTCTTTGTCATGGCCTGTACATGCGCAGTAGCCTAGTTCGTTAGGCATACTGTGCATGTGCACCTCATTCTCTAATCCTGTTTGTTATTTATAATTTTAGGAAGGATATTTGCTCAGCGGGCTATGAAACAGTGCTCAGCTTCTTTTAGAATTTCGGAAAAATGTAAGATTTTTATAGTTTTAACAACTTCCATTTTTATTTTTTTTTCGACATCGCTCGTTCACGGAGAATAAAATGATAAAAAAATTGGGTTTGACTCTGTTGGAGACACGGCCGTTTGTTGTGCGTGAATACGTCTACGCCTGACGCGCTCGGACGCCTTGATGTTTATTTTAAGTTTCCGGCACCGCTTCACTCGATCATAAGGTGTTTCATGGGTATCACTGGATTAATTTTGAGACCGTATAAGATTTCTGTATTTCGACTTTGCTTTTTAGCAAGTATAGGCCGAAATTGTGTTAAGTTTTCGTAATTTTTCAATTGAACGCACGCCACACAAATGTTTTTATCCACGCAATCGATTGATCTTGACGAGAGGTGTCGATTGACACTCAAACGAGCGTCTTAGCTTCTCTAACTCAAAATTGCGCCCCCCCCCCCCCGTGTTTCTGTGATGTTTCGCAGTCCTCACTCAACGTAACTTATTCTTTTATCCTTTGGCAGTCGATTGGTGTAATTGAATTTTGAAAGTAGACGATCGATTCGGAGCTGCAATGCCAAACTCTATCCTCCGATTTGGCTATCGGATTTTCTGGATTGCCTTCCACTATGGTTGCAGATTTAAAGACTTATTCACGTCAATAATAACTACCCATGATGCTAAACTCACAGCTTCTTGAGTCCAGCAAGCACGCATACTAAAAGTTCGTAAGTGCATTTTGCTCGACACGGTCAGATGAGGGGTGACAGACGCAACAGTTTGCATTATTGCCATTTTGTTTTATTTTGGGTGGTAAAAAGAAAGGCTACGGTCTCTTGCCTCATTAGCCTAACTTGCTACATTTGCTACGAACGCCAGTTTTCTGAAATTGGTACATGGACGGATCCTCATTACGACAAACAATTCGCAGTTTTTTTTTTAAATTTTGCGTAAAGATTGATGTGATACCGTTGGAAGAAGGTAGTTTGTAGCTCAAACCTCTGAAAAAGTGGACTGAAAAGGAGGATCTAAAGTAAAGGAGGAAAGGGAGTAGTGTGTGGCTAAGGGGATTCAAGGTTATGCTTACCCCTTGAAGCTGGAGTTTGACTGGGTTAAAGTGAAATTAGTCTTGAAACGTAACACATTGTCAGTAATGGAATATTAATAGATACACTTAATGTACGAACTGGGCATTTTAGAAAGTTCGTTCTTTAATTTATTTACTAAATAACTAGCTTTGTAAGCAACTTGAAAACTGCATGCGCTCTTGTAAGCATGTGATATGAACGTAAAGGTTAGCGCTAGATGATTGCACCCCCACACACACAGCAGAATGGGCGAGTCAGCGCGCCGCCGACACTCGCCTGCATTGTAAATTTGTATCTGCGTGCGAGTGTTTGCTAGCTGAATAATTTGGTCTCTCTTGTACAAAGAGTATTTGTTTTAACTTTAATCTCATGAACACACATTTTAAAAGAATTGGCTATTAAATCCAACACGATGTTTCTTTTTTTCATTTCATTTCAATTTTGTTGTTCGAAGAGCAGTGTTACATGCTATAGAACTCGTCATTTTTTCAATATGTACAAAACAGAAAGAGACAATAAAAGCACATACACAACAATAAAATAACAATGACATGTACATATATAAAACTTAATACGCAAGAGCTATAACTTGTCTAATAAATACTGTTTCCATTTAAAATCAACATAAATATAGGTACTTTCAGCAAAGTACACACAATTTACAATAAAGTAAACATACGTCATGAGCAAGAAAACATTACATATAAAACAAGTACACACACACAAAAACACAATCAGGCCTACCTAAAATAAGTACTCATTCAACATTCTCACAACATTAACTGAACTCCACTTCACTCCATTCCAAAACAAAATTTCCAAGAGTTCTTAACAATTAATATTTTTCGCCTGGTTCCTCTTCACGCAGCTATATTCCCTGCTCTTTACCTACTTCCCTGGCTGATGTATAGGTGGTCACGTGACTAGCAGAGAACGACTAATAGAATCACTCGTTTCGTGCAAAACTCTCCTGAAAACCCACATGTTCTCTCTCGCTGTCGTACGAAATCTGCCTTGCACGAGGGATTATCGTATGAGTGCGTCGTCTTGCATGTATCTTGCATCTTGTAAAAGTTGCATTAGCGGAATCCGTCCGCAGTTGCCACGGCCCTAGAGTAAGAGAGCGAGGTGGCGCAGAGGTAACTCACCGGACTCGCATTCGGGAGGAACCGGGCTCCATTCCGGGTCCGGCCATCCTGATTTCGGTTTTCCATGGTTTTCCGAAATCACTCCAGGCGAATGCAAGGATGGGTTCCAAACCCAGGCCATGGCCGATTCCTTCCCAATCCCTCCCCAATACCTCTTCCCTGTGCAACTTGCACCGTCTCTAATAACCTCGCTGTCGACGAGACGTCAAGCCAAACTACCTACTTAACTAGAGTAAAGGCAGGTTTACGATTGACTTAACAGAATAAGTGCGCCGTGTGCTTAAGATATGAATCAATGTGTTCAAGGCTATTGGTTTATGACTGTCGTGTGCGGGTCTTGACGAGTCGTGTGTGTTCTTGGCGTGACTTAAGATATTGTTATATTTTATATCTTAAGTACAAGTCAATACGAAGTAGCCAATCAGAGCACAGCGACAGTTGTTGTTGGCGGGAAACTGTATTTACAACTTTTATCCTCTCTATTTAAAGAATAGTTAACGGTCACATTTTCTCTCGTGGAACAGGTTAATTGAATTCGCTTTAATGAACCTTTTCAGACTTATTGATGTAAATGCCTAATGTTGGCATCTGCTTCCACTCCTATAAGATTGCACAAGTTTTTTTAAAACGATTGTACAAGCAGTAACCACAAATAATTAAATATAGGTAAATTGTCTATTTTCCCAGGTTATTTCGGTTGCTTACCTCTCCTACGATTTTGAGTGCAAATATTCTTATAGTAATTTTCCATGTGTTTATCGAGTCCTTAAGTACAATACTTAATTCTTCAGTCTTTAATCGCAAACCCACCAAAGCGCTGCTTGCCTCTCATTCCCGAGCGGCTGCGCGGGCAGAAGACCTTCGGCCGTCGTCCCTGACCGCGCCTTATCTCGGCGCGGGGGCTTCACCCGCGCGGCCCAAAGGGTGCCGCGGGGGCCGACGTGGGAGCGGGTTTTTCTCCCGGGGCTGCAGTCGTGGTCGCGACATCGTGCGCGCCATGTGGCCGCCGCCTGAGGCCATCTTCGTCGCGCTGCTGATCACCTTCTGGGCGGCGGTCGTCTACCTCGTCGTGGACGAGCTGCGCCCTCCCATCTACGAGTGATGGCGGCCGACGTACAAGTCATCCCGACGCGGCGGGCTTGAAATTCCGCATATCCAAAATCTTTATAGGAAATTGGAATCGATCATTCGATTGTAACAGCCAAGTCCTTTACCAAACATCTTCCAACAGTTAGCACCCAGAGTTATTTAAAACACAAGTACTCTCGTTAATTTTCTCGCCGATGTCTCGATGTAATACTGAAACACATTTATACTTTTTGTAACCAATATCGATTCAGGTGAATTATTTTTTTTTGCAGTAAAGCTTGGAGGAAGTGTTAACACTGAAGATTAATCTCTCGTGACTGGAATTATGTGGGAGCTAGTTTGGCATTTTCTGGCTGGAGCAGTGCTGCTTCTTTATGTCGCGTCAACATTTAGGCGACGTGCTAGGCATTTGACGCATGTCGATACCAAAAATGACAATCTTGAAAGTAAGGAGTTGGGGGCTAGAAGTGAGTCAGCTTGTGAACAAAGTGGTGTGTTAGAAGAAAATGCCCATGTTACTGTCGAGGAAGCACAATTTTTGGAGTCTGAGCCGAAAAATATTTGTTCGCAAGATGCGAATATTGATACAAAATGTGGTAAAGTTCTTAGTTCTGTAAAGCACAAAATTATTGACAGTGTTGATGAAATTCACAAAGTAATTGATTTAGGCACTGTGGATGCAATCTGTGAAGGTGAAATAGGCCGTAGAAGCCCGATATATCGTTCAGGAGATGTGGGTTTGGAAGGCTCAGCATATGGAGAAACCAAAGGAATAGAAGATGAGAGTTCTGAAGAAGGAATATGTGACAGAAGCTTTGAAGATGAATTAGAAGATGAAAGTTCAGTAAGTAAAAGAAATAAATGTTCAGAATGCATAAGTGATGAACATTTTGAAGATGATAATTGTGATGAAAGTTCTGAAGGAATTGGTGATGACTATTGTGAAGAAGGCATTGAAGATAAATATTCTGAAGGCTTAGGTAAAGAAGTGTCTGAAGAAGGCTCAAGTAAAAAAGTATCTGAAGAAGGCTTAAGTGAAGTGTCTGAAGAAGGCTTAAGTGAAGAAGTGCCTGAAGAAGGCTTAAGGGAAGAAGTATCTGAAGAATCTTTGGGAGAAGAAGAATGCTCTGAAGAATCTTTGGGAGAAGAATGCGCTGAAGAATCTTTGGGAGAAGAAGAATGCTCTGAAGAATCTTTGGGTGAAGAAGAATGCTCTGAAGAAAACTTGGGAGAAAGCTCTGAAGAAGGTGAAATTTCAGATGATGATCATGAACATGAATGGAATTCCAAAAATATTTTTGCAACCAGAGATGCCTCGTCTGAAGATGCCTTAATCAAACCTCGTAAACTAGCTTTTGGTACTCCTGTTAGCTTCTTACAGGAATTAACTGCCCGTCAGAAAGAGTTGTGCGAACGAAACAAACTAGGGAATAATGTTGATTATGATTTAGAGCCAGAAAAAACTATTGTAAAGCCCCATAAAATTGTTTCTAACCCAATTCCCTTTCTTGAAGAGTTGAGGTTACGTCAGAAAGCTCTTAGAAGTGTAAATAGAGAGGCTAAAGAAAATGAATCTGATTCCGGAGTCTCGTGCTTGCAGGGATTCCCAGCAGAGAGAGATGAGGTGGTCGGTGGTGGAAGTATATTGGCAGACAGGAAGGGGAAGTTGGATGCTGCAAAGCAGGGCTGGAAGAAGCGTGTGGAGCCCACTGATGCTGTCAAGTTTTCGGTGGCTGGCAAGATGAAGATTGAGAACAAGGCTGCTGACCAGTCCCCTACACTGTCGCAGCAGAATGGAGAGAGGAGACGCCGGATACCCCAGAGATCGAGGTTCAGAAGTAAGATGGGTGAGTAGGTGTTGGAATAATATAATTGAAATTGATTTGTGCTTAAACATTTTATATTCTGAACACAGGTTTAACAGGTATTTGTTTTTCTTTTACGGGTGAGGCAGTCACTGCAGTATGATGAGAGGGGGCTGTTCTTTCATACAACAACCACTCGCAGACATCTTTTGATATTGCTCAGTTTCCTTGTAGTGTTTTCATAAGGTGTTCAGTATTTTCTGTACTCAATCCCAACTGAGTAATATACCAATTTCCATGAAAACTTAGGATCCAAATTGAAATCAATTTCAATACATGTGTTTGTTGGCAAAATAGATATGTTGGCTACAATAAAATAACAATACCGCTGATGTAAAATTGAGTAATTTTTTTAGCCAAATTTTTATACTAAAATCTGATATTATTTTAATGCAACTATGATTTAAGTGCCCAAGAAAGAAAATGAATGACCAATTTCTGTAAGTTGTACAGAAATGCTAATACTGTTCATATTATGGTTTAGATACAATTTGATGAACATTTGTGTGTTAAATTACATCCAACTGAATCCAATTCGATACTACTTTTCTGGTTTAATGAGTTTAAAATTCTATTTGTTTTGTATAATGTTTACATGTACAAATTAAATATGGAAAGTGTTTCGAATAATTATAAAAACATAGCAATAGTGGTATATAGAATTGATTATTCCAGCAGTAACCTCTTTTATACACTACTGAGCAGACCAATGCTCAAAGGTCATTTTAGTGAAGTATTAAATATCATATAGCTTGACATATATTATATTTTTTGGTATATTTAAGCGAATATGGTTTACATTCATACATGTCCAGTACCATAAACTCTTGTGTAAATATTACATGGACACAGAAAGAGTTTGCAACACCAGTTAATCTCATACTCGAGACTTTCATGTCATTCATTTAATTTTTTATTATTTCTATGAAACTTGCATTTCAAATTCTTAAGTTTCCATAATTTTTTTGAGTTTAGTTCTAATGTAGTGTACCGAAATAAGTATCACAGTTAGATATACAGTGATGCATTCGGCCAGTTGATATATATATATATATATATGATTTTGGTGCATTTTATTGCATTGTTTGTAAACATGATTTTATAGTAAAAAATTGTGCTGAGTATTTGAAAACGTAGTATTATTGTATGCAATTTTTGTAGCTCAACTGAAGGAGATTTCTTCCACACCTTGTTCTCCTCAGAAAGAAGTCACACCAACATTTAAGCGCAGCATTTCTGCTCCAGGTGGAGATGAAGAGGGTTAGTAAGTTACGTTAAGTTTTACATTCAAATAATATAGTCACTTAATAAATGTTTCTTTCCTTGAATGTATTGCTTTCCAACGTAGATTTAACATTGGATCAGGAGACTACGTTGAACGAGTTGAAAGTTGTCGTCCCTCGAGCAGATGATGAAACCTTCGCAGCTTTCTTCCGCAGTGCATCGTCAGAGCAGGCAGAAAAAGAACAGCTGCAAATAAATGATGAAGATTTGGATCTAGTCATATCAAAATCCAGCCGATTGTAAGTATTATTAATTCAAATATGCTACATTCCAAGCATTCTTTTTTTGTTTTGTAAATTAAATTTACTACTTTGGAATGTGAAAGAAGTCTTCAACAGTTGATTGCAAAGGCTTAGCATTAATGCAGTAAGAAAGGTGAATTGTTGGTTACCCAATATTCAAGCACATAGTATGCAAATGGAGTATGCAAGTGGTTACAGAAGCCCACTGTAATGGGAACTGTGTGTCCTTTACCATAAAATACAAAACATGGTAGAATGAGAATGAGAAAGTGAAAGTGTTTGTATAGCTGATACGATAGCAGAATTCTTGGTACATGCCACTTTCTGAAGCTTGTCTAGGTTTTTGCAGCATTTTTTGGTTTACAATGACTATACACATTTAGTAATTTCAGCAAGTTGATCTGATTGCACAGTAGAATGAGATGAGTATGTGTGCTGACTGTATAGATAAAATAAAATTATAGTGTAATATCAGAATTTAGTATTTTTTTTGTAGGATTCACAATGTGAATCGCTTGTTAGAAGGTGGTGGGTGGCACATTTAGTAAAGTCACAGCTGTAAAGTTATATGCTCCATAATTTTTTAATTATTCTGAAATAGTAGTGATGGAAGTACTTTTATTCTGCAGTTAGGTAATTTGTAAAACTGACTTTGCTGAAATATTTTATTTGCGTAGTTCAAGATGTGTAGAAGTACATGTTCTCAGTAATTTGAATGTAAGCAAATGGCTGAGTCACCATGCTTTATTAATCACTCCTTCCATCAGTGCATCAGTGGTGAAAGTTGGTGACCCAACATTGAACATATTTAAACATTTTTTTTTAAATTTTAAATTTTTATTTTTTTACTTTTATCTTCCATGTGATATTTTATTTTCAACTTTTCTCTACATGATTTATTTTTGCCAATATAATATTCAGTCACAGTACATTATGCTCTCAGAATTATAGAATTTGCTGCTGGCCTGTGAATTAAACATATGGAATTATTCCATGTGTTGTGGTTTGCATAATACACTAGAGCAAGGAGAAATGTTCCATCATGGGATTGAGATCTCTCTTATGAGCAGATGTTTGTGCAAAGTCTTAAACTTTGTTGATAAGGAACTAAATTTGAAAATAGTGGAATCATTGCTTTCAAGCAACCTTGTTAAAAGAATTGTAGGTGGGAATGACATGCCGTTCACTTTGAAATGTGTAATACTGTATATGATCAATACAGTTAATTTTTTTCTGGCATCTTAAAGTGTGTGCGTGTGTGTGTAGCCTACAAATATTAAAGTGTGACAGCAACAAAATTTTAAATAAAGAAAATATCTTTAAGAAATCAATTTTAAAATAAATACTACTTACAATGCAAATTCTTAAGTTGCCATCTGTTTCGTACACAGTGCTCGGCTTCAGCAATAGCATTGTGAGCATACTGTTAAATGTTGTGTACAGAGTTGCGACCGCAGACATGAGCACCCAGTGTAGTATATAAAAATGCTCAGAACAGAATGTAGACCATGACCACAGATTGAAGCTGCTTAGTTTTTAATTCATGAAATTTATTCTTGTCATTTTGTGTGCCATGTGCTTGAAACTATCAATTTTGGATCAGGGAATTAAATCTTCATTTTGCAAGGAATTAGTGTAAACCACCTTGTCAGAATGAAAATCCACATACAACTTGGCAGACTTAGTGATGATCGTATTTTGTGACAGCGCAATGTAATTGGCATGAAATCCCGAAGTGACATGTGGGAAAATAGACGTTACTGTATTTGACTTGCAGGTCTGTTCAGAAACGGACAGTGAAGGTACAGCGCCGCCACGTTGCTTCGCGGAACCCCATAAAAGCACTGGCATCTCGCGTGAATATACAAGAGGAGTACGTGGAAGTACAGACAGGTGTTGCAGAGAAGGAGCTCAAGAGGCTTAATATGGAAAAGTGTAAGTTTGTTTCGGTGCTAATGTCCTTAAAACTACTGAAGTAGGAAAGACTTGGATACTGTTAAACTATCTTATATTTTAGTATGTATTACTAGTAGCAAAGAAAAGTTAATTGTAAGTATAGAATAATGTAATTGCATTTATTCAAACAGTTACACTAATGGCAAATGCTGTGTATTATTTTTGTTTATTCACTTCCCATTGAGCAAATTCTTTTTTCATCACTTCCTAATTGATCACTTTGCAGTTAACTGAAAAACATTTACAGAAATAAAATTGAAAAGAATGGAGACAGTTTGACGCACTTGCAAATGTATGCAGTAAGTTCTCTTTTATAGCCACATATATATTTTGCTCAAGTTTACAGATTGTTGTAAACAATGGGCTTGACAAATACTCCAACAAGCATGACAGTATTAAAATCCTTAAGATATTGCCCATGCTCCCTTGTAAAATTCATATAGGGCCTAAGCTACATGTGCGGCGGGCGAAAAAGATACTCGCTACACTAATTTTTATACAGTCAATTTCTAAAAGCCTTGAGTGGAAATTCACTCTATACAATGAATAATACTGCCTTTTACAATACCTTTCCACTTGCCGAAAATTTAAGCTACATAATACCTTTGCCACAAATAATTAAAACAGTGGGCTAAAATTCAACATTAGAATTCTTTCAGATTGATACCCCAACCACACACAAGTGGTATGTGATGAGTGTAGTGGCACTGAATTAAAGTGGGCTTTGATTGATATAGCTGATCGACTTTAAAACATTTATACGTTATGAATAAAATATAAGATTATCAAACATTAGCCCGCTCGCACACAAATATAGGGTAGCACAGCGAATAAAATATTTCATAACCTTCTTTAAAATTTATGCTCCAACTAGTAACCTTTCTATCACAGTGATTTAGCATACTTAAAAGAAATGTGCCTTTATAAAAAATTGAAACACCAGCCCTTCACATTAAACAGTGGGATAACCACTTGAATTTACTAGAATGGTTTTTCAAATATATATGCACAGCGTTTACGTTGTTACTCTTCAATACGTGTATTTCAAATCAATGGCAGCGGCGACATGCCTATTATGATCACATTAAATGCACCAATGGTGATATCCCTATACACTACTTTTAAAAGACGATCACAAAATATATTCCTGGGCTACTGCAAAGCCAAAGTGCATTTAAGGGCTCAAACATGACTCAAACATTCTGCCAGAACTAGCCTACAAATAGTATTCGTGACACAGACCAAGGCAAACCCTAAAATATTTAAATTTCTCAGCAGCATTGCAATTGCTTTAAATGACTTTACCAAGAAATATGCTGTGCAAATAAAGTGACGAACCAGAGCGTCGTGGCCGTGATGGTGACGTTACCAATAAAATTGGGCAAATTAATCTGACAGAGGCTGTGACATTCAAACTTGTACTACACATTTCAGCAAATACTGCCAAAATGCACTAATCATTATGCCACAAAATTTAGAAAAATAAAAAGCTAACAGCATATCCTCCAAAGAAATACTTGTTAGCATGACAAAATAATTACTAGTAAAATTCCTACACCTAACAAGTTAGCTACAAAACCAACTCTCTGCCACGACTCACCTTAAATGCAACGTCAAAATCAACATGAAGAATACCCCATGAAGGCTGACTCAAGGGTTGAAGATCCAGGTTCGCTGAACATGAAGTGGCTCACACACATTTCACGTAATGCTGCATGATTGTAGCAAATTGCACCCGTTGTCGGTGAGCTCCCACAGAAGTCATGGCCGCCAGTGAAGTGAAGGGGAGAAAAGGCGAAAATAGGCAGAGGGCATGTCGTGCAACACCTTAAATAACTCATTGATGATGACTTAAAAGGCTAGGAGAACAAGGTAGGGGTTTAGCAGGAAAAGGAGAGGGGATACCGGCCTTTGTCGAGGTTGGTGGCCAGGGCACTGGAATCGTAGTGGTCTTTATGAGAAACAGCAGTAGACTGTGGCACTACCACAGTCTCAACAGATGCTCAAGTAGCTAATCACAGATTGGTACTTGCAGACACGTGCATGCATGCACACAGACAACATGTTTTTACGTGTATGTGATGTTTGACTGGTTAGAAAACTTTCTCAGGTTGTAAGTGACAACATACTGCAGTTTGACAGGCAGTGTGTTGTAACCAAAGAACCTAAATGCTGGAAAACAAATTAGGATTCAACAGGAGATTGAAAAGCAAAACATATAGCTATGTTTGCCAGGTAGATAACTTGTACTATATGAAGGTGCAATGGAGTTACTGAGATTGGATGTAGTCCAGATTTTGTAACTTACTATTATAGCAGCATTTTCCCCAGTATCTTGGTCCTGTACTACTGTGTGGAGGGGGATGATAGTTTTTTTGTTAACAATAAGAGATACCACTGTTGTAACAATTATACATAACTATTTTAATAGGAAAGTAATGCAGATTAGATGTTTGGTTTGTCAAAGAGTTAAATAATTGAACCATAATCAAGAGTAGCTGGATAATTTAATTTTGGAGTGGTGTAAGCAGAAACAAGTGATAAGAATTTGGAATGTTGTGTATATGTTGCCGAACAAGTTTGCTGAAAATGTTGGTTCATTTCATTTTGGCTGATTTTCTTTCTAAAATTCTGTATGGCTGCATGGCATTTGAGGGATTACTATTGAAAGTGAAAGATATGGTGGTGTACAAATTTAGTACATACTTCTAAGATTTTATTTTAAGAAATCTACAGGTAGCAACTGGAATGACAGATAACATTCTCCTGCTACAACCCAAAAAAAAAAATAAGTTTTACAGACATTGACAGCACTTCATCTTTGCTATTTTATTTGCTAAAATTTATCACATTTTGCTAAAACAGCTCTGGGAGGAGAAGACAGCAGATGCAATTTACCATAGGCAGCAAATCAGTATTTGCAAGTTAAGATGTGGGAGGATGATGTTATAAAGGGATTACCATTATTATTAACAAAAATTCTTTATTCTAATAGCAGTACTAATGTTACTTGAGTTTCCAGATGTTTGGAATAAACTGTATTGGACTAAGTCCGATACTAGAAAAACACAAGTTCTTTTCACAATTTTCTCAGGATGTAAGCTGTCGCCATGTTTGAAAAGTGCGTTTGTACTCGAGTGTCCTGTTACAAAGTCCACACATAAATGTTTTTTTTTTTTTGGCAGTGGCGAAGAACTCGTCATTTGCTGTGGAGGCTCTGGCAGGTCTTGCCAGCAAGGAGGACTTCACATCGGTGGCTCTGAAGAAGGCTTTGCCCAGCTCCTCGATCGTGTTGCCATACAAGGACCTGATGCTGCTGCATGTGAAAGGCCGGCGGCACGTGCAGACCCGGCTGGTGGAGCCGTCTCCCTCCAGCATCAACAGCGGCGACAGTTACGTACTAGTCACCCCCATGGATGTGTTTCACTGGGTTGGCACCTACGCCAATGTGATAGAGCGGTCGCGTGGTGCCGAGGTAGCGCTACATATACAGCAGAAGAGGGACATGGGTTACTACAGCGGCGACAGTGTTGTAACCATTCATGAGGAGAAGTTGGCCAGCTGCGTCTCGTCGGCTGCCAAGAAATTCTGGCGGTTGCTTGGCGGGGATGAGAACAGCAAGGGTTAGTAGTAAGTTGTATAGTGTGCTCTGGGTAGATCTAGATTGTGCTCCACACAACTCATCCAATTGGTTGTTCCTTTCTTCTCTCCCCTTTATCACTTGCCTCCTGCAGATTGTCCATTCCCCAACTGGACTTTTTGTCAGGTTTTGGTTTTATTTTTTTTGGATGTGTGTGGAACCTTTCCTGATGAATTCAGTTGGGTCTAGACAGCACCAGTTAAATGTGTTCCAAGGTTCTTGTGTTGGTGTGTCTATGCTGACAAATGCACGATAGTTTGAGAGTGTGCGTATCTTCTCAAATGCGTTTTGATTTATTTTTGACCATAATCTACAGTAATGTGTGCAGAAACTCTGAGAGTGACAACACCAATGTGCCTGAAACCTAGAAGCAGAGATCCTGCAGACAATGGCAGCAAAAGCCTGTGACCTTTATCCTCTTTCCTCTTCATTTGATTTTATCACTGGTTTATTTGTGAATGGCAGGCTTCAGTTTGCTTTTTGTAACATTGAGTTATCATTGGAAAGAGATTGTGGTGGAGCAACGTGTTGTTGATTTGGGGTTGCAGCTTTCCAGTTTGGTACTTCGCATTAGTAATTTCTGCCTCACCATCATTAACATGAGTTGTGTAATACTGAAAAGAAAGATTTAAGAAAATGAATATCTGTCTTAAACTTGGCAGTGGTATGAAGCTAAATATGGTTGATATATCCGAAGATTGCCGCAATAAAATACATCTGCTTTCGTTGGACGTGACATGACAAGTGTTTTATTCTAAATAACATTACAAATACATAACACACAATACCAACATGACAATATAAAATATATCTTATGACATCACAATAATAAATAACAAATAAATAAATATGAAACATTCACATCATCACTTTCCCCTAAATAAAAGTTCAGCGACAATAAAATCTCACACACTTTAAAATAGTCATTCATAATCACTATGAGAAAATTGATTTGGCGGTATTACAGTTCTCACTGGTCTTTTACTTACTTTAGCATCTTGTGAAGTATTCACGTTTACATCTGTTTTAACATTTGACTCCAAACTTTCTTTATGATAATTGTTTGATATTTTAAACCAGTAACATTCATTTGTACAATTTCTAGCATAATTGTCATTATCCTTTAAATACCTCTTCCTTAACTGTCACACGCGTTCCTTTTTTATTCCACCTGAATCATGCTTGACTAGATACACATCATTTCCAATTTTCCTTATTACTATACCAGGAATCCATTTGACATGATTTCAAGTAATATAAATTTACAAGAACTTTATCGCCTCCAAAAAATATTTAATATCTATGTTCATCTGATATATGAAATCTTACCCTTTTTAATGGAGTTTTACAACTATTTTCATCATCCCCACGAGCACATGTGGGATTAGACATACACTAGACTTTTAGGTTGATAATTTAACATTACTCATAGACAACACACCTGTAAAACTTGAAGGAAGTTGATCTCAATGAAAAACACACTGATTTATATTTGTTTGCAATGATATACCAACATTAGACAAAACAATCTTTATCAATGACTTCTTAAAAGTCTGTACCTCTCTTTCTGCAAGTCCGTTTCATTGTGGATTATAAGGTGCAATTTTAATTAACTTTATACCTTGGTCTCAACAATAGCAGAAAACCCATTAGTTTCTGATAATGGACCTCCATTTAATTCTATTACACTAGGTGTTGAGAATCTTGAAAAAGTTCACTTAAACTTGCTATACTATTACCTAAATTGGTATTATTCAAAATAAAACATTAAATTCATTTCGTATAATCATCCAGTAATATCAGAAATTTAGCCTTATGAGTATCCAACAAGTCTATATGAATTCTATACAAGGACATTTAGAAACTGGCCATGACTAGATCACTTTATGACCTCTATTTTGCACTTGTTGACAAACGTTACATGTTCTAACCGTCATCTCTGTCATCATTCATTACAAACCACCAGACATATGATCTTTCCATTAGCTTACATCGTGTAATACCCACATGATCAGCATGAATTATTGACATCTTGTTTTCAATTGACCAGGAATTACTACTCTATTTCCTTACATGAGACTATCTTCTGGAATAGACAACAATTTATATATTTTAAAATATTTTCTTAATTCTGGTTCATTACGCAATCTTTTAAAATTTCCATTCATTACTGTCTCTAAAACTTTACTTAAAATGAGATCTTTGGACGTTATATCAGCGACCTCTTTGTATGACACCAATGGAGTCGACATGTAAATAAAATCATAATCATCAGGTAAGAAGACAAAATTATTGACCATCTAAGCAATCTAGCATTAGCAACACGTGAAATTTTTTTCTTTTCAGAAAATAACGATAACAGCGGCTTATGGTCGATGACTATGGTAAACTGATTTCCCACAAGATATTAATGAAACTTGGTTACTCCATATATTATGCTCAATGCTTCTCTATGCAATTTACTATAATTTTTCTGAGTGTTAAGCGTTGCAGACTCAAAAGCGACGGGTTTTTCTATTCCGTTATGAAACTGACTCCAAACTGCACCTACTCCACAACTGCTACTGTCACAAGTAAGAATAATTGAATTTTTAGGATCAAATTACACTAAGTGTTTTTTCTGGAATAACTGACTTACTCGTTAAAAAAGCTTTCTCACATTCATCAGTTCATTCCCCTGAGACACTGTTTCTTAGTAAATTATGCAATGGTTCCATTACATCGGGAGCCATTTTGATGAATTTGTGATAATAATTGAACAATCTTAGATAAAACTTCAACTGTGTAACATTTTGTGGACTTTTTGTGTTAATTAGCTTTTCTTTCTTAGATTTACATGGAGAAAGACCATCTGCACTAAGAACGCAGCCTAACATTTCTAATGACTTCACAAAAAACTCACTTTTCTGTATATTAATCTTAACGTTATAATCATTAGATGACTCTATACTGCATACAGTATAGATTTAAAGCTATTATAATCTTTATTTCCTCTAAGTATCATCTTGATATGCACCACAGTATTTAATACTTTCTAATATCTTATCAATAACTGCAAAACATAAATGATTATAGACATACAAACCCACAAATAATGTTAATCGTTAAAAATTTTATACTACTTTTGTCCACTTCCAACTGCAAATAAGCATTTGACAAATCTATTCGACAAAAAACATTACACTCGTGAAACTTTTGAATTAAATCCTCAGTTTTTGGCAAAGGATACAGATCTACTGACACATATTTTTTCAATGTTACTTTTAGATCCACACACAATCTGATTTTACCATTATTTTTAGGGACACAAACAATTGGAGATGCCCATTGACTGTAATTAATTTTATATAAAATACCTTTGTTTTCCAATGATAACTCTTTTTTGACACTATCACGCAATGCATAAGGAATATCATATGCTTTACAAAATATAGGAACACAATTGTCCTTTACATTAATATTTACCTTAAATTGTTTGATTTGTTCCTCATTTCCTTTATTAAATGCAGCAGGAAATTTCAATTCTAAATCTTTTACCATTTGTGACTTGCTGCTACAAACTGACATAACCTCATCAATCATATTGTCATTATAGTCATGACCTGTAGACTCTGAAAACACATGCCTCCAAGATGGTATTAACATATCTAACTAATATCTACCAAGTAAGGCGATGTGACATTTCTTTAAGGTTCCTATAAGACTCCAGTTACCAAAGTACTTATTAAATCTTACATTGACAATGCATCTACCCAAGACATGTAATGGTTGATCATTAGCAGCTAGCAATTTACCATTCAATTTTTCTAGTTAATCATTAGAAAAACACTTTAAAAATGTTTAAAGGAATCAAGGTACAAGCTGATCCAGTATCGACATCAAACATTATAAATTTAGATTTGACTTCAATATTTAACTGTACTGGGTTTACTATGACAGATTCACTTGTATTATTACAAAGATAAGTTATCAAATTGCTGCGTGCAATTTTATTAAAACAAAATTTAGAAGCATGTCCTTTGTTATTACTTTTGTAACAAGTCCACAGCAGAGGACAATTATTTGGCTGATGTTAAACAAAACAATATGCACATCATATTCTCTTATTAGAACTTGATCTTGATTTGACCGATGTTATTCTCGATTGTTTATGAGATCTACCACGATAACTCACAATTTCATTATCTTTATTAACTGAAGACAATTGTTTAAACCCTTACTTTATTGCTTTATTGGGAGCATTTACTGCAGAAATTTCACCAGGACATTGCTGGTTAGACGAGACAATTTTATATTTGCAGACTGGTTTGCACTTTCCATGTTGAGAACAATTTGACAAGCTTTATCGAAAGTCAAGTCTTTATCTAGTAACAAATGATTGACCATACATCTGTCACACAATCCTTCCACTAATTGGTCACGTAAAGCTCTGTCAAGAAAAGTGTCAAACTCACACTTGATAGAAAGTTGCTTTAAATCTGAGATAAAATCCTAGAGAGATTCATTATTGTGTTGAGGTCGACTATGAAATCTAAATTTTTCAGCAATAATGCGCTATGTTGGAACATAACATGACAGCAAGTGTTTTTGACATTTCTTGATCGAACAATCTTTTACTTTTCTTGGCACAATTTTATTTTTTAAGATGTTGAACTGTTCAGGACCTAACAAAATAATAAGGTGATCCACTTTACCTTTTGGCGACTGGATGTCATTGATACTAAAATATGATTCCATACGATCCTAAAAATTTTTGATGGGTTCTTCATTTGGGTTAAATGCGGAAAAGTTGTTGTGCAGCATTCTCTACGTACCAGATGTTGATGATGACTAATGCTTACTTTAATCTTCGAAAACCATGTTCCATGAAATAACAAAAACTAGACCAACAAGTAGTTTTAAAAACTGTACATATGGATACACAAACATCACTCAAGTTTTTGATACTTTCGAAATCTTCTCGTCGCCATATGATATATCTGAAGATTGCTGCAATAAAATACATCTGCTTTTGTTGGACGTGACATGACAAGTGTTTTATTCTAAACAACATAACAAATACTCAACACACAATACCAACATGACAATATTAAATATCTCTTATGACTTGACAATAATAAATAACAAATGATAAATAAATATGAAATATTCACAACAATGGTTTGTGACGTATCATGCTATCTGCTTGAATGAAGTGCTGGAATATTCCAATTCTTTAAAATCATAAAAAAGGAATGAGCTGTAACTATTGTCTTCTGAAAAAATAACTGTTGCAATCATTACTATATAATTTTTAAAATGAATTCTTTTTAAATAGTGTACATTTTTGCAATCACAGTATATTCTAAGAGCAATTTCATTTGCTAATCTGTATTTTTAATGTAATAAATTGTGGGAGTAGCCGTTTTGCCCACCATATGCTTCCAAAGCCAACACACACATGAATCTCATTGCAAATGTGTTTCATTTTGTAACATGTCAGATTACAACAGAAGTGAACAAAAGTTCTTCTGTAAAATTTTCCATTGATAAACCTGTGATTAAATATGTACTTGTATGTCTGAGAATTCTAAATTATTAGATAGCCAATGTGTAAGAGCAATTGTATGCTGTCCAACTTTAAAGGCTATGTGTGAAATAAATTTTTTGTTTGTGTTGTATGCAAGTGTTTAGAAAAAATTCACTTGAATTTTCAATAAGCCTGCACATTCCTGTGCCATATAAAACACACTGATGGGTTTTATGTTTATAGCTATTGAGGCAGGCCACCCAGATGAAGATGAGCTTTACGAGTCTTCTATAATCGATACGAATGTAGTGTACGAAGTGGAAGACAATGAATTGGTGCCAATGAATCAGTACATTGGTTCAATTCCCAAAATAGAGATGCTGGACCCCAGCAAGGTACTTTTAGTTTATTAGTTGTAACTCGTATGGAGTCTTAGGCTGGGATTATGTTAAATGATTCATGTTTCATGTAACAAATTCACATAAGGCAGCTATCCTTAACCAGTGTGTTGTAATGGTTCCTATTACAATCACTTCACATTTACTTTCACATAAAGGAAAGCTTGTCAATGTCAACCTTCTGTATGATATGTGATTTTGTACCACATGATCTTGCTGGCCAATTGTAGGTTATAGGAATGGAATTGTTATATCTATGCTGTTTATAATTTTGTTTTTATTTTTGCCATGTAATCAGCTTACTTATTTAACTTACTCTCTCGAAATGGAAGACTATGAGATAATGAAAATTATGCTATATCATAAATGATTCAGTTGTAAAGGGAAGTTACATTGGTTAAGAAAAAGTTGCTGTGCTGCATATATTCATCATAATTTGTTTGTACAGTGGAGAAACTAGTTTCCCCTAGGATTCAAGTACAGACACTGAAGTTGATTATTTTATTTGTAAATTCAGTTATACATACATATTTAAGAGGTTTTATGCATTTCTGGAAATTTCAGATAATGCTGAGCAGTATGTAAACCAACATAATTTTTCCCTATCGCACTCATGATTAATACACACCACATTGTCAACACATTGTGTTGTTTACTGAGCCATTAAGATGCAGGTCATTAGTTTACCCCATGGTCGGTAAGTGTTGTAAGAAGTGGGGTACCTTCACAGTTGCGCTGATTGTTTTTGGCTTTGGTCATGGGGAGCGTGCAGATAATCGGTTGTGGTGGTGAGTTGGCAACTGGTTTTCTGAAAATTCAGTTGTGAGATTATGGACAAACGAGATGAAGTACTAGTTCATTGTGACAAGAATGTGACAGTAGTAAAATGGATATGTCTGAGAGTTACTGAACAGCTGGGAAAGGGGCAACATTCACCGCCCATCTAGTTGCATGGTCAGGAGTAAGAATTTAAATTTAACATGTGACACGTACTGACATTACTACTAAATACGACTTTGTCTTATCTTCACATGATGCCATGTTACCTTGAGTGGTGTTTGAACCCAGAATGACATGCTTCCAGAGCTCACCAGTATGCCACAAGGCAAGAGGCACCCAAAGACACTGTAGTAAAGGCCATCTACACCACTATGTCGGACGTCATGTGTCTGTTAACACCCTCGTGTACGATAGAAGCCAGCAAGCGGCCCAGTGCTGCCCGTAAGCTCGCGGGAGTGAGCATTTTCAGCCTCCCCCGAGAGAATGCAGCCTTCGCTGCTAAGGGAAGAGCTCCAGCCCAAAGATACCCGACCAGCCGAAGGGACCCGTAGGACCCGCAGCTGGCTGTCTATATAGGCTAGCGCACAGCTCCGAAACTAGTTGATACTCAGCAGCTTTCTCTACCACCTCGTGTGCTGGAGCTCTCTGCTTACTGCCTTCCTCACGAAGGACCACCACTACCTTCAAGACATCTTCCAGACAGCCCAGCGACCCCCGAAGATAACTCCAATTCCCCCTTTTTACACTCACTACCACTTTGGTAGTAACACCAGTCTCCTCTGGACAACAGCATAGACTTAGTTAAGGTCAGTTGTTGTCATAGCTACCTAGTCGTATCTGATCTCTTTTGGATTACACTCAGGTCTCCTTCACCTAGATTACCATAGTTACTTCCATTACAGTTCATTGGTAGCTAAGAGTCAGTATGGGCCACCATGTTTATTCCTCAGGAGAATAAACGCTTGATCTTACCTAACCTCAGAGTACTTATTTCTAGGGTGACTGTGGCTTGCATCCCAGTGGACATCAAACTACTAAAGAAAAGCAGGAGACAGCATCTTGGAAACTTCTTTGCTTACATTAGTGTAGGACTGCAGACTCCCTTAACCAGCCACACGTATATCTCAAAACATAACACATTAGATGGACACCCATGCTATGGACCAGGTACACAAAGGTACCTGGTGCGCACGTGCAGCAGAGCTTCAACCACTAGTAACACAATCCACGAAGCAGCTAGACACCCAGATCAGTCAACTTTCCATCCACCATGTTATTTTCACCGTTTGGAATTATAGGACTGATACAGGTGGCCTAACCCCTACTGGACCACGCTCCACGATGAGGCTAGACATCCCGATCAGCCCACCGCTCCAGCCACAGTGTTATTTTCACCAATTGGAGACGTAGGACTGAGTCTGGGTGGACTAATTCCGACTGGCTACACACATATCTAGGGAATTAGTCACCTGCTCCTGAAGTGGTAGACTGTTGTACCTACCCATTTGCCCTTCACCCATAGGAGTGATGCAAGTTGGAGAGCTAAGAGGGTAGCTACTGCCTCTGTACCTAGCCAATTGAACTACAACCCAGTGCCAACTGTGCTCTGCAGTTTATCCCCACGGGAAAGAGTTCAAGCCACCTGACAACTGGAGAGGCCTCATCTCCCAGTACCCCACGTTGCCCCACAAGACTGCCAGCGAGCCACACCCAATCGTTGTGAACTTTTGATTGGGACTTCCAGTGCCTCTGTGCATAGCCTACCACAGGCACCAAGAAGCCCCGGCAGCTGCAGCACCACTACCGCCCAAGGACCAGGCCTTAGTTCCAGCTAAGCAGCAGCAGTAGTTGAGCCAGGATCTACCCCAGGCTCTGGCCCCTGCAGGTAAATCAGTGTCTGTGCCTACACCAATAGTGTGGAGAACGCTAAACCCACACCTGACTTTGTACCGTGCTGCAGGGCCACATGCCCCAGCCTATACAGCAGCCGGAGACCAATCAGCATCTAATAAGTAAAACCTCACCACAGTTAGTTAACCCGTGCTTCTCACCGGCACAATAGAACCTTTTCTGACTGGTCGTCAGTTCAACAGACGTCAAGCATCAAGCTTGTGTGGTTTCTCACTGTTTTCTAGTTTTTTTTCTACCGTGAACATTTATTGGAAAGTCGAATTAAGTGCGATGTAAATTTTGAACTATGGAATTTGTGCTTTTTGGTGAAGGTGGCTGCATTCAGTTGTATCAATTGCTACAGCAACTTCAAAGTAGCTGATAGCGATTAATTTTGAGGTGTACTACCAAGACTACATATATAAATTCTGCTGCATGCATATGAGTGCTGGATGCCAGTGTGAGCATTGTCTAAGAGTTGACGCGTGCCCAGGTTACTGAGAATGAGGCACTGTTGTTGTGGCTTTGTCTGCACTAGATCAGCATGCGCGTCGAGGGAATTTATTGCTCCAATGTAAGTTTCCAGCTTGATATCTTAAGAGGGCACAGGACATAAATTAATGCTATTGAGGTTTATCGCATTTTACAAATTTTATGGAAGACAAAGAAAACAAGATAGGGCAACCATACAGAATAGCTTTTACTAACCATGAGAGCAAATATTTTACCTGAGTGACGTTATTCTGCCGAGATATTTCTGGTGCCGTCAATTTTTGTGTGTTTTCGTGGTGCATTACACTGTGCGAAATAGATACAGTAATACTGCAAAATACTTGGTCGTTAAGTTGGCAAAACCTATTATCTAGGATTGCCTTTTTTACTTTTTTCTATGTTGGCTTTCAAAAACCAGTGAACATCAATTTACGTATTTGGTGTTAATTTATGTCCCACGCCCTCTTAACGGGGCACGTCGCAGTGTGTGTCGGAACAAAGTTTTCAATAGCCTGGCTGGTTAGCCTCTTACGGTTGTCTACCCACTGGCCCACTGTGGGTTTACGTTGACTCATGCAGCTTCTACACCTATTATAATACAACTCTGACTCATCGCCTAGGAGTACTACTTCCATCTTTACAGATGTGAGCAACACGTTACCTACCGCTACAGGCAACGGGAACTTCTGTGTTTTTCTTTCTAACCTGGAAGGCATACATCCTGGCAGGAATGTGCCCCCCCCCCCCCCCCCATCACGCTTGATGCCTGCAAGCTGCCCAGACCTCGGGCATGGCCGAGCAGACCCAACAAGGCACGGAGTCAGAACCTATGAAGAGATCATTCTCATGCTACCCAGGGCTGGAGGACGTCATGCCTCCCCCGCTCCCCGCGCCGGCAGCCTACAAGCTACCACCATAAAAGTCCGGGGCCAAGCTCTGGAGTGATTCTTTCACATCTCTTGCACCGCCCACAGCACTCTTAGTGCTCGGGTGCTCTAGAGAAGTGTGAAACCTAAAAGTACGCCTTCACAGCAATGAACTACGTACGCTGACAAGTCAACCTGGCGACATACAAACACAAACTTTCTTCTTTTAACTTCATTTGTCTCCTCTAGACACCTTTAATTAGTAGTTTAACTGTAACTCTTATTTTCGTCTAGAATCAGCTTTTTTGCGTTTATTTGGAACCAGGTCATTTACACTGGGAACCATGCACTTACCTTCAGTTATCTTCGACTTGGTAGGAGGTAGCACAGATCACATGTCTATTGAACTTTCAATACAAACACATTGCTTTCTACTTTGCTACTTTTATTTCCAGGGTACATATCTATATTCACAGTTAGAGGAAGATTATGCTGTGCACTCCCAACAGAACCCGAGGAAGTTATTAAACCAAACTAAGACATGTACATTAGATGGCTACCTGTTTCTTATAGAGGTGTTGGGGATCCCGATGGTCAGGAAATATCCAGAGAAAATTTTTCCATTTTCCCGTTGAGTGGGAAAAATTTTTTCCCGAGAGTCTATGGTTGGATATTTTACAGTTAAACCTACATTTGACACAAACTTTGAAGCAGTAAACAGAAATGAAAAAGAAACATTTCAATATAAGTTATGAATATACCCGAATAGCGCATTAGAAAAGGTTAAGTCAATGTAGAATCATTCACTTGCAAAAAGCAATGTACATCTTTTAAACATGAAGCCACCTGAAGCTTTACGTGTACGAGCATTAAAATAAATTCACAAAAACTCCTATAATTAATTTATCTTCTCGTTCATTACACACACTTTACATCAGTTATAAGAGTGCTTTACTCGCATAAACATAAATAAAAAATGTAAACACAAAGTTACAGAGTCATCAACCTTTGTATTACCTACTGCAGCATACACAATGGGGTACTCTCTAGTTTACACGTGTAAGCGAGATATCGCAAGTTGTTTAAAATCAAGGCAACTTAAAGCACATGAAAATGGTACAGTTTGTGTTTTTGTTATGTTGGTGAAGTCTTACGACGAGCCAATGACACACTGTCGTCAGTCAGTTTATTTTTCCATTCTTAACCTAAAATTCGCAGTCTAAATATAGCGTTCCAGTTGCAATTGCAGCAAGTCAGTCAACTTGTCATTTTTGTATCCATTATGGTCATCTGTCATGCCTTTTTCTTTTGTAATACAAGCTGACGCATGCCGCTTATACCAGTTACCATAAACAATTACGACTCATCTCACTAAAACCCTTATGAGCACTTCTACACACATGAGATTCAAACTCTGCGTCATTTCGTACATGGAAGTAACGGTCTGCCACAATTCTGGAGTGTGGCGGGACATGTGGATATGAGGGGTTGCGAAAGACAGCTGCACGTCATCCCTCCCTGCCCCGCATTGAGAGCCTACAAGCCATTAGCCGCCTTGGGCCATGCACGAGCACCGCCAAGGATACACGAGGGCCGAGAGATGACAAGAGGTTGCTACCCCCACTTCAGCCTCGCACCTGAAGGATGTCACATGCCCTCCCCCGTGGCTGCCGCGACAAGTGCTGCCTCGCTATATAAGGCTGTGCGCAGCGGTCCTCGTCAGTTCTTGCAGTCTTCTCCTAGCACCTGGGTGCTGGAGTTCAGACTACTATGAGCTTTTCAACGGCCTTTCTAGAGGCTGTCACCAATGACTTAACAGTCAACAGCCACAAGAGGCTGCCACCATTGACGTCGTCGTTAGAGCTCTGCAAGCTACGCTACCGGAAGCTCCAGCGACTCCAACAGCTACAAGAAGCTTTCCGTACATAATACATTACACATGTAATATTTCTTTGTCTCCTACACACACTCCGTATATAGAGTTAGGTTTGTACTTAAGCATTCTTATTCAGTTTCACTTAACTTTCCTCCATTAGCTTAGAATCAGGTCACCTACACCTGGATACCACAAGATTACTTCCAACCACCGGTCCACCTGGCAGGAGAGCACGTGTCACCGTGTTTAATATGTCTTTAATAAACATGGCTTTGTTTCTCTTACTCTCTAGAATCATTCATAGGGTAATCTGTAACCAATTACTGGGAGAACCTCGAACTGAGCACCGTCGACCGGAACCGGGAATTTATTCTAATTCGAACGTAGCTACAACTGGAGACTCCCCCTCAGGTGGCTCCAAGTTGGTAACACACCCATTAGACGAATCACAATCGGGGAGAGACAGTACGTCTGAGTTATATCCCTACCGGAGCACCTGGGTGCTGGCGGTGGTATTTGCTTAGGTGTTACGGCCTGGCCCTGATTAAGATCGCACACCTAGTGATAGTCTTGGCAACCCACACAGCTCCAACGCCTCTGATCAGTCTGCAACAGTGGAGGATCTTCTGAAGCACCGGAGCTCGCGTTGGCAAGATTATCCCCAGGTAAAACTAAGTTAGGGATACCTGCGTCCGTGGTGCTTACTTAGAATTCTCCGTAATTACATCACTCTGTCATTTAAGGTGAGGTACTGCGCCAGGAGAGACGAGCAGAGAGTTGCACGTTTTGCTGGCAGACAGCTGGCTGTCTAACCCCCCTCTAGTCATCTCTCAGCTTCGTGAATGTTTGGTGGCGCTTGGCCGTGCCCTTAGGTGGTTGACGGGTTTTGGGCTCTCAGCGCGGGAGGGGAGGGCGACGTGTCTGCTGGCTTGTGCAACCTCTCGTATCCACGTGTTTGGGCGCCCTCCAGGATTGTGGCGGCCCGCAATGTCCGTGTACAGTTTGGCGGGGTTCAACTTTCATGTAGGTTGAAGTATATATACTAGCGTGATGTGAGAGGAGTCGTAATCATAATTGGTAGTATGATAAAGCAGCACGCGTCAGAGCGATACATCTGAGTTAGACATAGCGCAATTTGATGCACTGGCGTATTGGCAGTGTCTTTTCCAATGCCCGAGATGTTTGGCAACTCTGCTGCAACAGGTATTTAGGTGGTTGCGCTGTGGACATTAAGGTGAAACGTTTTAAGCCACCAGGTACAATGACGCAATATCAGTTGTACGTAGAAAGGGTTAGAAACTGTGCCCAGTCTTGTATGAGTGGTGAGTGAGGACTGAAACTTCGGTACCCATTCTATTTAGATGTCATTAAAGTAGGAAGACAAGTGGGAATGCAACCTTAGCTTCAACAGAAATCTCAAAAAAGTCCCTCGCTATCAGAGGGTTGGGCATCCCCACGGTGGGGGAATTTATTTATTTGGATGTCTTGTGGGCTTTCTGACATGGCGAAAGCTTGGGGGTTACGACTCCTAGTGTGAACTTCACTTTCAAAGACTTGCAGTACACCTATCGTACTTTAGCAGAGGAGGTGGCCTTCAAATATTTTTGTGCGGTGCCAGAATCACTGGGATCATGCTCTAAGGAGATTCTACTCTCGCTTGGGCAAGTTACTGGTGTCCATATAATGTGGGCCTCATTGGCTTGTAAGTAGAAACGATGTCTAAAGACACTGGCACTGAGATCTGCTGACTCTTTACCTGCTGTCTGCACAGCGACGACAACCTCCTCTCTGCTGGCGGTTGCTGAACAGTGGCCGATGTTGGCTGCGGCGGTGCGGTGCTGGTGCTGCTAGTATATTCCCGAGGTTGGTCTGGAGGAGTGGCAGTTCATGAGTCTGGTAGAAGGTCGGGATTGAGTCCCAGCAGGGCAGCAATGTTGCTGTAAACTACCTATAAGTGTTCAAAAGAGATTTGAGTCCCTACTTGGATGGGAGGTGTGGAAAAGGGGTTCTCTGTGTATCAGGATAAATGGTGGTATTAATCTTTTCAAGTTTCCTTAATGCTAGCTTCAATTTTAGTTTCTGGCCACTTTTATGTGGTCGCGGCATAAGGCCATTTGTAAAAGCCACAGATTAATAAATTATAATTATGTTAGGGGAAGCCGGGTAAATAACAAGCAGAACTAGTAAGTACTTTCAAGAGCACGTCTTGCTACGTAATCTCCTCTGTGTCTCCCATGCAAGACCGTTCTCCAGCCCAGCGAGAGTTACAGAGTATTGGAAGCTCCTGCAGAAGGCGTTACTCCTAGGCGAGTTTCCACTGAGGGTCGAGTGAGGATGGTAGTGCTCTTTCCGTCGACAGAGTAGGATGCCACCAATTCAGCTCAATTCCAAGGATGGAATAGTATTCCTAGGGCTTTGAGCTCTGCCGAAATTGATCTGTTGACCAATCTTAAGGTTGCCTCTTAAGGTGTTTTGTGTGTGTGTGTACTTACTTTTTGGTGAATACGTGTTTGCCTGCTTTACCTCACGTGATGCAAAAGTAAAATGCAATTGAGATAATAACTCTGTCAGCAACAACTGTGTATTCAGAGCTAATGATCAGAAACATTTACTTTCACTGGTATAATGTGTGTTTGACACGTAAGGAGACATCATGTGGCATCATATTCAAAATTCTAGTATTAATAACCGTGGGAATTTAATATTGAAATAAGTGGTAAATGTAAGTTACGGCCAGGTGAAGGCATCCTGTCTAAATAGATCAGGTATATTTAATATGTGGGAAGAATAATGCATAATTAATTTAAGTGGCAAGGGATTTTTCTAGCTGGATTAAGAGGGGGGTCATCCTGTAGAGACCTAAACGTGTATTTCACAAAAAGGTTCTTTACTCAAATGGTAAAGACGTGACCAGGCCAGGCCCCTAAAAGGGGCGTTGCGAAGGGATGAAGTTCACAGTGACCTTCAAAACCTGCTTAGTGTTGAGGGAGAAAAAGAGTTGAGAAGGGATGGGATGACGTCGGTGATACCCTCTGGGGTTGGTGTTGGCGTGGAGCTGTTGGCAGAGGCCGTAGAGGTGGAAGCCTATGGATGGGGACGGCCGAAGAAGTTGATACCTTCTGGTGGTAGGGCTCTCCGGAGCTGTTAGTGTCAATGACCACTGGTTAACTGTGGTAACCAGCATGGGTGAGGGACTGCCCAGTGCTTTGCACCACCGGCCTTTACAGCCAGGAGTGCAGCAGAATCACTCCTGCAGCCTAGGCTGGGGTGCCTTTTATATCATTTTTCTCACTCGTAGGCTCTTAGAGGGGTGCGGGGGAATTAGCCCAGCCTATCTGCGGTGGAGCTTATGTCGTCACAAATGGGTCACTGGATCCTTATCAGGAGTGACAGGAGGCGATGGCACATCTTATCTTCATGCTCTTGTGGAGGCCGTGACTTTCTGCTGGGCGGCTCACTACCCAACAGCGGCACAAAATTTGAATTGTGCGCTGTTCTTCTAGTAGGAGCAGCAAAGTGAAACTGGTTGCTTCTTCAGGGAGGGGCGTTGACGTGATGGCTTCTTGTAGAGACTAGGCGATTGTAAAAACAAAGAGCGCGTGGTTAGTGGTTGTGTTGAGGCTGTGTCAACTTTGGTTGAACTATGTCGCTTGCCTCCATTACCATATTTGCTTGGAGGTGACTTGCCCATTGGTCAATGCAACTTTTAGATGGGGCAAAGTTGTTCATGGAAGATGTGCTTCCTCTAAGTGCGGGATGCATCATACATCAAAGGTAACTTCAGCAAAGTTATTTCTTCTATGAACTTGCACATTTCTTTCTCAGTGGCGTCTTTTGAACATGGAGGTGGCTGCCCTTGTGGATCACTGAACTGGCTATATGGTGGCATAATAATTTTACAAGTGTTTTTGGCAGTAAATTGTCACAGATAGTTCCCTTTTTGCTGTGTGTGTCAGTTGAATTAAAAGCGAATGTATGTGCAGAGAGATGTAAAATAAACTGTGACCAGCATAGAGTTAAAGTATCGTAATATAAATTGCTATTAGGTGCAACCACTGTTTTAAGGCGGTAGGAAGTGTGTGTGTGTGATGAGAGTAAGTTGGAAGTGAGTCACCTTGTTGTGACAGTGGTCAATTAGTTTTTTTATAACATTGTGTGTTTGTGTATAAATATTCTAGGGGCGTAATTAATCAAGTCACTGGGTGTGACAGTGAATTATAAGTTGTGATCTCAGAGTGCACATTCGTGGTTAATAGCTTCTTTTGAGTTAACAATTTTTGTTGTACAACTAGTCTTGTCAGTATTTTCTAAACAATTGCTGGTAGTATAATTGAAGGTGGTCATGGTGACAATTTAATATTATGTGAAATGTCTTTTACCCATTACAGGCAAAAATATTAGGGTGGATGCAATTTTTTAATCTGAGTATTTTAATAATATTTAGCAGAGTATACACTGCATTAACGGTATGTTTACCTGGGACCATCAGTGCAATTGTTAAAGTATATTTTAGTGTAATCTTATGATGAGTGCATATTTCTACCCCTTCAATGGTTTGTGCTTGAAATTTTAAAGCATCTTCTAGTGGCACATCTTTTCTTGTAGTAAATACCAGATATCAAATGGTACTTATGGGTTTTAATTTGCCTTTGGATTTTGTTTCAGAGGGGTAGAAAAACTATTTGACTGCATCTATTGGCTTTTAATACCTGCGCCACCATTTTGTGGGTCAGTTAAAATAAATCACGAATCCTGAACTTCCACAGTATTTTCTACGCCACACAAGTTATAATACACATATGACTGTATAGCTTTAATTTTAAATGTTTCCTATCTTAAACACAAAATATTTCACAACATTTTTAGTTCATACACAAAATTTATGTGGTTACATGATGCATCCTAACATGGCACCTGAAATGACGACATTTTACATTGATGCTTTATTGGTTCGGGTTCAGAGGTATACTATTTGGCAAGTCTCAAAGCGGATACTTTGTTAGTGTCCGCCGGGTGAGACTTTCCGGTGCAACTTGTATCCTGTTTACTTTTGGGCAGCGACTCGACCTGTATACAGAGTGGGTCTCGTCGGTTGCCAACTGGCTACAAAGTTATTCGCTGGTTTGGCGATATGTCTGACGACTAGTTTGGATGCCGGTGGCTGACTGATGCTGCTGGCTTGCTGGAGCTGCTGGCTTGCTGGAGTGTGGCTGCTGGTGGATCTGGACTGCCTCCACGTGCTGCTGCAGCTGGAACTCTAACTGCTGCTGTTAAAGTACCTCGGCAGGATGGGGTAACATCGGCTCTTGAACCATGGGCAGGCTGCTCTGACTGGAACCTTCTCTCCCCTGTTGATGGCGGCGTAGATGGGATCAACAGGTCTTGGAAGCTTCCGGGGTGGTTGAAACAGACTGGAAGGGTGTTTTGGGAGCTAGCCTCCACTGACTGGAGGTTTGAGCTCGTTCCCATGGGGTTAATTGTTTTAAGTGCCTTATTGGGTTGGGTGCAACCCCAGGTAGACTTGTAGGCAGTAGTTGCAGGTCGTTCCCCAACGTCCTTCCCACCTCTTGGTGAAGGGTAACAGGTTCAAAACATGGGTCCGGTAGATGGAAGCAGGTGATATGCGTTCCCTACCTAAATGTGTTTTGCCATCTTGGTGCACCAGAATGACTCAGAGTACAATCTTATTCCTCAACTGGCAACACAAACGGTGCAGTGGTTGAAGTGCGGTTTCCCTCTGAAGCGCTCCAATAGCTTCGATGGGAGAGTCCCTTGAGCAGACAGGTCCAACCCAGAGCCAACCAAACACTCTCTCCGGCAACAGAAACGGTGCAGTGGACGGGTGAAAGCTGGTCTAGTGATTCACCCTCTCGAGCAGGGGTATGACTAGTGGTTGTGGCTCTGCCATTCTATATAATGCATGTACCAAATGGGTGGCCGTCGAATGGTGTGTGTTCTGATGTACAAATTCCCCGGTCCGGAAGAACTTGTAGTCCTATACAAGGCGGAAAAACTGGTGTTTGGCAAAACTGTCTCCTGCTCCACTCTGAGGAATGAGACATGATGGCCGGTACTATCTCCTGTGTACCCAGAATTGATCGGAATCGGTAAACTCCGCTGCCCTGGTGAAGAGGTGCCTGTTTCTATCTAGCTGGGAGCAGAATCGACTAGGTAGCTATAAAGATTTTCCCTGTCTCTGTACGATGCCCTGGTGGGGCTTAAGGGGGGTGCATGTCCTGAAGGACGCATGGGGTAGCAGTTGCCAGAGGCAAATGACTAAGGGTGGCAGATATCTTCTGGAAGACATTGCAGGGGAAGGGCTCCCGAAGTACTGCTGTAGGCGGCGGTATCCTGGCGATCCCTAGAGGGATATTGATGGCTGATCAGGAATATGGTGAACTAGCACAGTGGAGTCATCTGTCCAGCCGATGAACAACTGAAGTTTCTAGCCTCTGCACGGGCGTATTTTCTACTTGCTAAGGGAACACCAGCTTGGTGGTGGGGGTGCTGCTATGTGCGTGCTTCTTGGGTGGAGCTAAGGGTGGCAGTTGGTTTCCGTACAAAATCTCTCGGTTCACCCTTGTATTTCTTCGGGGTGGTGGCAGTGTCAATTACTGTTAATCAGTTGTTATCGCGAAGAGTGGCAACATATTGCATGGCTTACTGGCAGGCAATATTGTTGAAACACAGAATTCTGACACATCTGAAATAATCCCTGGTATAGGGAGAATTCTGTAGATGCTGCAGTAGTAATTATAGCTTCCAAACCCCGTTCATTGCTGCTTATAGTGAAGTGTGTTAAAGCGAAGTCGTTAATTGAATTAGCCAGTAAGCGTCGCACGTGAATATGTGTGTGAAAGCGAAATGTGATTTGTTACATACATATAATGTAAAGTGATTAGAGTTCTGACGTTGGAGAGGAAACTTCTGTTAGGACTACATGTTTAGCTTATTTTTTTTTGTACACAAACATTTTTTCCTGTGTATCAGTTAAATGTAGAGTTATCATGATGTATACACACGTTCATATTGAAGCTAGTTATTCTGTTGTAATGAACAGTTACTTGACACAGTGATGTGGCTAATCCTATTACCATAATTTCACTTATCATAATTATTCGACACAATTCCAACGCTTGACAGGTAGATAGAGGGACCAGCCAAGAAATAAACTATGAGCTCTTTGCTTATGTATTGCACAGAGTTTGTGTAGGAGGATTTTACAGTGCTGTAAAACACTATATGGACGAGATACAGAGAGTTCCCCATGGGCCATACTATACCTGAAAGTTTTTATTACTTCAGGAGTGGTGCTGATCAATGGTTTAGAACTGCCCAAGATTAGCGGAGTGATCAGTTCTCAAGTGTCTGCTACTTCTGCAATACTTTGCTTTCCACCTCAACAATCCCTGTTGGTAACCAGCTCCTTAGTGCCAGAATGGGTTGGGTTGTGTGGAAGTGTATTTAAAGGTTAGATATGAAACTGGTGATTCAAAATAGGTAAAATCCCCTTTAAAAAATAATTGTAAAGTGGGTTTTTCTCCTGCTATTTACTAGAGTATAACAGGGCAATTGAATTGGCCATTGAATTATTCATGGGCCATATTCAACAGAAAGACTTGTGTAACTGACCCACGTACAAAATATTATTTTTTGGTATTTTTGTAATACATACCGTAGTTTGGAATACTTTTGCCTAATTTAATGACAGCTGTAACTATCACTAGTGTAAAACTTGCAATCAAATTATATATTTATTCAATTGTTACATTTTCACATCTGTGTATAGTGAACCATGACTATTGTGTGTGTGGCCCATCAAGCATTGTAATTATTTGTAAATGGCCCGATGAGAACTCTGATTGAATAGCCCTACTGTATAAGCTCTGTTAGGCAGCCTTAAGGGCTACGACTTTTAACTACTACTTTGCTAAGCTTGCAGGTAGTTCTGAAGGGCTGGTTAACCATCACTCATGGATGCAGGATATTATTTTAGCATAGTTTCCATGTATAACTTTAAGTTATGGTGGACTCCTACAACTGTTGTTTGTTACTACAGAGAAATGGTCTCCAGCTGGAGACAGACTAGTTGGGCCTATATGCTTCTTGCTCTTTGGTGGAATGGTGCAAACTGATGGACTAACCTACTGTTGGAAATGACTTGTTCAGCTGATTGATAGTTGGATGTGCATCGTTTGAAGTGGCAAGTGGGCACATAATAATGCCTTCCTACCATGGCCTTCCTTGGCCATGTTCTGTGGGTTAGCATTGTTATAGGCAACTCTTGAAGTGTTCAGCACTATATATTTGGTACCCACTATTTTAGTATTTCTGAATTTTTATTTTAGTTAAATTGTGTGATACAAGCTATGGTAAAATATGTTATGGTTATGATTAAGTATTAGCAAATTCGTCAAAATATTGAATTTTTTTTTTTTCTAGATCCTGGTGTTTGACTTTGGGTCTGAGATGTATGTATGGAATGGCAAAACTGCACCCCTGGAGAGAAGGAAGGTTGCCCAGAGCCTAACGCGCGAGCTATGGGCGGAGGGCTTCGACTACTCTGAGTGTGATGTGTGCCCTGTTACTGTGGCGGGAACGTTAGGGAGCCGGCAAGAACGGCCTGATAGTTCCTTGCTGGCCGGATCATCGCGGCCTGAATGGGCACTGCTGGCGAAGGTCACACAACACATGGAGACCATCTTGTTTCGGGAGAAGTTCCTTGATTGGCCAGACTTCAGTAGGGTTATACGCTCAAAGGACTGTGAAGACACCGACACGCAGGTGTGAGAAATTTCTTTTCTATGTTCTAAAGGCACATTGCTAGCTACATTTTTCATACAGGATAAAAAAGAGAAAAAATGTTACTTAAATGCTATAAAGTGTTTGTAAATAAAGGTCACGTACTGAGCAGACCTCTGCTCTCAAATTTTGCAATGCTAGTTGGTTAAGTTTGGTCACTTTACTGTTTCAGCTCAGTGGGTTTCTCTTGCCTTTCTTCCTCTGAACAAATGCGTTATTTACAAGATCTAATTCCTCACACTAAGGAAAAAACAGATTCCAGTTTTTGCCAGATACTTTTTTGACGTAATTTTCATACAAAATTTGAATGCCAGCAATGAACTGGAACTACATGCCAAAGACATAGTCTGCTACCATTTTGTAGCAGAGGATATTTTGTTTTTTTTTTATAACCACAGTTCAATAACATACCATGATCTAATTCTCACTCTGCAATGTGGTGTTTCTTTAGCTATAAATATATTTGGTAATGTCAGGTAACAAAGGTTAAGTGTCCTTAATAGATGTACATTACATAAGATTAACATAACCACTTGAAATCAAATTTGGAATGGCCTACGTATTATCTGCTTAAAACTAGGACACTGGTTTCACCATTAACATAATTATTTAAAACAAAATTATGCTGAGTACATCCACTACCATATCAAACACAAAAAATGAAACCAAGGGCATATCCTGAAAATTTTGGCAAGACATGCAACACTAAACTTATTTTGGCATTTTGCTTTGCACAGAGGAATTAAATATTAATAAATAACAAAGTAAAAATAATATGTTGCTCGAAATGTCTTTAAGTTCTTTAGTACATTCTTGCTCTCACTCTCACCTTCAGCTAGGTTGCTTTGAGCTCAAAAGCTTCTCCAGATACCCTTACGTAGGTGTAAGTAAAGTGTAAAAGATCTCTACACTGCCAATCCTGAAGAAAATTGAAGTACTGAAGTAATACAAAAATATACAAATCACCTCACTCAAATACATCTACACATCACTGAACATAACTAAACCCTAAATAAAATCATAAGTGACACTTTAAATTAAGAAAAATCATAGACAAGATTCTCCAGCGTGGAAGAAAAAAAAAAAAAAAAAAAAAAAAAAAAACACACACACACACACGCGCACACACGCACACACGCACACACACACACACACACATCCTTAGGGTAAAATGTAGTGTTAGTGTAGGCATTTATTTAAAAAAAAAAGTATTGTAGCCAATTTTTAAAGAAAAGCATTGTAATGTTCCAAATGAGAGAAAGTAAAAACATAAATTCAGGTGTCAAGTAGCAAGATTCACTTGTCAAATCAAATAATTTTAAATTTAAAGTTGAAGAGTTTAAAATTATTTTAAACACCCAAAATTCACAAAACAACTCAATTCGCTAGTAGTAAATCACTTAAATTAGGGTTAAGGCTAAGTTACATTTATTCTTATTAACGAGAATAATTTGAAATCTGTTAAAAATGTTAATATTTGTCTGTCTAAAACGTAATTGAAAAGTAATTGAAAATTACTTCTAAATGTTCATAAAACATAATTTGCTTTTAAGTTTTATTTTTTTCAAGAATTATTTCCATTGGAACATTTACCATTAACAGAAACAATTTATTAAATAATCTTATTACAATGTCACTTTAACAGTTGCCATTCATCTTGTGAAACTACGGTTTAAAATTCTAATTCAAATGTAACAGTAGAACACACAAACAATTACTAAAAATTTAATATAAAGATATAAACTCGCTCTCTAGTACGCTGAATGCAATGTCACCTTGTGCATGCATTTGCCACATTTCGCGCAAGCTTGCTGTGACGTCACACCAGCTGAATGAATTTTGAGAATACCACAGCGCTCTACTTTGGCGTTTCAGGGAACTATTATGATCAATTATCGAAACACGTACTGTGCGCGTCTCCTGTCAGCGCCTTGCTGCAAATTTTTGAGTAATTATTAGCCGGAGTCGTGCAACCCAGTCACATGTGTAGCGAGGAAACACAAATTTATTTTTAATTAAAAGAGAAATGGGAAGTATATGGTTAAGAAATATGTTTGTGTTTGAATTTTATTAAAGCATGCACTGCATGCATTGCATTCATGGGGAATACACCCCTGAATGAAACTTTATATTGGAAATCATACTGCCATATTAAAATTCCCAACTGAAATATCCATACATTGTTAGTGTTCACCAGAAGGAAAATTATAATTATTGTATTAATTGGAAACATAAAAGTTGCTGTTAAGGTTATTTTATTTATTTTCCCAATTGAAGCTTGAAAACAGCCAATCGAAGACGTGTAGTAGTCTAAAAAGCAGAACTGGTAAAGCAAGACCAAAAGGTAGGAATACAAAACACTTCCTTAAACATAGTGAAACTTGAAAATTAGTTGATGCAATAAAATTATGATAATACCCAATAACAACTCATTGAAAACATTATGCAATATCCAACAACTCAGATGTTACAGGTTATAATGATGGAAACTACTAATTTATCATTCTGATTGCATATCAAATTTCTTGAACAGGTGCATAAAAAAAAAAAAAAACTAAGGAAGGAAATTATATTCCCAAAAATAATTTCTCCCTGAACATAGGTATAAATTCAAAACACGTTATTGCATCTTAAAGATACTTAGGGAAAGTCCTTGAAGCATGCCCCAAAACTAAGTGTAGCACTGGGAACTGATGAATGCCTGTTAATTCAGAAACCTTTACTAGGTTATGTTGGTAGTAGCAAATTGAACAACAATGCTTGGTCATGAGTGGAAGGAGAAAATCATATGTACTTTATTATCTGTATTGTTGGTAAGACTGTGGATGGTAGAAGTAGTGATGCAGTAGTGTTCCCAGTGTGCCAGGTCATGATTTCGCACACGGCCACGCAGTGAGTACACTGTTTTTCTAGGGTCATGAAGTAGTCACGTGGCTGGTCACTTAACACCGACACATACCTCTTCTGCTCCATTGTTGGTCACAGAATATGGCGAAATGCAAGCACAAGGGGTATGGTGACTTATGCTTAGAGAATGGGTGTGACCATGTGCAAGTTATATCCAGAGCGATGAACCAATACATTACTTTAACATTGCGGAACAAAAACACTTGTGCGAGGCCTTGCATGAACTAGCATGGAAATACACAAAGTTAAGTTACCATAAAAAGTCTGTAGGTGAAAATAGTTAAAGGGTCCTCTGAATCAATGGAAAGGCCAAGGTCGGCTGGTGCAAAAAGTAAAAAAGGTTTTACATATTATTAACAGAACTACAGATCAGTGATTGCAAATATGAAGATTCCGCAGGCCACACTGCACAGGTCCATCTGGCTTGAGTTCTGAGAGAATGCTGAATGCTAGTCAGAAGCGGGGACACTAGCCTGCGCCAGAAGTGCAGGCTCCATCAGACCACTTAAATGGCTATGAAGCATGAGGGGCAATTGCAACAATTACAAGAATGTGCACAGAAGTACATGGCAAAATTGACTTAAACTTATTAATTTACAAAACATTTGCAAGAGTGCACAAAAAAAAAACACTCACGCACATGCAAGGACCTTGCATGCTAACAAGAACTCATTAGTGGCCTTGGCCACTGCTACTCAAAGGACATGCACAAGAGTGCATGCCAAAAAAATTACGTTAAAAAATACTTAGATCTAACAGAAACCCTTTCGACTATTACCTTTGGCCGTAGCCTACCTTCTGTGCACTCGACATCCAGATCACATGGCCCTGCGCCTTGTGTGCGCACAACCCATGATAGGGTTACAACTTTTAAAAGAAGCTTTGGGCATAACAGACCATGCCAGTCACAGTATACATAGATAGCATAGCATCCTAGAATAATTGTAGCTTCATACTGCACATATCGTGCAACTGGTGACAGATTGAACTTGACACGTGCCTGGTTAAGTCTGAATGGCACATTTGTCTAAAATTGTAACGCTAGACCAATAGCGTGGTTTTAATTAGGCTTAACGGTGTTTGGCGAGGGGTGTTGGTTACTGACTTACAGTCATCCTAGTTGGTGCTGGTGATGCTGTGTTGATTTCGTTCAGTGGCGGCTGGCTCGCCCCACTCTAAGGCGGCAATTTCAGGCGGACGACTCTGCTCCAGAAGTGTGGATTGGACCAGCTGTACCTAGCCCTGGTCTAATAAACTAACCCTCTCAACACCGGGTGGTACTCCTGGCTGGTATGGAAGGTGAAAAGTATAAAATTATGATGGAGCAGCCGCGACTGCTTGGCGTCTGAGTGTGGCGGAGTGGTCCTGTTCTGCCTGCCTTTCCTTCATAGGAGGTGGTAGTGCAGACCACTGTTTGGCAGCAATGTAAGCTTGGTATTGTTCCCTATGCTTGAGGCTACACTTTACCTTGTAAGGCAAAGAGTAATGTGGCTTAACAATTTATATAGTGCACCTTGACAAGAACAGTATCTACAGTGTTCACCCAATAGCTGCTTGCTGGCACGAGCTCGGTAAAAGTCTCCACAGATCCCCCACGCTTGGAGGGCTGATCAGAGATGGGGAGCTATTTGGACCACCAATGCCTACTGGTTGTGCGTTCAGGCAAGGTTGAGTGGCAAGCCTCAGGCTATGGTCACTTCAGCACAGTGCTCAAAGTGAGGAAATGTGTTACTAGTAGTTGGGGCTCTGCGGTTTCTCCCTTCCAGCACTTAATTAGTGCTCAGGTTACTGGAAAGAAGCAGGTGGCTGTCTAATGTGTGTGTTTTTAGACTCGCAGACTCTTGAAGGGGGTCCGTAGTCAGACTATTTCGGTTAACTAACAATCTCCCGGTTCCTGTCAGCAGTGCACGTTGTATCTTGTTTCTAGCTGGTGAAACAGAAAAGTACTCTAAAGAAGAAAAAGCTTAAGGATAGAGAACAATAAATGTTTGTTGAGAACTTAATAAACATGCAACCCGTGCTACCACCTACCGAACAGCGGAGTGTGCTGAAAGTAACTGCATTATCAAGGTATGGGTGACCTGGTTCTAGGTTATAAGGGAAAGAATATAGTTCTAGATGAATACAAAGTGAATTACTGTTAAACTGTACTAAGTAAAAGTGTCTAGAAGAGAGAAAATGAATTTAAGTATTAGCGTGTTCGCTGGTTGAGTGGTCATCAAGACGGGCAGTAAGTAGCCACTGGGGGTGTACTTAAAACTTCTAAGATCTCTGGAGGTCCCAGCACTAATCAGTGCTCTGGGCTGTCGCAAGAGAGGATCTGCTGCGCACAGACTTATATAGTGCTCAAGTTTTGGCTGTCGCAGCGGGGTGTGGGAAAGGCGCGTGATGTCCTTTTGCCGTGGCGTGGGAGTTAAAAGTCTCTGGTCAGTAGTAGTCGGCAATACTGTTTCATTCATCTTTGGTAGCACTGGCCTTGCCCGGTTGCGGGCGGCTTGTGTGCTCTCAGCGTGGGGGCAGGCGGCTTGCCCACTGGTTGTGTAACCTTGTCATGTACTCAGCCGCACGGGAGATTTAAGCAGCCAAAAAATTATGTGCAAAGGGTTGCATTCACAACTTTCTCATTGGTGGTTGATGCAGATAACTATTATGTAGGTTGAAGTTAGGGTATACTTCACGTAAAGAGCAATGAGTCATAATCGTAGTTGATTATTAGGAATGGCACGCGTGAAACTTAACTGCTGGAAACCAAGATATGTAGTTAGCAGTGCTCAAGTCTTCAAACTTTCAAATTGTTAAATTTCTAAATGTAATTAAAATTTTAATAAGTCACCCTAAAATATAATATCAATTGCAGTTACTGTTACATCATAACTCTAACTCAATTAAGCAGAAAAATCAAAAAAGGCAAGATAAAGTAAATTTCAGTAAGTGCCAAAAATTCTGCAGAAAGTTTTTAAATGGCACTTGACACACCTAACAAATTAGTAGACTCTGGATTTGTCATTCAGGGGACTGCCAGAAAATTTCCGTACATGCGGGATTTCAGTAGATGTGGTTTGTGACATGTACATCAATAAAATACAACTTCTAACCTTATAAAACTTTGAGTATGGCAAGAGCTGGCACATTATCTGTGAATAAAGTTAGGCTAACAAACACAATAAAAATGGGAATTTTAGAATAAGTATTATTATGTATAATACATTGAAAAACATTTAAGCTAAATTTGTTTAAATAAACATATCTCAAAATACGGTATATTATTGATTGTAATCGGACACCAAATGCAAGCTGACCTGAAACTTTCAAACCCTCTGAAAAGTGACACCGAATTAGTCAAATTTTGAATGTCCCGCATGCACTTGTTCAGCTAAGAGCGCATGGAGAAGTTATCGTTCGGGCAGTATGTAAATGGCGGCAGGTGATGGAGGTGTAGTGGTGGGTGAATTACCCTTCCACGCTGCTACATGTTGGTGCCTGTGACAAGTGTCTGTCTTTTAAAGTAATTAGTTATATTTTACTGCAAAGAAAACTTGTGGTTTTGAATAATTAAATATCATAGATGGTGAAAAATAAACTATAATTGCCGTATTTATTCACATCTGTCTCAAAATTACGTCCTCTGATTTTCCCTGTCGTGAGTTACACTGTACTCGGCTCGGTGCTTACCTACCCATTATTAGACGGCAAAAGATGTTGAATAGGCCTTTACATTTTTTCATTTTATTCAAAAGATGCATATATATTGAAATTAATCCATATGAATCTTCTGATTTCCTGCAAGAATTTACTGAAAATGAGCTCTACACTTGTAGTAAAAGTCACTTGATGTTCTAACAGTTTTTGGTAACAAGAGGAGGTCAAGTATATGCTTCTGGGCATATAATTTTATTTGCGAAGATGCTGCCCCTTCAGTAAAAAAATATTAAGTTTTAAAATCATGTTAATTTTACGCCAGATACAATGAAACACCAACCTTATGGGAAAAACACCTTTCATCACAAAAGAAAACATCGTTGCATATAATAATTCCTCGTTAAAATGTATAGCATAACATTTTCAAGTGAAACCATTTGCTTTGAAATACAAGTGATGATATGTGCAATTGTTTTGAGTGACGCATAATCTTGATAAAATTACATTCACCAGGTACGCTGGCGTGTGAAGGCAAGCGAAGCGGGTATGGCCGAAAGAGAGAGAGAGAGAGAGGACGTGCTTTATCTTATGCTAGAAAACTTCTTCCCCTCTCGATGGCATGTGATAGGAGGAAGGAAGGTGAACGTCTGAGACGGACAGAAAGAGGGGTGAGAGAGAGGGTGCTAGGTCACCATGTTCATTGCTGTAGTTAACTACTTCCCCCTTCTGAGGCATGTAAGGGGAAGTAGCAAGCCAGTCTCGCTCGCTACACCGTGCCGCAGTGTCTCATATATGTATCTCTTTTCTATGGACAGATGTGTTGGTAAGACAAGATACTAGACAAAGCGCCGCAGAGCAGTGTTAGGCAGCGCGCGTGACATCCATTTAATAGTCGTTTGCATAAATACCAGCTTAAAAATGATAGTTGCTGGAAATATTAGGTGAAGGGACGCAAAATATACTTTGATCAACACACCATGTGATAAAAGATACAAGCGGTTTATGTTAACATTATTTACATAGGGATTTTGCCAGGACCACAAAAAATTGTTGGTGGATGCGGTTTATTGATACATGTTGATATTGATGAGGCATGTCATCAAATTTCATTCTCTGATATCAATAAATCAGTTTTACACTCAATTTAAAAACGAAGTGCACAGCACTGCTGATCTTCAGTATTACAAACTGGGGAAGTATACCGTATCATAGCAAACAGAACGTTGATTGAGTGTTGATGAAAGGAAGATTATGAACAAACTGAAGTGTATTATTTGTTTAGTTAAATGTAATATCTATAAACTGAAAAAAAATTAGCCTAAATGTATTTAATGGCTGTATTTTTATTTTATTCATGACTGAAACCATATTTAGTTTTTTCTAAGATTACAGTGAGTCGCTAATGCAACAGGTAAGGAATCTGAGAAGGGTTCCTCTTGTATTTTGCCAAAGTGGGTGGAAATTAATTTTGCAGAAATACTAAAATATTTAAATTTTGGAGAAGGGGCACAATTGCTGGCTAAAAGAATCTGTTTTGTATAATGCAGTTGTTTGTTTGCAGGTTGATACAAGTATCAATATTAATACTTGTGATGCCGGAAAGATGCTGGAGGAAAATGACAGTTTTCCAGACCTAGAACTGGAAGGCTGTCATCTGGGCCGAGGAGACACATACTATGATGAAGAGGTTGGAATTTCAATGTTATTTTTTTTTGTTATGTGTTTGTCACCAATTTTTACACTTTGATTGTACTCGCATGCATGTACTGTGTCAACATTTTTAGTAAGAGGACACATGCTGATAAGCAGATATAATTATAGTACATATACAGTGTATGACTGAAAAGTCATGAATATCAAAGAAATAAAAAAATCAAACCATGTCTTTACAACATGCTTGAAGTGGCTTTCCTCTTCAGTAATGCAAGTGTGAGCTCTTTCTACAATGTTTGAACCACGTTGGGGAGCAGCTGTAAACTGATGCTAGTAACTAGACATAATGTTCCTCTTTAGGTCTTCCATTGTATGCAGATTGTTTTTATAGATATTTTCTTTAAGGTACCTGCAAAGGCAAAAATCTGCTAGCGACAAATTGGGTGAATGTGGGTGCCACCATCCTTTCGAAATGAGATGGTCATAGAAAAACTTGTGCAAAGACTGCATGGTTTCATTAGATGTGACATGTGGCACCGTTGTGCTGCAGTTAAGTCACTTTCACACACTTCAATAAGCACAATAAACTGCACATCTTTGTACAATTCTGTTCACTGTTGTTTCAAAGAAAATTGGGCTCAATATTCAATGTGATGTAGCACACCATACTCAAATTTTCTGACTGTGAGGGCATTTCATGTAACACATGTGGATTTTCAGATGACCAAATCCTACAGTTTTGACTGTTCGCATAGCCACTAAAGTAAAAATCACACTTTATTAGTGAAGAATGCATGATCTGCAATTTATGGTTGTCAACAAATGACCGAAACCATGTACAGTATACCGTATTTATTCGTTTATAGCGTGCACTCATGTATAGTGTGCACCATGATTTTTGTAATAAGTTCCAAGGGAAAAATTTCTTTTAATAGAATTGCACCAAAAATTTGTGGTGCCCTGTAAGTATTGAACAAATCATTCTTTACATTGTGTGTGTGGTGATTGTGATGTGTGTGGAAAATACTTAAATTAAATAACTTTGGTGCAATAAGCCAAAACAAAAAAAATTCCGGAAACCTCATGCTCCTACAAAAACATTTCCAGCTTCAGTTTTCTCCTTTCAGCAGTGCCGGCTCTCTTTTTTTTTTTTTATAGTGCTAGAATGTTGCACTACCCTTATCTACGGAAAAGGGTGTCCTCGTGTCCCCCTCCCCTTCTCACGAACATGGCTCACTAGCCTTTGCCATGGAAACAGAGGGATGGCGGAATTATCGACCAGCAACATGTTGCATCCATAAGATCTTTTTTCAATACATAGCTGTGCAAAGACATTGGAAAAGTTCAATTACAGTATACAAAGTTATACACTGGACATAGTAAACACACGTCAGACTACACATACACGCATCACATCTTTTCCTCATAATTCCAATCCTCCTCCAACATCAGTGGGGCATTGTCGTTTTACTGAAACAGAAGAAAGAGGAAATGAGGAAAACCCGAACAAGAAATGCGTACAAAGACATGTTATGCAATAATTTCTTAATTTTTGTAGTTTAGATATTCATGTATACTATAAAATGTTAGTTTAGAAAAAAATTCTTTCAGCTGTTTTTTAAGGAGTGTTTAGATATAGAAGCAAATTTCTTGAAGGTGTAGTAACTTATTTAAAAGTTGACTACCAAGGTAGGATGGCCCTTTCTGGACAAGTTTTACGTTAACTGAAGCCACGTGTTTTTTTTAGTCTAGTGTCATGCTTATGAAAGGACTAGTTTTTCTGAAATAAATGACTGTTTTTGTACATGAATATAAGTACTGAAAACATGTACTCACATGCAAATGTTAAAATCTCGGAGCTCTTGAAAAGAGGTCTACATGAATCTCTTTCTTTTGCATGTGAAACACTTTTTTGCTGTCAGTGGAATTACCTCAAAAAGTTATAGTATAACACATGATGAAATGAAACTAGGCAAAATATATCATTTTTGCTGTATTTTTGTTCGAGACCTCTGCAACACTCCGCAAGGCGAAACACGCTGAACTTAGTTTAGGTAAAATATACGCAATGTGAGATTTCCAGTTAAGTAAATTGTCTACTTTTAACCAAGAAATTTAATCACTGCATTTTCATTAATTTTGTCTCCGTTACTGCTAACATATGAATGAATGGTTTTTCTGTTTGAGGAAATTCATAAGATATGTTTTATCTAGGTTGATATTTAGTTTGCAGTAAACCATGCATTTAGCTCTGTAAGTGTTGTTTCCATGTTTTGTGCAAGATCATTTACTGAATCTCCTGAGACTAAGATGCTAGTATCATCTGCAAAATAAAATTGGATTAGTTTCTAGGGTTAAGGCACTTGGAAGGTCATTTATATAAACTAGGAATAGTAGGGGGCCTAATATTGATCCTTGTGGGACCCCATGCTTGATTTTTCCTGGTTCAGAGTAGAATGTAGTAGTTTTTCCTTTGATCCGCACTTGTCTGTTTGAAAGGTATGAGCTTATTAGTTTATTTGGTGTACCTAAGACTCCATAAAACTTTAATATTTCTATAAGTATGTTGTGATTTAGACAGTCAAATGCTTTAGTGAGGTCGCAAAATATTCCGTTATATGGCATTTTTTATCAAGTGCATTAAGAATGCTATTTGTTAGTTTGAAAATTGCATCATTTGTTGATGTGTTTTTCCTAAAGCCAAATGGGGAATTTGATAAGATTTTGCGAGTCTCAAAATGTTGCAGCAATCTCCAGTAAATTAGTTTTTCTATTACTTTTCAAAGGATGTAAGAAGTGAGATGGGTCTGTAATTGTTTACTTCGGTCTTGTCTCCTTCCTTGAACAATGGTGTTACCATAGCTCATTTGAGTCTGTCTGGAAACAATCCTGTATTGAAGATGTCATTACAAATATGGCTTAATGGAATACTGAATTTAAAAGTGCATTGCTTTAATAACCTACAGCTAATGCCATCATAGCCGCTAGGTAATTTTGGTTGCAAAAAATTGATTGTTTTATCCACTTCTTTTGGATTTGTGTTTATAAAAGATATAGCAGGGTATTCTGAACCCTGTAGTGTAGGAATATGGTTTATATCTTGTTTAATGTTTTTTTTTTTTTTTTAAATGTTTTCTACGACATTTAAGTAGTATGAATTAAGTATCTGTGACTAATTTAGGGTCTGAGGATATGCAGTCATTTACTTCTATGTTTACTGGACATTGCTCTGTTCTTCGTGTTGTGCTTTTACAATATTCCATGTAGTTTTTATTTTGTTTTGAGAACTCTTAATGAGGTTGCAGAAAAAAATCCTTTTTTGCAGATTTGAAGACCTTGATCAAAATTTTGCAGTATTTCCTGTAGCGATTCATTGTGTCAGGGTTGCTGCTGGTTCTGGCGGCCTTGTATAGTTTTCTTTGGTTTTTGCAGGAAATTTTTATTCCTTTGGTGAGCCATAAATTTTTCTGTGGGATTGTATTACTGTGGGTTAGTCAGGATGGGAAAAATTTAATATTGAGTTCAGTTCTTTGGTTGCTTTCTTTTAAATAATCAATGTTAAAATCTCCACAGAGAATCATTTTTAATTGGCTCTGTAAATGGCTTTAAGATTTGCTTCAAGAAATTTTAAGAAGTTACTAAAGTTGGCAAAAGGGGTTCTATATATAGTGAGGACCCCCACTTTTTTTAATTTGTCTGTTATTACTTCCACATATCTGCACTCAAACACTTGATCTTCGCATAACAAATGTGTGTCATTTTTAAACATTAGATTATTTCTAATGAAAATACAGGTACCACCCTTAGTCATGCTATTTCTACAATAAGTGGAACAGAGGGAAAAACCAGGAATTTTAATTTGCTTAGCAGAGGATTCATTTAAATGTGTTACTGTTAGACATAATATTTATACATTCAGATTGCGTTCTGCGGATAATTTGTCAAAGCACACAGAAAGCTCATCAATTTTGCTCATTAAACCTCTAGTATTCTGATGGAATAAATACAAATTATTTTAATTAATTATCGTAGATTTTTTATATTTATACAATTATTGGATGTTTCTGGTATGGAGTGTGAAAGTAAAACTTCTTTGTTAACGTGAATTAGGCCTTATGGGCATGGGTTTCTTTAGCCTAAACCATTTTACACGGTTTCCAAAGATTACCTGGATATTTTGAATAGAACCATGGTCTGTAAGAACCCTACTAGCAATGAGGTCAGCAAGTTTCCCCTTGCCAGCAGGACCTCTGATGCCGATCATGTCTCGTGTGGTCAGCCCTGGTTATTTCCTCTAGACCAATCTCGCCAACATGGCTTAGTCTGCCAGACCTTGCACAGCGCTGCACGGCAGTGTTAGCTGTCTGCACTTTCCTTTGTAAGAATGGCTTGTCATTCCGTTGCAGTGCCTCACAGATCAACACATTGGTGTGACTGGTTGCCCTGGCAATGTTGTGGAGGTCTGCTCCAATTGAATAGTGTTTGTCCCTATCAATACTGTTGCCTATTCCCCCAACAAAAACAACCTGATCTGACTTGCAAAAGTCTTTACTTAAGCTACTTACGTCTTCTGCCACACTGCCAAGGCCTGCATTAGGTTTACAAAACGTGATAATGTCATAACCCTCACCCAGTTTGTCTTCGATGCACTTTTAGGCCTCTCGCGTGACTGCTTCAGAGGATCAGCACTTTCCTCTTGGGCTTTGCTGGATTATTGGGTGCTGGGAGGGGGATGAACTCAACTTCTTCCTTCAGGTTTGCGAGGACAGCAAAGCTGTTGCTACAAGGTGGTGTTGTCTCATGGACCTGTGAACTGACAAGTGGTGGGAATGGATCACTGTTTTTTTTTGTTTTTCCTACACTCACTTGTAAAAACTCTGTAATCATTCCTGTACACGAGTAAATATGGTACTTAGTTTTTACAAGCTTTTATTTAACTTATGTGGTGGGTGTGTTTAGTGCAAACCTTACAAGTCGATTTTAAACCACTTCCCGTTATCCAATTGAGCTGAAATTTTGCATACATGAGTAGTTTCGATGACAATACAATGTGAAGGTACCACTGAGCTGATCTGATAATGAAGCTGGAAGTTACAAGCTTTCATGTAACTTCACGTGTATTTGTTACACCACTTCCCGTTATCCAATTGAGCTTGCTGCAGCAATGTTGACAGATTTCCCAGTCTTTGATTGTCGCCCTTGTGTGGGTGGCACAAGCCTGCCTCAATTAGGCTGGGTGGCTGGGTGCATCCGATCAGCTGTGCTTGCATGTACATGCACACAGTTGAGTTGCGTCGTTATTGAGTGTATTAATGCTGGTTTTCCATACTACGTAACTAATGTATTTTGCATAATGTTTTAGTATGTTGGTGAAAGAGTACGAGAAACTTCAATGTCTTGGAAATGCTGATGAAAATTTATTTCTCTCTTGAGATAGTAAACGTATTGAGTTTGGCCTCGTTGAACTTGTATCGAGGAGTACTTTGGTTGCAGATGGTGACCAGTCTCTCATGATATTCTTTAGTATTTAATTTGACAGATGTAGCAATGCACATTAACAGACATAAAGCTTGTCACGAGATGTGCATTGCTATATAATATAATAATAATAAAAAAAAAAAAAAAGTGAAACTAAAAATTGAAAAATAAAATAATTGTAAAAATAACTTTTAAAACCAAGCTTTTATTTATAAATGCACTAAAAAGAGAAAAATAACTAGTAGTTACACAATTTGTAGAACTTGTAAGATGTGGTCGAACAGCTGTAATAAACTTTACTACACATTAATATGTTTGTACCAATTTATATTTAGTATATAAAAGCTTGGCACAATAAAGAATGTATACCTCATTTGCGTAAGCGTAGCAAGCACATATCGTGCACAAGTCTTTTAAATATTCGCAATACAGAACGTATACCTCAGTTGCATAAGTAAGCACATATCTTGTGTCTCAGGGGTACAAAATCCAGAACCACTGCCACGGCCCTACGAGTCGGCTGACTCTGGTTTGCACAATTGCCTGGAGGTTTGTTGCTATCCTGAGGTAGTGGTGCTGCCGGCTGGATACTCTTACCCTGGCGTGGCGAGGGTTGGTGGTTTGTCTTGGTGACTTATGGATGGTGAAGTTTTCTGGCTCTGTGGTAAACTGCAGAAAGCTGTAGGGGGATGAATGGGACCACACAACCAAGAGTTGGTGATGCCAGGGAGAGGTTCTTCACTACTTAAGGAGGTTTCTAATATGGGATGAGGAGGGCCTTCAAGTTTGATCAAAAGGGGGAATATGAGGAGGGGTGAGGCCCCTTTGCAGGGTGGGCGGTATAAACTCTGCCCCCCCCCCCCCCATTGTACTACTGCTGAAGGCAGTTGGAAATACGGTTTTGCAAATAGAATTACCTTCGGAGATGTCTGCAGCTCTTTTAAACCTTATCCTCACACTTCCCTTCCAGAAGTATGGCATAAGGGTGAGGAATCGCTACAGCCTTGCGAAAAGTAAGCAGGTAACTCACATCTGTAATGTGTACTTTTGAATAATTCACAATCTTCCAGGCAAAAGCAGTTACTTTGTGCTCCTCTCGTCGCCCGGTTCCGTAAGAAACAGTGGACAGAGCATTAGGCGATGCTCAAGCTGTTTGACAGGAACTACCGAGGTGTGGCATCAATAGGGGTTTGATCACTACAAGCTTATTCCAGCTCCTTTCCTGTCCCTTAAGAAGGGGTGGCAAAGTATGGAATAACCCAGTCTGCTCAATTCACTCGGTGGAGGAATTTCTAGTGGTACAGGCTCTATACCGAATTCTACCACTTTGGCAGAGCTAGCTCAGGTGGCCACTTTCTGGGTGTGTATTTAGCTTTGTGCCGATTGGTTTGCCAGCTTCACCTTGGCAGGTGCATTTACAGAGGAACTACACAGTACTTCAAGAAAATCAGTATGCAGAGAATAGTTTCAAGCTTTGTTTTATTATGTGAGTAATAAAATATGGTGGCCCTGTACTACCTTTTAAGCTAAAGACTTGACACAGAAGTTCAGGCTAACGTAAACGGCCAGGTGAAGGCAACTTTTGTCAAAAGCTAAGGGAAAGGCGATATGATGATAAAGTAATTTACGACTTTAGCCTAACTATCCTGGTTATTCTGAAGGAAAAGAAACGGGGTAGATAACTAGCAGAAGGGTAGCGTCAGCAATACTGGCACTGTCTGGTAAGGTGGAGGAGGTCCTGAAGGGACTTCTTCGTGACTGTTACCAAGGTCTGGGTTCAACACCAGGGGTGGTAAGGACAAATCAGTCTTCAGGAGCATCTGGAGAGTCCAGTCTCCCAGAAGCAAGGGATCTGCGGTGGCTGCAGGGGTGGCTTCTGGTCGGCAATATCTGCTGGTAGAGATTCTGGCCCCAGCAGAGGTGGTGGAATCTGCAAACGTACCAGCCGAGCGCGCACCCTGATGGCTACCTCCAGCCCTATACGAAGGCGATGGAGGAGCAGAGAGTGTGTATTTCTGGTCATGCCAGAGCTTCTATACTAATCTCGTATAGGAGTTCGGTGGCCATGGGTGCGGGGAGTGATAGGCTCTGCTGCAGGGGTTGAAAATTCTGAAGTGCTGAAGCGCCCCTATCATCCTTTATCTCGACTGCAGGGCACTGGTAGAATGGGTGCTACCCTCCAATGGCACACTCTAGAACCAGCACAACCTTCACTGAAGAGAGCAGTGGCTCAGTCAGGCAGTACAGTCTTCGTTGGGGGTGTTAGTCTGAAGACTTTTTGGGGATTCTTGGTGAAAAGTACAAACTAGGATCATGTATCTGTAACATCTTCCAACATTGCGCCGGTGTGTCCTGTAGGCACGTTTCCCGTATCTTCAGTACTGTTGAGGAGTAATTGACCTGCCCATAGTGTTGAGCATTGCGCTTAAGACGGTGCAAAATCGTTTGTAGATTGCCTAACAAACATGTAGAAATGCATCGTGCGTCAAGTGAAACTTTATTTTAAAAATGTGCTTTTTACAGTGATTTTTGTGTAAATTTGGGATAAGAGACAATTTTTTTAAATGAGAACTTATGGTTTGTGTAACCCATGTGTTATGATTTCCAGACTCACCGCCATTTTACGATCACAACACAAGGTGTGACACTGTGGCATGTGATGGAGTTTGAATCAGCGCAGTTACCTACTACATCTCTGGGACAATTCCACAGTGCGGACAGCTATGTGGTTCGGTGGACTTATTCGATCAGAGTCGCAGGTTTGTGTGTGGAAAAAATAACTAGTAAGACTGATCAGATTTTAATTAATTGTTCCGATACCGATACTATGTATCGGTATCGGAAGATACTTCGCCTTTTCCCGATGTATCGGTATCGGGCCGATACATTAGTATCGGTTGTCGACAATTAGTCGGGTTATTACTTTCTTTAGACAAAAATGACCGAATTTCGGTGTGTATACAGTAAAACCTCGTTAATTCTAAGTAGATTAATTCGTAATCATATATAATTCGAAGAGTGAATTTGCCCCCAAACAGAAGAATAGGATTTTATATGATCATGCCAGAGTTTTCACTGTTGACTGGTTTTGTTGCCTCTACCACCTGCTGAAGAGGTGAAAAGCTAAAGAGGTGAAAAGATGCGACAGTGCCACAGTGCCACATTGCTGGTGAAGTTAGGGAGAGCAGGACAAAGAAAATTCCGTGTTACCTGTTCTGACAGTTGGAGGAGGAAGGAAGTTTGGTGAGGCTGGAGGATGGAAGGAAAGCAGTGTGGGTGGGCGGCGTGGCTAATGGAAGGTATGGACAGTGGTGGAGGGTAGATTGTTATAGTGGGCGGAAGGGGGGGGGGGTGACAAAGAAGACGAAGGGAGCAAGCAACCTTTTCAGAGGCCAGACCCAACTTAGTGAAGGGCTGCTTGACACAAAAACACAGCCAGGTAGTGTGGGATTGAGACAACATTCCCTGGAAGTTTATTCATAGAGGGAGCGAGAGGGTTCTGGCTACCACAGCTGTAGTTTTAAACCAAACTTTACTTCTTTTTTTTTATATATGTTTTGGCATAGCAATTAGGCCTAAAGGCAACAATTACACCACCTATATTTTAGTGCACGTTAACATATAATTAATGACCAAGATAAATGCAACAAACTTCTTATTTGGGCTATTTCCTTTGAATTTTTACCTTTTTTTTTTTTCAACCAAAAATTTTATGGCTTCCCAAAACAGGGTTGTAACTTTGAGGGTAGTTATTCCTGGGCCCGTAGTTGTGTTTACTTTGGAAAGGGAAAATTTGCACTTCCTAAGCCGCTATTTTCTTTAAACAAGTCTATGAAAAATGTATTTTAATGTATTATTAACAGTAATACTTTTTCTAACATTCAGTGTGAAGGGCATTGGTATCGGGGTATATGCAATGGTATCGGGTTATGGGTATCGGAAAACATGGTATCTGAACTATTCTAATTTTAATCTGTACTAAAGTTTATTGAAGTATAATCTTAGTCTATTCGTGGTTTCTTCACACTTCTTGAATCGCACCTCTGAAAAATCACCCCATGTATGATGTGCTTGCTTGGTTTTCTAAATATTCCATGTATCACAAGAGTTTTAAACTTGTGTTAACATAAAAGTTAGTAATTTTTCGTTAAATTGAACTGACATGGTGCTTTCCTGCTCATGTGACATACGTGCTCTAAGTTTTGACTTGACCACATCTCTAGAGTTGCTACACTTGTGGGGAAGTAATTTTATGTCAGGGTAATTGATGCTGTGCCTGCAGAATCACTCCAAGCTTAGTGAGTGATGACATGTGACATGATGGGAGAAATTGTACTGTCTGCCGAAGCCACCATGTGGTCACCCATATTTCCCACTCAAAATTTTTTATTAGACTGAGCCGTCAACACTAGTCGATCAGAGATGCGAGAGTTCAGAGTGATGAAAGATCGCAGCACCCCCACTACAAGGACACCACAGCTGCCAGAGCCTTATGCAGGGGTGACAAACATCAACAGTCTCCAAGGGGAGAGATGAGGAAAGGGCGCTGCAGCGCTGAAGTCGAAATAATCCAACCCCCATACCCCTGCAAAGAGAGGCTAGCAGCCCTCTGACAGCTCACAAGCTGAAGATTTGGGTATACAAGGAAGTGCGAGATCCAGACACGGTATGTTTGCCGGCCCTCCAACCTGAATAAGGCTGAGGGCACCAGTAAGCCTGAGTAAGGCTAGATAGGGCACTCAAGCTTGAGCAAGGCTTAGCTACCCAGCATTACAAGTCTGAGTAAGGTTTCATCTAAGTCAGGGGTAAGTGATGCAGATCCAGTCTGAACAAGACTTAAAGAGGAACCTCCAGGATTCTACAACTAGGCCACTCGCGTTGACTGAACAGATTAAGTCTCCGGGAGTAAGTTGTAGTGCTCGAACTCCCACAGTCCGCAACGACTTCAGCAATCTAGAGAGCAAACTCTGCTAGACTCCATGTGTCGAAGTACGGTCGCCTACAGTTTCACAAGTGCACCACGTCGGTCAATTCCAGCAGATGTCTCCACACCATCAGCCAGAGGTATCTCTACGTCCTCACCTGAATCCCTACCTCAAAAGAAATTCCTTTCATATCCGTGGTAGCATGTTGTTATGACATCCCTTCTGGACAGTTAAGCATTTAACTTTCCCAAATAGCAATTAACACTAGCTCATTTTGCTCCACACATGTTTTTATGCAGGTAGCCTTCACCTGCCACGTAATAATAATAATAAATTATCGTACTCTACAGAGCTATACATCTCATTGCTTTCCACACGTATTTAATAAATACGTCATTTGTCTAGATTTTTGCGTACCTTTCTATTACCTAGCTCCACGTAAAATTTGAATTTATAATTCAATTATTTAATGGTCCTCCCTCACCGACTAGAGCAGGTTAATCAATATCCCTACATTTTTTTCAGCCCGAACAAGGCCAAGGGGTCCTACCAGGGTGTCGAACCATCCAGAATTACCAGGTCGTAATTCCAACTACCATCTCAATCCCAGCCTGCACAAGGCCAAACCGGAGGAGGATACTGTCCAGCAAGTCTGGAATATATCCTGATGCTTTATTATTGAGGTGCTGTACAAGACCAAAGGACACAGAAGTAATTTACGAAGATTAGCTCGTCAAGTACTGCAAAGAGAGACCTAAGAGCCAACAAGTTTTAAGATGGTCCCACGCATTTTGGAAGTGAGGTAACACGGCAAGGGGAATACAATATTGGGATTAGATTGGCCCTGCCATACTATTGACTATTTTGTTAATTGTAAGCCAGATCCCCACTTGTGGAGTTGTTACAGCCCCTTTCGCCTACCCAGAACTTAGGGCCAATTCACTCTACATGCCAGGTGCATACAATGGCCGGTAAAATTATCACTATCTGCATTCCCCCGTAGACAACTAGCCGATGCAACATAGCTACCTCCTCGGCGGATTTTGTGCCCTTGTGGATCCCCACTAGACCGGCTCCCTATAGAGGACTCCCAGTTGGAGCCCACAGACTCCCCATAGATTCGTCTCCCCCTTACTCTTGTGACATCTGGCATCACAAACATTCTTGACAACCTTCACAGTGAGCATAATGAAACTCCTGGGATGGGAGACTTATTTGATTACTCACTTTAGGGTTTGGATCCCCTCCTCCTATAAAGATCACCCAGCCTAAAAGGCACAAACTCCAATCTTCCAATGTGGGAGGATCTACGACCCAGCCAGGCAAACCTATTTCTCATAACGCTCCTTCCCAAGGGGCACCTTGAATTATCTTGTTCCAGGAGGGAATTCAGCCTCCCCACCTATCGGAATTAATTTTATTAATTTCCATGAGCAGAAGCAGCATCAGAACTCTTACTTATATTTTATCTATAAATTATAATATTTAGTTTATAATTAATATGAATTAAAGCAGAGAGAAAATGTGTTACCAGCATCTAGTAAAAATAGTTCTTATGGAAAATATTATTAAAGTGAATACGCATTGATGCAGTGCATTGGCCCTTCAGTGTTAATTTTCTATACTCAATTTTAGTTTGTATGTATAAGATGGCAGAATATGCTGGAAGTATAACTTCAACAGGGCTTCAGAAGTTGGAAGTAACTGCGAGTGAACTAAACTTTATGCAAAGCAGACGTATTAAATTTGGCAGTCTTACACACCACTTCACTTTGTATGATTTCTTTGAAAGAGAATCTCTATTTAAGGGTTTAAATTTTATAAGATTCAGTGATGTATTTCAAATATGTAATTTTGAAGGTTTTTCTCATATTTTTAATTGGTTTTTTTCTGGTTTTGTAGAAAAATATTAATTATTTGATGGAGGCAATAATATAGTTGTTAAATACTAGTAGTTGTTAAACATCCAAGGTTGTTAGTACATTGAACTTGTAGAAAGTGTACCTATACTGTATATGAAACTAGTCTTCGGATCAGACCTTTTTATTCTAGTGCATAATGTGTTGTGTAGTTCTATGTACAGTTATATTGGAGAGTTGTTGTGGTGTGCAGGCAGAGAGCTGAATGGACAGCCATCGCGCCACTGTATGGCGGGGCGGAACCGGTGTGCGTACTTCTGCTGGCAAGGCTCGGAGGCATCACTCAATGAGCAGGGGGCGGCAGCGCTCTTGACAGTGGAGCTGGACTATGAGCGGGTCCCGCAGGTGATGGTGGTGCAAGGAGCGGAGCCACCTGCCTTTCTCAGGCTCTTCCAGGGAGCCATGATTGTGCACACCGGCCTGAGGGAGAGTGATCATGTCAACCATAGGAAAGGTAGGAATGCATTCCTCTACTGTTAACTTGTCATTTTGGGCAGACAATTTAATAATCACATTTTCTGTATGGTTATACTGCCTACTACACATTTAGATAAACATAAGAACCATTTTGTAACAATTCTGCAGGGATCTAACAAATTATACTATATGTAAAGGAAAACTTAATAACAGGGTGAGTTTCTATAGAAAAACACGTGAGAACCAAGAGAACGTATGTAGCTTATTAATTAGGAATATGTTATAAAAGGGTATGTTGTAACAGTATTCTAGTGTAATTTTTTGTACAGAAAATGCTACGGAACGATTTTTTACACTCGTATTAAGTTACTGCAAATTCTAGAAATTTCATGGTATACGTAAACTGTTATATAAAAATTTGTGCTGGAATAATTTTATTTTACACTTGTATTTTTATTTATAACAAATCAGAAGGGGTATCAGATTTTCTTCCAGTAATATGAACAATGTTTTACATGATACAGTGACTCTTAAACTGAATTTATGTTCTTTAAATCAATACGAGTTCACAATTTTCTAATTTGTGACAATCCTTGTAAAGAATGAAGAGGTCAATATGAGTGTCAAAATGCTCAATTACATTTGCATCATGATGAGATGGAAAGTAAAGTTGTCTCTTTATATCTGTCCAGGATAAAATTTCCAACATATCATGCATCATGCATATTGAACAATACAATACATATTTCCAAATCCTTTAAAGTTGTCAAAAATGGCTTATTCAGAATGCCTGTATCTAAATATTTTGTACGAATATCCATGAAACTTGGGCTTTTCGGTGAACATTGTAACTATGCAAACGTCAAATCTGACTACTGTAAGCCACAGCTTGGTTCACTCACTCAGTAGAAATGAGATTTAAGTAAAGGTGCCATAATAAAAAAAATCATAGACAAGAGTCGGATGGATTATTGGAACAGCATTACAGAGTTATTAATTATTCAAGTCACTAAACTCGCATTGCGAGAAAATGAAAAAAACCAGGAGGGAAGTAATTTTCCTACCTGGCACCCTGGTGACCTCTCATACCAGCGGAAATAATTTAGCAGGACAAGTCGGCCAAAAACTGAGGCTGAAAAGAAAAAAAAAGGTCATGGGTACTTTCCGGTGAGGTCGAAATTTGCGACACTCAAAGATGCTTTCTCGCGGGCTGGTTGTAATCTGTTGGTGGGCGGCAGGCATTCAGGGCTCATAACGCCACTGCTCCCTACCCCCCACTCCTCAGTCAGGGTGCCAAAAATCTAACCAAAAAAGGGCATTTTGCAGTACAGAATTTCTTCAAACAATTGTGTGAACCTTGTCACCACCACTTTGCCACGTGAGCCACACTACAAAGAAGTTACATAATTGAATTTCTACAACATATTTGAAATGAAAAAATGCCTACGAACATTTTAATAGCCCTTCTCAGATTACTGATGCAACTTCAACTGTGACTTTAGAAATAGCAAATTCATTCCAGATACACATACTAACAAGACCATAACATGGCTTGGCTGCTAGCAAGGGATGGGATATGCCGGATTTGAGAGAAACCCTGATGCATGGCGATAAAGTTCAGTACCCATGTGGTGACGGTATCTCAGGGCCGTAGCAGGTAGGTAGACAACTTTGTGTTAATGCAAGAGTAACTTAGCACACTTTCACAGTTCAGAAGCTGGGTACAAGGGTATTTTTGGAGAGGGCCAGATCCCAAAATCATGTTAAGCATTAAGAAATAAAATATGAGGTACGTTTGAACTCTGTATACTGAATTATGAGAGCACACATAAAAAATAATACACTGTCCCTCGAATTAAGCAGACGTGGCACACAAGGCCTGCCTTGTTTAACAGCACGTGGAAAATTTCAAGTGTTAAACTCTTCGGGCCCACGAGTCTGATGGAGAAGAGGGTGCTTACGCGGTAGGAGCGAAAACAATTAAAAACGTTCCGCAATTAAAAACTTGCTACTGTAGTTACTATGGTTGATGCAAACAGATGAATCTCCCATGGTGCACACAACACACGTCCACCCTGTTCGGCCCGCTGGTCAAGACTAAAGATGGTGGCTTGGACATGCAGTTACCTTACAGAAATCTCCCACCAGCACAGTGAGGGAAAAACCATAAAAATACATATACTGAACATGAACAGCATAGATGTAAAAGAAAATTAGGCACAGCAAAACACTCTGGAAATTTAAATAATCATGTCTTACACGCAAGACTTCTTTAATAATGTCTGTGGTCCTTATTGCTATGCGTGGCGTGGGAATTGAATTTACCTGAGAAAGCCAGGACAGGCTTGCAGAACACACTGGAAAATATAATAAAAACATACACTTGACATACACAAGACCTTCTAAATCAACTTTATTAAATTAAAATATTAATTTAATAAGTGAACAGAGAATTTAAATCTCGGGCATTTGGCATGGCAGATGCCAGAACTGCCTAGGTGTTGGACAAGTTTTTAACAAAACTGAACATGGAAATATGCCCTTGACAAACAAAAGAACAAATATGTGAAAGTTAAGATGCATGTAGACCAAGTGATGTGGTTACACAAGCACTCAAATTATGTGAATTAGTGATTACCATTTCCATGGTTCGTAAACATAGGTTAGACCTCTGGGTGGCAGTCTTAACACAAAACTCAAGTGGAGCAACAGGAGATAACACTTTCCGTGTTTAAATTAGCTTCTTTTGGGGGGACACTTTACACAAAATACATAGACGGAGTTTACTCTTGTAGGGAGGTCATGAATGGATACTGATCTGTTATGATGAATGACTGGAGAACAAGCATCAATGACATCATGGTTGCCCGCACAGAAAGAGGTCTGCCGTGAGCAGCGATGACGACTTCAATCAAAATGTCAGAGATACCGAAAAATAATTACATTTCTTTGCAGAACAAAAGAAAAATAACTAAATGTTCAGATCATATTAGTATTAACTGCATCATTACAAATTGTGATCTTTCTGCAGATATAATTATAGTGTCCTGTTATATGACGTCAAGAGAACTTCTAATGTGAAAGTGATTTTAGGGTTTACCTACCTGTGTGTGGGCAGCTTGAATTTCATTACATTTCTCAATTACACACTTCATGTTTTCCACTGTCCTTTTCACTTTCTCCATTCCCCTACTTGCACTGTCATTGCTACGCAGTTCTAGCCCTCTGCCTCTCGTTGGAAACTCTAGAATCTATGGAAGCTTCCTGGGCTAAGGGAAGGGGCCAGCTGCACTGGAAACTGCTGACAGCTAGGGTATTCTGCAGATTAACTGTTCTCTCCTCTGCTCTCAGCACTGAATAGCAGCTGACTTTACACAGACAGCCAGCAGTCAGTATACTCAGGTGGAATCCCCACTTGTCAAAGCACATTGATGGTAGAGTGCTGGTCCATCAGGGGACAAGCATTGCAGATCCTTTTGCCAGGGCTTGGTCCTGGGTCACATGTGGCTAACACAGTAACATGTGGGATGAAAACTAGGTTAATTACTTGTTGCAACTAGAAATTGGTGTGATGTAACAGTCAAAAGATGCCCTTCTCTGAATGGTTGTATGCAAGTAGTGAGCCACTTTCAGAGGGACAAGCCATCTAATAGTTTCCATTGCTTTCTGAGCTGTAGTGATGGAATGATGATCGACATTGCGATAGTTTACATTTGAACTTCTCAGCAGGTTCCTGCAGGCTTGTGAATAATTTTGAAATATGCTCGGTGGGATGCTTTAAAGTATACTCCAGCCTTGGTTTAATACACATTCAGGGTTTCTGTGATAATTTTTTTTTATTTATGTGGTCTGAATGAATGGATGTTGCCAAATTTTAATACCTTTTGGATGTCCTGGACGTGACATTGATACTTCAGCACACTAAAGTCTGTTTTCAAGTGTCTAGTCAAAAATTAACAGATTTTCATTACTGTAATGGTTTCATTCATTGCTTGTTATAACACAGCAATGACATTATTAAACCACTTATTAACACTAGATGGCACAAAAATATAACCTCCGCTGCAATTACATAGAAAGCTAAAATATTAATGGTGTTACAGCATTAGAAAGATTAAGAATACTGTATATGTCATCAAAAATGTTACTTAATTATGTGTGAAGGGGTTGGAATTGAAAAGGGAGGGGGAGGTGAACAGAGTAAGTTTGTTTTTTTCATGACTTGCCACACTGTTTTAACTCTTGTCCTTCCTCCTATTTTCTACTATCATCTAATTCATGTATTTCTTACTCAGATTCTTATTAAACACCTTAACTGGTAAGAATTGGTAAGGGGTATCAGGGGGGTAACTCAGACGGTAGCTAATAAGGAAGATTAGTTTATAAAAATATAATTTATTATAACAATCTCTATCTGGTAGTAACACAATGCAATTACTCATACAACAATATTGGAAGATAATTACTTTATGTTAAACTACAAGATTAATACTCAATCAATATGATATGCAGCTGGTCCCTATCCTTGCCGGATTTAATCTGTTAAGGGGGATTGGACGGTGGCTCGTTAAAAGTTATTACGCCCTACTGCTACGCGATTATGCTCACCCGATGACTATTGCAGGTAGGCCTTAGAGCTCCTCTAGGCCTGTGATTGCCTGTTGCCTTCTGCTTCAGCATTGGATCTCACTCCCATACGCACTTCGTCATTACCTGATGCATGGGGGGGGGGGGGGTATGGAGGGGCTCTTTTATAACTGGCCGATGACCATGTTTTCCAAACAATTGCGGTCAGTTACCAGCTATACCCCATACGACCTTAGGCAGTGTTTAGCGACACCTGGTTGCCACTACATGGTGCATATCAATGTCATCCTTGGTGGGCACTGCCGCTATTGGCAGGGTGTGAAATGTTTTACATTGAGTTTGTGCCCATTGTGTGACATTATACAAATTTTGGATGGCAAAGGAAACTACCAGCAGAGTAAAAGTTGTGAAATGTCGCACAGTCAAATGATCCGCTTGCAGCTCACTATTAGTGGTTAATTTTAATTAGCAACCTTACCACCTCTCTGAATAAAAACTGCAGGCTTGCCTAATATTTTTGTTTCTTAAACTTTTTGACTTGAATTTAAATTTTTCGTTGTACTGCAAAATCTACCCATGTGAATAATTTATCCATGTGAAACAGGTGTCTAAAAAACAAATCAAGAGTGGAACTTGATCTTATTAAATGAGTATGTATTTTTTGTCATTTTTTAATGTGTATTTTCAACTCTCGTAGAAATTGAAATTAAAAAAATTATTTCTATCAGATTTAATTCATGTGACCTAGACAAGTATAAGTAAAATGTTGCTGTATTTTACATGCCCCTGGGCCTGAATCTTTTCTGGTTTTTCTTTTACAGATCTTGAATTAATTTACTTTCCTGAAGCAAGAAATTTGTATTTAATCACTTGGGAATGTATCTTGAATTGCTTAAAGTTCCCTAGAAGCCCCTATTGTAAAAATGTGTGCGCACAAATTTATGTGCTCGTTTTAAAAAAGGATAGTATAAAATGAAACACAGTAAAATTCCCATATAAAGTACTTCAGTTTATAGTATTTTTCACTTTAAAGTATGTACATCTTTCAAATCCCCTGCAGATGTAATATATCAGAGTATAAAGTATTTTTCAGTATTAATTACAAAATTGCAAGTCCCTTTGTGTACGTTGTATCGAGATTCTACTGTACTTAACATGTAAATAATTTTGCATAATTTAATGTTTTTCTTTCTTTCCAATAGAACATTACTATTACTAAGTATGTATGTAATTTACAAGAATACTGAAAATTAGATTCACAAATGATTGGAGTTTTACACTCCACAGTTTTTACTGGAAGTCCAATCTTAATGCCAGTGTAAAAGCAGATGGATACGTGATGGCAAGAAAGTACATATTAACTTTGGTATCATTGTAAGTTGCTCCAAATTTCTCCAATCTGAAATGATGATGGTAGGGTGGCGTCTGTACGTGTGTCGTGGTGAGCGCGAGGACGAGGCAGCATTAGTCCAGGTGCCGTGCAGTGTGCGGAGTCTCAGGAGCAGAGCCTCATTTGTGCTCGTGAGGCCAGCCACAGGGACGGTGTATGTGTGGCATGGAGCCAAGACTCGTCCCCACACGCAGAAGGTAAGCATTATCACGTTTTTTTTCAGTAATCAATTTTAGGTAGACCATGCTAGATTAAGAAAACTTGTAAGATTCTTTTAAAAATAAAAATGTTACTATGTTGTGTAAGCAGTTATATAAGATGAAACATTATAATTTTCAATTATGTGCTTAATGTTAAAAGTTTATCAAGGATCTGCTTAGTTTAGATTTTTCATAAATTTCTGTCATTTCCCAGGTATGAAGTTGTCATAAAATTTGTTGATGCCAGATTTCAAATGATAGTAGTAAACTTAATTCAAAATTTTACTGTAAATTTATTTTTGCTGGTGCTTGGTTTTAAATTTTTAGCCTAATAAAAGTATACTATACTGTATAAACTTTTATTGTACTCAGCTGACCAACCATTTAGTGGTACCAAGATGTCGCAGAGACGATACTTACGTAACAATGAAGTATGTGCCACTAGCAGAAGGGCATTTACACTGTTCGATACAAATACAATTTTAAAATATGTTTTGTGGATTGCTGGTACAATGCATAGGTCTCTTAGAAATAATTTTGTGTAGTAAAGACACAGATTCTTATTACAGGGTGGAGAGTTGTTTGTAACGGTAATATGTACTTTACAGCACCGAGTCAAGGGCTGTATTCAACTTCACTTCTCTGTATTGGTGTAGCTTCCACCATGATCATGCTTTCCAGGGGTTAATGCTAATGGGCAGTGTCATGTGTACCTTTAAGAGCCAGGTCCATCGAGATTGCAATTGCCTGTGGCTGGATGAGTGGATTAAATGAAAGGATGAAAACTTGTCACTGTTGTGGTGGTCGTATGCTCTGACCATGTGCCCCTCCATTTTGAGTAAGAAGTGTATGTAACTTAATACCCAGGGAGCCAGATAGCCTTGGCAGACTAACACAAATGTGATAATAAGTTCTCACAGTGGCGTGAAACATTAGGCCAATAGGGCTGTTGGACATGAGCAACAGACAATAGAGGTTTAACTTAGACTTACGCGACCTGCAGTGCTGTTAGGATCACATTGCTCACCTATAGAGTACAGTCTTGCACTTCTGCGAAATAAGGTTTCATGCACTTGTCTTTTTTTGTCAGTTTTATTAGCCACAGTCACCATGTGGCACATAACACAAAAATCAGTCAAATACAGACAACACAACCCTTTTAAAAGTGTAAAATATTGCTGATACTACCATTCTGTGGTTTTTTCTTTTGGAAATAAGCAAAGTTTGACTCCCGTACAATCTTCGCTGGCAGAGTTGCAGATGGACAGAAAAACCGGAGTCTGTTGGTGCTGTACATCTAAAAACGCATGGCCGCCTTGGGAACCACAACTCGGGCCAAAAAAACTAATTGAATGAGTCCCTCAGTGGTGAGGGCACACGTGGGGTCGACAAAAATGTTTTGAAACTTAATGAAAGGCAGCCAGACTAAAATTATTGGTTAACATAACTTGCGATACAGGCTTACATGGGATGCACGTCTGTCCCTCACCGGTACTATTTTAAGATTGGTAGCATGATGGCTGGAGGGCAACCTCTCCAGTTATCTCTCTGACACACACAAAACACTCAAAACCATATCAAAACTAAATGGTGTAATGTTAATTCTTTTATATTCGAAAACAAAATAACCACTTCCTTGTGTTAAACATCGGTGAAGGATTAAAAGCACTTTGAATTTCCTTGGCCCAGGGGGCAGAGAGAATATGTCTTAGTTTAGAAGAGTTCAAAAGTATGTGACTTCAAATGGTGCTTGGGCACTTTGGTACCACTTGGTGATGTCGTGTTTCTGCAGTGCCCTTTGAACGGGGTACTGATTTTCCCTACATCCCTCCCTTGCCCTTGCACATACATTTGCACATGCACTAGAGGTGTCCTCCAGGTACTGTTGCGTAGCCGCCAAGACTGGGCTAAAATTGAGGGATGGAGGTACAATGACAAAGTGCAGCTGTTACGTGTTACTGAAGGCTTTGCATAGTGTGAAAGTCTATGAACTTATCTCGTCTCGCCCTTTTTTGACGTGTCTATTACCTATTCTATTATAGTTTCCTTTTTTCCTTGGTCTTTTTTTTTCTCTTCCTCTAACCACCATTCCTTGCTCTTTTTCTTACTGTAGCCACTACCCCTTGCTCTTTTTCTTCCTCTAACCACTACCCATCGCTCTTTTCTTTGCTCACTTTGTTTTGCACAGAAGTGCTATAAATGTCTTAGTATTTTCATGTTCTATACAGGATAAATTAACTGCAAAAGAAAATTCAGTTTATTGTACATTAGTGATGTATGTCAAAACCAAGAACTTTCACATTAAACCCACCAACCACCTTCAATACCTACAATTTGAAAGCTACCATCCATTCCATCTGTAGTCTTGGTAGCCAGACTGTATGGCAAACACATTTGCTCCACTCATACTAACTTAAACAAGCAGTGTGATACAATAACAAAGCATTACTCGATAGAGACTACCCCCGATCCCTGGTTCACAAACAAATTCAGCATGTCACTTCAATCACAGATCCTCAAACTAAAGTAAACAACTCGGGTATCCCTCTTGTTGCCCCTTACTATGAGGGCATTTACAAACTCAGAACCATTCTCAATTGTGTACACAAAATTCTGGCCTCATCACCACTCACTCAGAACTTTTCCTCCACACCATCCAGATTGGTCTCTAAACGACCCCCCAACCTTCGAAAGAAACTGGTGAACCCTAAATTGCCACCCAGTGTTACAGACAGTAATATCACCGTGACCAGGAGTCTTATCCTTGCAATAGCCCATGTTGTAGCTCTTGTGCTAGTGCCAATCTTCCACTTCCTTCAATAGCAGACTCACCAACCAGACTACCCTATCCAGGGCAGCTACAACTGTGTGACAAAGAATATGAACTACCAGCTACAGTATTTTTACTGCAATGTAGAGTAAATTGGACTTACTACCAACCATACTTGGGATTAACAATAAAAAAAAATTGATTGAAATTGTTAGTGTAATTTGTAATTTATTGATTTTAAAATAAATTAACTTGTGCGCTAGCTCTTCAGGCCATTACGCGTCGTCTGCATTTACTAGGTTTTTCTATTGTCAGGTCAGACACACAGGCTCGGGGTGCAGACCCTAGTGAGGTGGGGTCTGCAGGATCTGGCTCTTGGCCTTAATTGCTCCTTTTAATAGGGTAGGGCAGGTAGGCTGCCTAAAAGGCATGTAATCTAGCTTGGTTAGGTTAGGCTTACTGTTGGTTGGCGTTGACGGGGCTGCTGGCTTACCTTTGACGTGCCTTACTGGTGTGGGCGGAGCACTCGTAGGCAGAGGTCCTGGGTTTGGTCTCATGACCAGGCCAGTTTACTTATGTCAGTGCTTGTTGGGTGGCTCCAACAGGTTTCTGGCTCAGGTAGGCATCTGACCCGCTGTTGGCGTCTGGTGGAGGTGCGTCAACGTAGGCGTCGGATACGATGCCCAGGCGGAGTTACTGAAGGACAGGGTGAGCACCTTGACAGTTGATGGGCGGCTGAGCTTGTTCCTGGGGAGTTGCGTAGCTGAAGGCTGAAGAAGGCTCGTTACGCAGTGACTGTTTTTCAGCGAGGACAGCAGCTGCCCTTCTATCACTCCTTTCTTTCCCTTCTGTTGGTCAATGGCATTTACAGGGAAATGGTTCTACCAGTTTACGTCCGTCCACACTGGAGTGGCAGGCAACAATACCTCTAGCTAAGTTTAAACCAAAAAAAAAGGTAGATCCATCCTTGTCAGGTCTGGCACTCCTTCCGGCATGCTATACGTGGTGGATGGAGTAGGTTAACTGACAAGGGTGATCTAGTCTCTTCGTCGTCTCTTACTAGTAGTTGGGGCTCTACTATACGTCCGTGCTAGATACCTTCGCGTACTTGGTCCACATTATGGACGGCCATCGAATCTGTTGTGTTTTGGGTGATGTACATGAAGTTTTGTTAGGGGACAGGCCGCAGTCCGACTATAGAGTCGTAAATATGCTTACAAACCATGGTTCCCTGCTGCTCTTTTGCAGGGTGGCACTTCCAGGAAGGACTATGGACAGTTCATTCAAAAAGGAACATACAGTGGTTAGACTGTAGAGGCGTTTTATTCCTTCCAGAATATAACATTGTGACCTTTACTCTCCTGCTTTGAATTGATGATTAACTTATAAAAGGGGGAAATAAACACACAGGTGAAGAGGCCTGTTGGCTTGAACATCTAGAGCAACAAATTAGGTAGCTGTTAAAGCAACTTAGACCCTAACTGAAGCTGGGTTATTCTGAAGAGACTGAAGGGGAGATGTGGGTGGTGCGAGTTGATGGCAATTGTCAAGGGGGGTTGGGGACAATGACTCTTAGGGCCTGCATTACGTGCTTGAAGTCCGGCATTGGTTACCAATGATCATTTAAGCTTTTCCTCATGAGGAGGAAGAGTAGAGAGACCTAGTATGACTGATGCTAAGGCGAGCTACTGATGCTAAGGCGAGCTACTGAGATCAACTACTGATGTTCTGCTGCGATGCAAGGCCTTTTCTACACCCGGACAAGGGTGTCTCGGGTCCCTTCGATCATCGGGCGACTCCAGCGGGGTAGCCCTTCCCTTCGTGGGCGGTGCGACTGTGGTAGGAAGGCTGGAAACAAAGTAGTTCTCATGTGCGGGCGGCACCTGCCGCTCACTTAGTGGCACCTCACTTGCTTTGGCAACTGGTATCACTTTTCATGGGAGTTTGTTAGAATGGAGCAATTTGCATTACTATCATTCTTGAAGTGCATTTCGCTCTCCAGGCATCCACCATATTTAAGGAGGCGGAATGCTGGCCTGGGTGGCAGCCAGTCAGGGTTCGTATCTTGTCTGAGGCAAGTGATGCAGATGTGATAACGCAGTTGAAGAAAAAGAGTAGTGCCACTACGCATCACGCACAAAACTTTTAACTTTTAATCATTAAAATATCTGGTTAATGATTAAAACTTGCATTGGTAAACACTGCAATTACCTGGAGACCGAAGATGATAGCAAAAGGTATGTAAATGCCATTAATATCTTGACAAACTTCTTAAAATTTTCAATGTATTTACAGCCGACTAGTTTAAAACCACGATATACAGATTGATGCACTGACATTATCTGTTAGCTATGTACTGAAATATAGATTATCATTAGTCCTATGCAATGCGATTGTGAGGTAGGTGAGGTGCCACTGTCATGATCTATCAATACAATCTCTCACTACGCAAATACCATAATTGATGGTCCTTTTGTGACATGCGCAGTTTGATTGTTTTGTAGTAAATGCACTGGTCTGGTTTCGTGTTAAGTTGTGTTATGAGAGTTTAGATAAGAAGTTTTATATTTAACATGGTTTTGTATTCATCATTTTATTAAGTAGGCCTGTCTGATTCAGCAACCAGCTGCAAAGTTGTGGTAATTGAAATGTTCTGGATCTGCAAATTGTATTTTTTTTTTAAATAAACATTGCCAAAAAACTTTTCCAAGACTATTTTAACTGTAAAAATTGTTGTGGCTCTTTAACAATATACTTTAATCTGTTAATTTTGTTTTAATTTAAACTTTAATCTATTAATTTGTACAGAACTTTCAACTTTAATCAGTAATATTATTTTATTTTAACGTTCCCAAGTATGCTACCAACACTGACAGAGAAAGAATGGCCACAGAGCTGACACCAAACTGAAACAAGCCATAGCTGGGGTAAGTGTATATTTTCAGACCAGTTGCAGCACATGCAACATCTCACTACCAGAACTTTGACTCCTGTTACACAACCAGAGTGACGAGGGCCCTACCACCTTCTAATAATATTGCAGAACTGCAATGCTGGGACCAGGCCTACCAGTAAATCACCAAATTCACACACACACCTGGCTTATACATAAAAAATATATGAAGTGCCCACTGCCCAGTTTTATTAACGCTGTAAAATTACATTTCACATTGTGTTACAGACAGCCATGTCTGCTGCCGAGCACTTGAAGAAAAGGCCCCTGGAAATGGAGTTTCCAGAGCAAGCTGAAGTCACAATCACAGTGCAGCAGGAGGACTTGGAAAGCAAAGAATTCTTCACTGGTGAGTGTTTATTCCCATTACAGCAGGTATTGTGCCCTAGACTCAGTTTGCTTCCCTGTCGTCTTCTGGGTGATGAAAAACATTACTATTGGATGGAAGAGATACAGTATCATGAAATGTGTCTCAAGTAACTCCATTTTATAATACCTCTTGTTTTATAACAATTTTTTAAAATCAAACAAGGGAAATTTTTTAGTAAAGTTCATTTTTTATTGTACGTTGTAAATTTGTATAAAAATATAATTATGTTTATATCCATTGCTTATGCAGACAAGTTGGGTTAAAAAATTGGGGCCGTTATAATTTTGTTGACTTGAAGCATGGAAATGATGCAGGCTTATACAGTTAAGATGTACTAGGAAACTGGTGTATATATATAAGGCATCGTAAATTATCAACTCTGATACTATTTGATTAAATCAAATAGTATCAGAGTTGATACTCTGGTACCGGAGTAGAGATATTACCATGTAGAGGTATGGTAATATCTCTACATATTACCATACCCAGTAGGAAGTGGAAGTGTGCTAAAGCGACGCAGTAGAAAGAAATCATAATGAAATCTCTACATATGACCATACACAGTAGGAAGTGGAAGTGTGTGAAGCGACGCAGTAGGAAGAAACAATAATGAAATCTCTACCTATGACCATACCCAGTAGGAGGTGGAAGTGGGTTAAAGCGACGCAATATGAAGAAACCATAATGAAATCTCTACCTATGACCATACCCAGTAGGAAGTGGAAGTGTGCTAAAGCGACGCAAAAGGAAGAAACAATAATGAAAACTCTACCTATAACCATACCCAGTAGGAAGTGGAAGTGTGCTAAAGCGACGCAGTAGGAAGAAACAATAATGAAATCTCTACATAACACCATACTCAGTAGGAAGTGGAAGTGTGCTAAATCGACGCAGAAGGACGAAACCATAATGAAATCTCTACTTATGACCATACCCAGAAGGAAGTGGAAGTGGTCTAAAGCGATGCAGTAGGAAGAAACAATAATGTAATCTCTAACTATGACCATACCCAGTAGGAAGTGGAAGTGTGCTAAAGCGACGCAGTAGGAAGAAACCATAATGAAATCTCTACCTATGACCATACCCAGTAGGAAGTGGAAGTGAGCTAAAGCGACGCAGTAGGAAGTATGCAGGATCAGTAAGCAAGTCTTGCTGCCTGATTGCCACTGAGTTTTCATTGTTACCATGGATTACGAGACTCAAGATTGTACTGTTTGTATGGATCAAGAATGGACGTTCCAGCCTGAGATTGTATTATTCACCGGCCGCCGAGGCTATGCATCCAATGCAGAGTACCACAGCACTTCGCTAGATGGCTCTACTAGTATGATTTGCCGCATCTTGATTCTCCAAGCTGGCCGGTGATGTCACGTCGTGAAGAGGCTATGCTACAGCTACCACCACTCCAGCTGCTCCTATCCAGTTGACTGAGGGGGAAGGACCAACCAGAGTATAAATAGCGGGATACACTCCTGCTCGTGACCAGTCTTCATTTTCTCCACCGCAGCCCTTGCTGGAGGAACTGACCAGCCTGCTCTCTTCTTAGCTCTACCTACCCTTCCTTCACTGCATTAGTGCAGAAGAAAACACCTCTCTTTGGTCTCCACCACAACCAGTTTGCCGAAGCCACCCTTCCAACCTGCTTAGTCTACACCACATTCGTGCCGAAGATCAACCTAGGCCGTCGCCTACACACGTAGACACTGCAGCCCTTTTTGGGCAACACATGCATGGGAAGTAGTACCAGTTTAAGTTAATTCTCATAGCGCTTGTCTACCCTACCAGTGTTAGCTTAGGCCAGGGCTGCCACCAGCCCTGAAGCTGAAATCCTGGTTCCTGTATCTAAAAATCATGTAAAATCATGGAATCATAGGGTCAAATCCTGTGAAATCATTGTGATGAGAAACATCACAAATTACAAAAAAAAAAAGTGGATATGAAAGACTTACACATATTAAATGTAGTTGTTTTGGTTTGGAATGTACAAACCATGGTAATTCTTTTTTCTAACCACACTTATACTTTCGTTTATATGACTGTATCTGCGATAATTTTTGTTTCCTCACTATTGTGATAAGAATGCCAAATGCAAAACACAGTCACCAAATTCGGATACTGATACCAAGTATCGGTATCAGCAGGAGACCCTTTTGTTTTGAGATAAGAGTAGTGCCACATTCTAGCAAAAAAAAAAAGCAGCTAGTCACTGCTAAAAGGAGCAAGGATGGAAAAGAAAAACGAAGCTGGAAATGTTGACTAGTAGGAGCATGAGTTTTCCGGAATTTTTTTATTTTGGCTTTTTGCAACCAAGTTATTTAATTAAAGTATTTTCCAAACATATCACAATCACCACACATTAATGTAAAAAAGAATAATTTGTTCCATATGTATTAACAGGGCGCCACAAATTTTTGGTGCAATTTTATTAAAAAAAAAATTGTTCCCTGAAATTTGTTGCAAAAATCATGGTGCTCACTTTAGTGCTCAAAATAGTTGCACCTAACATCACTTGTATTTCAAAGCAAATGGTTTCACCTGAAAATGTTATGCAAAACATTTTAACGAGGAATTATCTGTAAAGATATTTTCTTTTGTGTTTAATGTAGGGATGGGAAATTCTATTCTTCGATACCCGATACCCATCGATTCTAAGATTCGAATCAAGAATCAAAAAATAAAGTAGCTTCTCTGCGATCCGGATTAGTAACACAGTGTCAATAAAACTTATTTTACGACGACTCTTGGAAACTACGCGCTCCCATGAAGCGATTGCAAGCATCCTTTGTCAAAAGCACAATTGGAGATTCCCGTGGCTAATGTGACCCTGAGTGTAATCTTGCCAGGCGGTTTACAGCTGTACCGGTATCGATCGCCTCAGTTCATTCTCTCCCCAGTTCATTCTCTCCCCCTCCCTCTCCTCGTGTAGTGCCCTCGTGCGCGCTTCCCGCTTCCCAGATAAACAAACTTGAGGCCGTGTTCTAATTTCATTTTTCTTAATTTGTCTAGAATTTTGTACTGTTTAGTCGAAACAATACAACGTTAACTGCCTAGCATGCAATGCTGATATTTTGGTGTTATCATGATTTCAAATATGAAAAGTGATATGGCGGCGATTTGGTAATTGTTGACAAAACACAAATTATAAAAATACGTTGTAGATTTTGTAAACAAACATATCAGATGAACATTTCAACAAAAAGTACCAATTGGAACACGGCCTTGTGATAAGAAAAGATCATGTTATTATGCAAAATTTTAATTGATGGTTGTGGAATATCCACGTGAACGTGGAAAAATTGCAGCTGGTCGACAATTTGGCATCAAAGATAAAAATGTACAGGGAAAAATACGCTGTAAAAATTGCTCAAAATAAGTGCTTTGCGAGACTGAAACTGGAACAATAGCAGTTTCATCACGTGTGCGCCACTAGGAATAATGGATTTTCTGTCACCATAGAAATGCTTGTGTTTTAAGTCGGAAAAATTGCAGCTACTAAAAATATTCCCGTAACGGAATTTAAGGAGGACATTTGCCGGCGATATTACCCAATTCTTAGCAGCTGTTCAGTAGCACGTATAAATAATATACTTGTACTCAAGTATATTCCCTGACACTGCAGGACCTTACATGTCATTTTACGATGGTCAGAAACATTTCTACACTTAACCCATTCCCTACCCCCCCCCCCCCCCCCCCCTCTAAAAAAGTCATGCACAGGCAGCACTCCATATTTACACATGGAAATCAAAATATTTTCTTATATTTAAAAAAATTTCTTCTTGCATTGTTTTTGAAGGAAACTTTGAAGGAAACTTTGAAGGAAACTGCTGAGTACTGCTATTTAAGCTGCCATTATAACGAAAACAAGCCCACACTGCATATGTTATTACCAACTTCTTTTCCCATTGGGTATATCGGCAATTGATGGTGCCGATAAAAGTTATCGTTATAGCGGACTTTTTGTTATAAAGCATACACGTTACATCAGACTTTCACTGTAGAATAGTTTTGACTGTGAATGGCAATGCAATTTTGTGTGTTAAAAGTTCTATCAGTTGTAATTCATAGGAATCTAGAATAGACAGAGAATCTATAATATGGTATTGGCATTGAAAAATTGGAATCGTCCCATCTCTAGTTTAAAGGTGGTTTTATCCAGTAAGGTTGGTGTTTCATTGTATCTGGCGTAAAATTAACATGACTTTAAAACTTAATACTTAATATTTATTTAACTCGTAGGGTAGCATCTTCGCAAATAAAATTGTATGCCCAAAAGCATATACTCTACCACTTGTCAGCAAAAAATTGTTTGAAAATCGAGCGACTTGTATGATAAGTGTTCATTTTCAGTAACTTCTTGCGGGGAAATCAAAGGATTTATATTAATTTATTTCAATAGACACTCATCTTTGAATAAATTTAAGAAAGCACCGAGCCGAGTGCAGTGTAACTCATGACAGGGTAAATCAGGGGATGTGGTTTTGAATGATTAATTATTAAAGACAGTGAAGAAATCAATTATAATCGCCTCATTTGTGTCTCAAAATTACAAGTTTTCTTTGCAGTAAAATATGATTAATTACTTTAAAAGACAGACATTTGCCACGTGTTCAAGGTGTCGCCAACAGGTAGCGGTGTGGAGAGATCATCCTCCTGCCCCCCTCCCCCCCTTTCTCCTGCAAACCAACAGACCTGACACTGCCCGATCGATAACTTCTCCGTACGCTCTTAGCTGATAGTGCATGTAGGACATTTAAAATATGACTTACATTTGGTGTCATGTTATTTGCATTTTCAGAGGGTTTGAAAGTTTTTTGTGTCTGATTACAAAAAAATAAATACGGTATTTTAAAACAATATTTTCTTTATTCAAATGAGTCTAGGTTTTTAATGTATTATTAGCAGTAATACTCTTTCTAAAATTCAGTGTGAAGGGCATTAGTATCTGTTTTTGGTATCGGGGAATCTGCGTTGTAAAACATTGCATCAGAACAACTCTTAGTAAAAAGGCAATTCGCGGCAAAGGTGCTTTTCAATAATGGTCTCGGCCTTTCCATGTAATCATACAGCCAGGAACAGAAATGTGTAGATAACTGTTTACCTGTGCCAGTGAATAATAAAGCAAAATATTTTGGTCATCCACTATTGAAGCAATGGCGTATGTCCTAAATATTTCACCTAATTATCCACCTCCATTATAAAAATATTTCAAATAAATGCATCAGTGAAACTGACACGCTGCTGTGGGCACTAGTGTCGCCACTTTGAGCAAAATGCTATAAGGCAACATGGGCCTGACTTAGGCCCAGGTTGCCTTCACCTTGCTCAGCATAGGTTAAGCTTCGCTAAGCTCTTGCCAACGTTAGGAGTGTGGGACACCATACTGTTTACTTATCGTTAAACGTAAGTTTTACCAACTCGAGGGTATCCTTTCCTGTAATTGTAATACCTCTCCTAGTGGACCTCACACTGCTCAAGGGATTGTAGGTGAACAGGAAAATTCACTCACGAGCCAAATACACCCCTTTAGTACCCACACACACATTGGATGGCCACCCTTTGTGTGCTCCCTGGAGTACAGAAGGTAGAGCTTCGATACTAGGTACTCAGTCTCTTGGAGGCCAGCTTGTCTGCTCGGTAGCATACTCTCTCAATCACATTTTGACGCCAGATTTAGTGCCTTGCCAAAAAGCTACAAGGCCAGTCCTCTACACTGGATGTGCACCAGTACCCCGGAGAGACTGATTTAATCCAGAACACCATGCCACTGGGTGTGCCTGACCTAGCACCCGAACAAAAATTCCCCCTTGCCGTAGTGACGTTCTCTACTGCCCAGAAAGGTGTCGTGCGTCAGTCATTATTTTGTATTGGTGCATATAGTGAATTTTTTTTTTCACACAATTAACTCAATAAAGTGTTAACAATAGGAAAATGTTTTTGTGTTTGTGGATATAACTTTTTAACATATGCTAAATTGCTAGGTGCTGAAAAAAAATTATAGTATATTTGATAGAATAATCAGAAAAATGATGGTTCATTGTATCTTGAGATATCCAGTACTAATAAGTATGTATACCTGAATCAATTTATCAGATTCACGATGCTGGTCACAGCAAACCAGTAAAACAGGCACGAGGCAAGACATATACATGGAAATGTTGCAAAAAATGTTGAATTTACCATAAGTTACTGATTGTACGTAGTTAATCTGTTCCCTGAATCTTAAGAATTGTCTATTTTTCCTCTGTTTTGTTAATGTTTGTTTCAGCACTGGGTGGGAGCAACAGACAGTTGTATGTGTCACTGCAGAAGGATGGAGATGTGTTTGACTACTCCCCTCGCCTCTTCCACTTGAGTAGTCTGAGTGGCACATTCTCTGCCACGGAAGTCCTCTCTCCTCTGCGGGACAGTGGTACTGTGGTGGCATATCCTTTCTTGCAGACGGACCTGTATACTGCCAGCCAGCCTGGTGAGTTAAGTCTTACAACTACCTGGGCTCTCTTGTGTTACTGTTGAGCAAATTTGTGCCAAATGTTCTTACTGTATGAATCTTTATTATACATACCTGTACAATCTGTGGCAGTAGTGGGATGATTTTGCAGTTATAATGCTGGAACAATGTAACAATTTTACTGCTTTACTGTTTTATTTTTTTAATGTTTTGACACGTGACAGCCTAGGGAGAGGGACGTCACAGCAAGAGTGGGATGTTTTTATCTCTGTGCCAGGTCAGTTGCGCAGGTAGGGGGCGGACGTAGAGTCTACATCTGTAATATAACCTGTCGACCTCACATTGATCCCTTACATAATGTATGATGAGTCAGGCGCCTATTTGGTACAAAGTCAGTGAGGACTAGGTGATGTCTCCGAGGGTTGGACACACTGGCTTGGACTAGCTTACCACTGGTGATGCTTCCTTTCAGCATTTGCTGGTCCTGACTGGCATGTGGTCGGCTGGTGCTGGAGTCCTACTGTTGTCCTCTGGGTTGAACGAGAGCACTCCTGAGGAGTGTGTGTACCCCTGCGGTGGGGTGGGCAGCTCCGGGAACCATAATCTGAACAAATAGGTTGGTTGGGAGGGTAGCGGAATGAGGCTCTACTTATTGTCGGGTGACTTGTGCTTTCTTCCGTGGGGACTTGCAGCTGAGTGCTAGTGCAGATTGATTACTTAGGGGTTAGCACGATGCATGGATAGCAGCTTTCCTCCAGGCATTCTTCCTGCTCCCTCGTCGGTGAGTGAAAGTCATGGACAGGAAAGGTACTACTGTTAATCCTGTAGAGTGCGGAAGGGAACAAACCCCTAGTTAGTGTGTACTCCAGAAGTACCTGGGTCAAGCCTAGTCAGGCCTGGTATCCGCTCCGGCAAGTTTATACGCTCCAGAGGGGATGCATTGGCAGACTTAGTTGGCCCAGATGCTTCATTGTGTGTCTTTCTCATGGTTGGAGCTCTACTATACTTGCACACCAGGTACCTTTACTCATGTACAATCCTTGATAGGGGCTGCACAATAGTCTTCTGCTGTTCACTTCTAGGGTAAGGAAAAGGCAAATGTTCGCTACAGAGCAAGGAAAGACAGAAGTTAGCTAGGCGTTTAACAGACTTTGTGAAAGAGCAAGACAGGTGAAGGGCCTGTCGGCTTGAAGAGCAGACGAGAGCTGACAATTAAGTAGCTGTGAAAACAACTGGACCCTAATTGAAGTTCGTAGTTCTGAAGGAACCGGGGCATGATTGGTGGTGTACGTGTTGGATATGGTGACTATTGATGGCAAGTGTGCTGGGGGTAGCAATGACTATTCAGCTGCACTGGTAGAGAAGGCGTAGTTGGCTGAAGAACTGGTAGCAGTCTGTAAGGCCTTGGAGAGTCCTCAAGAGGACCGTGGCTGTGTAGTAAAGAGCTTTAGCATGGCTGGTCCTAAGGCAAGCTACGTAAACAATTAGTGTTCCTGCCAGGCACACAGCTGTATATTACTCTCTGCTGGATGGTTCCTTAGTGCTTCATTTGCTTCGGTAACCTTCAGCCACCACCCCTTTGGGTTCAGGCCTGGCAGTGCCGCTGCTGCCATCTCTTAGCAGGATGGCAGCAGGGAGGTTTGGTGTTGTTGCGGGCGGTATCCGCTGCTTGTTTAACGGCAAACTCTTGCATGTCCGTGGCTGCTTCTCTGTGGGTTTACAAGCGGGAGGGGGGGGGGAGGGGATGACATGACTTTCTATCATTACACGGGTGCTGGCCTTGGAGGCGGCCAGTTGGTGTCCGACTCCTCGGAGGCATGTGGTGTACACGTGATGCGGAATCGACAATAGTAATGTGTAGGAAGTGTCGCATGTCAGTTTTAAATGAAGTGCTGCAAGGAATTAGGGTGAAATACAAGCGATTCTTCTGGGAAACCTGTTGCTTTTAATTTGCTGGTACACAATCAAAATTCCTGTCTTGCCATGTTTGGTTGCAGCAGGACTTATGACACTGCTTGAACTACAGGATAAACATAAAAAGGCCCTGTGTCCAAAATGTCATAACAGTGTTGTGAGAACTCTTGAGTTACTGCAGGTTGAGCTCTGGCCAGCCAGGATTAATATGTATGGCTTGTTTGCCTGTTAGCGAACAAGCTTGCAACGTATATACTGGTAGAGATAAATGTGGTTCCATAATGAAGTTGCATCTTGCAGCATAAAGAAAATAAGTATTGGTTTATCATGTACTTTTTCTCTAAAGAAGAATGTCGGTGCTAGTAGAAGATGGGTATGTGAATGTTGACAGCACTGTTCCTGCTGGACAATCACAGTGAGCTGTGGCTTTGGCAAGGCTGGTGGCCTGACTTTGGCAAGGAGAGCAAATTGGACAACAGCTTCGTGCGTGGGTCGCGAGCGGTGCTGTGGCAGATGGAGCGACGGGCAGCCATGCAGACGGCCCTTGACTACTGGCAGCTGAAGCATGGTCGGACCCCTCCTAGAGCGTACCTGGTGTGGGGGGGACTTGAACCTCTGCACTTCACCAACCTTTTCCCCACATGGACCGACCGGGATGACATAGCTGATCTTAACATCAGCGTGAGTTTTGTCACCATTCGTGTTTTGTACATACGGTAGTGAAAGAGGTCTGGGGTCTGCTACCAATAGGAACAGCTTTTTACCATTCATATTGCTCAAGGATTTTTAAAATAATAGTAAGTATGAAGAGTAAATAATTTATCATGTTACATTTTCGAAAGAACATGGTTCTTGCAGCTTGTTTGGAAAAATTATGGCAGTTACAAATGGTACTGAATTGGGACCCAGTTGTCTCAATGTCAAAGGGGCATGAGACATAAAATACATTACACCGAATCCCAAAATTGAAGAAAAGATGCAAAAATAGAATAAGCTAACATGGCAATCCTAGATAATTGTTTTTGCCAACTCATTGGAAATTTTTTTTTTTAATTGGTGCATTGATTTTGCCTAATATATTGCATTTCAATAGCCCATTAAATTTACAGCATTATGAATATCACTGCAGAAACATATTACTGTGGTAAAATAAATGTTTACAAAGTTGGTAAAAATAGTTCTGTAGGATTGCACTTTCTAGATTTTTCTGTATTGGCAGCCATAATATTGTAAAATAAAATGGTGTTACTTTGTCCCATGCATTAAGTCAATGTGATGCATGTTGCAGGATGGCAGGAAGCCAGGTGAGCTGTTGACTGTGGAGGGGGAACTGGCAAGACTGACTCGTTCCACATATCCAGCAGCCCAGCTGCTTCAGAGGCCTCTTCCAGATGGAGTGGACCCCACACGGCTGGAACTGTACCTGGAGCCCAGCCATTTCCAGGTACCTCTTATCAGCAGGGTACATCACTTAACCATGTATAAATTCATACAAGTGACTTTGAAGTGTGATACCTGGTGTTTGATCATATCAGTAGTGGTTGTGGAAGTTGTATACGCTAACTTGAAAAAAAATCAAACAGGTTCCAGTTTGGCTCTTTGGTATGTAGGCCAAACTCACGGTTACCAGATGGTTAGTCTCGGCAGCCTCCCACCACAGCTACTAAAAACCATTTTCACACATGGAAAATATAGTGGACATTGATGGGTTTTTCATTGGGGGTGTTCCTATTCTCTGAACCAACGAATTCTATCATCTGTCTTCCTCTTCTCGTATTCATTTTTCTTAATTGGCTGGAGTACAGGCAAGCAGCTGGTTTCCTTGCCATCAGCCATCTGTTGTGTCATCCATAACCCTTCCTCCAAGCAGGAGGGGACCGTGGTAGTGTAATAGTCAGACTACAGTACTTCTATCCCACTGAATCGCTTTTGGGAAACTTAGCAGAAATTGTTGTTGGCTGGTGGGTTGTTAGGATGTTTCCATTTACCCGTCCCGTGCATTCCGCCACTGTTGCGTGCTGATCAAAACCTTTCACCTCTCAACTTAAAGCAGGAGGAGAATGTGGTTGGTGTATAAACAGTCTGATGTTTACTCTGCCAGTAACATTATCAACCCACTTGGTAATGCATTTGCAGTTTCAGTAAAACTATTTACACATTTCACAGGGATGTAGGCTGGAAATTGAAGGGGTGCAAGAAAGCATATAAAAGAGGAGCAAGTAAAGGCTGTTCATGGTAAAGTGAGCACCTTTGAAATTAATGTTTGAAAAATGTCCTGCCCATACCAGCCTATATTTTAACGGCCACACTGACTGTCAGCGCCCAGTAAAGTTGGCGACGACGAAGAAAAAGTTGTTCCATGTGTAAACATTAAATTACAAGTGTTAAGTAAACATTTGTGAATACTGAAATATTTTTACTTTATTTTTTTAATATATATAAGTGTAAGAATAAAAATCTTTAAATTGATGCATGATGCTTTGGCAACAATGATATTTTACAGACATCAGCTCATCGGTAAGCATAGCGTTGAGTCAGATTTCAACTGAGTTTATATTATTGACCAACATGACACGTCACGAGATTTTGCTGTTTGCCACGGCAAGAATGGATGTTGCAGCCTGCAACTTTTATTATTATTCACCGGCCCACCGAGACTATGCATCAAGGCACAGAGTACCACTGCATGCCGCTAGATGACTACACCAGTCTGCTTCACCGCCTCCTTCATTCTCCAAGCCGGCTGGTGATGTCACGCCTCCATGAAGCCCCCTCCCCCCTTGTGATGCAACCCCCTCTCCTATGAGTTCGCCAACCAATGACCGCAGAGGGTGGACTCGGCTACGCTCCTAGCTCTACCTTCCTGCATTGCATTTTTAGTGCTGGAGGAATACCTACTCCTTGGTCTCCACTACACCTCGTTGCTGGAGCCATCTTGTGTAACCCTGCTTAGTCTTCACCGCATTTGTGCCAAAGAAGCCAAACCGCAGTGTCGTCTAGACACTTAGGTCCCTTCAGGGCAACAATTGCATAGGGAGTTTAGACCAGTTAAAGTTGTTCTCACAGCGCTCGTCTGCTCCACACTTTGTCTAGCTTAGAACCAGGTCACCTCTACCTGGTCAGCGTAGGTAAAAGCTTCCCTAAGTTCTTGACAATGTAGGAGTTAGTGCGACACCACGTGTTTATTTCAAGTAACATGGAATAAACAGTGTTAAACTTACTCCCGAGTACCACCTTCCTGTAGACTTTGCACCTATCCTAGTCGACCTCATGCTGTCGAGAGAAATGCAAGTAATCCCAGGAAACTACTCATTCAAGCCAGCACACTGTTGAAAACCCACATGCACTAGCAACAGCCAACCTTTCTGCATAGCACGGTAGGCAGAATGGTAAACCATATACAGGTACTCTGCTTTTCGAGTTCAGCATGTTGACTTGGTGCTCGCCCTCTCCACCACATTTAGGTCCCAGAGAGGTTGTTTCTTAGGTTGGGAAGATTGGGCTCTGGACATATGCCCACTGCAGGGACTGTTGATGGCAAGGCCTGACTTCCAGTGTTCACTGCATTTCAGGTACTGAACACTGTGATAGGGTGACCATTAAGTTAGCAGATGCTCCACGTGGCTCTACACATAAGAGAGCTACAGAATCCCGGCATTTTGCTTCGTATACTGTTCATCCAATGCCTTACTCCCATTGTAGTGGCATTCGTGAAAATGTGAAACCGCTGCTAACTACCTCTGGGCATTTACAACAGCTTACCCACTCCCTGGTTACAGCTATCAACCAGCTCGCACCCAAGGAACAAACTCAGGCCCTGTGTCGTCTAATAGTACTAATCACTCCGGAGATCCCCAAAGATCTATTCCAGGCACCAACACGTGACAGTGAAGAAATCCACCCCTTGGCTTGCAGAGTACCTCAGCCAACAGAATCAGTCACAGGCAATTTCTACTGCTTACTTCCGACTTGAACCAGTTGCTCTGCCCCTGCCGGCACGAACAATCACCAGAAGTTAGTTCTCTAACTTACCTGCCACACACGTACACCCCGCTGAAACTACTCTGGCCAAACCTAGTACAGAGGTTATGCGCCGTCCAGTATACCACTGAAAACCAACAGCCTGAAACGAAAGGTTGTATTGCCCGAACCGAACTTTGTGCCCTACTGCAAAGCTACCAGTCCAGTCCTCTACATGGGAGCACTTGTGCCATGTAAGGACTAAGTACAGATCAGCAGTCCTCATCAGAAGGGTGTGCCTGACTTAGCACCCACCAAAAACCTTCTCTCCTTAATGTAGTAGATGTCAGCCAGCCAGCCAAGGCATCACACGTCAAAATATATATTTATTTTTCTAAAAATTTACAGTTTCTCTTGATTGACACACATAGTGATCAGGCCCATGGTAACATTAATTGTACATGAGGTGCAAGAATACACAATGTGCTTACAAGTAGATCTTACACAGGGCTTTCAAAAGTGCATATTTTAATGTGAACAGTCTATACAATGGAAGTGATTTGAAGAATTGTGGTGATAGCTTTGTTTCCTTCTTTGAGCATGGGCAGGAATTTGTAGTCTGAAGGACAATGTTGAGCTGTGGTAAAATTGAACCAAGAAATGCCCCAACTTGCCCTCAACTTTTGGGTGTAACATACACAAAGGGTTCTAGCATTGGTTTAGACATCCAGGGTGCTAGGGAGGAAAATGGTATGGTTAGTTACAGGAAATCCTATTGAACCACATGGGTAGTGAGCACTAAATGATTTGATTGTAAGCAGACACAGAATGCAAGTTAAAATTAAACTTAATAACCCTCTGGACAAAATAATATGACTTGGAATCTAAGCTAAATTATAAACGTCTTGCGCGCACTCCATCAGCTGAGAGCATGCCCTTTGCAGGATTTTTGACCGGCAGTGTATTCACGACTAGCTGGGGGTGAAGGGGAAGTGTCTGTGGCAGGAGAGAAAAAGCTATTCCTCTCCTTCCAAGCCAGTCGGTATCCAGAGGGAGGGCACCAAGGATGCAATGCTGGTTGCTAGGCAACTAGCTCCCACACCACCAGCCATTTAAAGGGAGGACATGTGCTAGGCAGAGTACCTAAGAGGACATCTGACGCTTACACAATACACTAAAGTATTTCACAATTAAAAATGGTGTCTGCTCATCAAAAATGTGAGATCTGGTTGTTTATATATCTTATATGCAATGAGGTTATTTATAAATTACTTGCATTACAGTGTGTGCCTGTATAACAATATACTACATACACATAAATATTATTTGCTGCAACTATGGTTCCACCACAGAACCATGCGATTTTAATAAATAAGTAAATACCATTTTCACTTTATTGCAAAACACAAAGTGGCGGGCCATGCATGCTGGCCGACAGATGGCAGCACATTTGCCTATTCTGCTGCTGTATCGCAAAAAAGTATATCACATCCATTTGACGTGTGCCACTTATTCCAACTATGTACAACGATTATGACTTCTCTCACTGCAAACTAGTATACTACTTCTACACACGTGAGATTCAAATCCCATGCCAACTTGTACACGGAAGTCGCGGCCTGCCACAATCCTGGAGGGCAGCCGGACACGTGGATACGATGAGATGTGGAAGACAGCGGCAAGTCACCCCCCCCCCCCTCCCTCACGCTGAGAGCTTGCAAGCCATCACCCACCTCAGGGCATGCCTGAACGCCACCGAAAATACGCAAAGGTCGAGAAATGACCAGAGGGTGCTACCCCAACTCCGGCCTCGCAGCAGAGGGACATCACACGCCCTGCGGCTGCCGCGACACATGCTACCCTGACTATATAAGTGTGTGCGCGGCGGACCTCACCAGTTGCTTTTCTTCAGTCTTCGAGTTTGCTCCGCCACTTCTAGTGCTGGGTCCCTCCGACCACTGTTGGATCTTTCAGAAGCCCTTCCAGAGGCTGCCACCCTGCTCAACACTCTTCAGCAGTCACCAGAGGCTGCCTACATTGATGTTGCCGTCAGAGCTCTGCAGCACTTGTGACCAGACGCTCCAGCGATGCCAATCGCCAATATCTACCAGAAGCTTTCTGTAGCTTCCAGACATACCACACTCAACTTTTTTGTCTCCTACAGACACCCCGATTAAAGTTAAATCTGTAGTAAGCAATTTTCGACAGTTTAATTTCACTTCCCCCATTAGCCTAGGGTCACCTACACCTGGCTACCGTAGGTTTACTTCCAGCCACCGGTCTTTGTGGTAGGAGAGCATGCGTCACAGTGTTTACTAAGCTCTTAATAAACAAGGTTTTGTTTCTTTTAACTTACTCTCATTCATAGAGTACTTTGTAACCAACTGCTGGGAGAACCTCGAGTCTAGTACCGCTGACCGAGAACGGGGAATTATTACTACGAAGTAGCTACAACTGGAGACTCCCATCAGGCGGCTCCAGTTGCAATACACACATATTAGACGGCCATCTATTCTATTTCTGCTAAGTATACAGGTACTGGAGAAGTAGAACAGAGGAGCCCCGACCACTAGCAACACTTTCCACCCAGGGAGAGACAGCACGCCTGAGTTACATCCCTACCGGAGCACCTGGGTGCTGGCGGGGTTATCTGCTTGGGTGCTACAGCGGCCTGGCTTTGGTTGGGATCTCACACCCAGTAATAGTCTTAGTAGCCCACGCTGCTTCAACGCTTCTGGTTCTCTCTCTAAGGTAGCCTTCTGAATCACCGGGCTCGTGCTACGAAACCACTACTGGGAAACCCTATTCTAGGGCTACTTGTGTCCGTAATGCTAGATTCATAGTTCTCAGCAGCTAACCCGCTCTATGCTATTTAAGGTGAGACATGGTGCAAGGAGGGAGAAGCAAAGAGTTGTGTACTTTGCTGCCAAGCAGCTGGCTGGTTCCGTCCCCCTTACAGCTAATCGGCAAATTGAACGAGATTGCGTCGCTTTGCTCAGATTATTCCATTAGAATGACCTACATCTACAGCAGGGGATCCAGCTATTTTCTCATCACCTCTTCGCACGCATCCTGCCTGCCACCCAGTTGTGTGTGGGTTAATTAAATGGATTAAGGAACACCTTGGCATCTCAAATGCCAACTTCTGGAGCTCAGCAGCTACCATGTGGAGCAGTAGTTTTTTGCGTTGCTACTCCTCGGGCCTTCGCTGCAGCCCGGGCAGAGAATGATTGGCTCAACCAACTATACCCAGTTAGTCCTCACACTCACGACGTTAGTAAGCCTGCTACTGCTAGCACCTCCCACCAGTCATCTACGGTAACTAGTCACGCCACCAGCCATAGGGCAGACCAAGTCAAGGGACTCATCAATCACAACATCGAGAACTTTGTTCCTTCACGTAAGGCCACATGCCCAGCTACCATATCCAACCGTGAACGCCAGTAAGCACAACTGGCCGAAGTGCAATGAAAGCCACACAACCGTGATCCAGCTGTAACTAACTGGACATGAGTCATGTTTAAAGTAAATTTTTAAATCTCGTACGAGCCTAAAAGTGACTCTGACTTGGAATATGTTGCCTCAAATTAATGCAGACGTATTTGAAAAATACTCTGCAGCATCTTAAAGTAATACAAAGCCTGCATGTGGTGTCGCTGGCACTAGCTACAGCATATGAAGAGAGAAATGGAGTGGTTTAAGTTCCATTTCAGTAGAAATACTTGCACATTATTCATGCACGAAGTTTGCTTTCTTTTTTACATTAAGCTGGTTTGTAACAATGTAAAATAAAATACGTAAAGATTTTTGTATAGAACTCCTTCCAGCCCATGTATTTCTTCATGCAATCGTTAAAGCATCAGCTGATATAGGAATGTATATATGGCTTGTTGCCTTGCATTGTCCGTCAAAAAATTGAATTCATATATGAAAATAGTGTATAGTATTAGGCCTTTAATGGTACTGTCTATTTTATCAACATGTTTTATATATTGTTGGCCGGAACTGTACGTAATATTGCTGGTCTCGAGGTGTAGTTTTGGAGGTTCCAGGTTGGTTAAAAAAAAAAAAGGATTCATACAATGTGGTAGATACGGTATGTCCTGAACACCACTGCCGGGAACGATTTTCCCCATGAGTGACCACAACCCACTGGTGAACCCAAGGCCTTTGTAGTGTTGCTTGCACTAGCTACTGACAAGCTCTGTCAGCTGTGCCTATTCCTTTCACTGAGATTACGCTGGTCACAGTCTTTGTTAAACGCGAAACACTTTTGACAGTTTCAAGCCAGGCTCTCTTCTTAAAGAAGTTTCTGGATTAGGATAGAAATTGTACAGGGAATTTTTGGCCTCTTGACCTTTTGCTGGTTCTTCCAGGACTTCCCACACCCCTTCCTCACGTACTATAGTCACCTAACTCGCAGCCAATCACAGTGTGTCTAATACTTGGCAACTTGTGCTTCAACATGCCACACAGATGGGTTTTATTCTATTGCATATCTCCTCCTATACAGCACATCTTCATATGTTACTAGTCTAGAAGGGGGTTGTATTTACCAAAAACACTTTGTGTACAGGCATGTGTGTTTACGCATTATCATACCAATATCTTAGTATGTACATTCAATACACCAATATGATTTCACTGATCAAAATGTATTTTTAGTATGATTACAATTTTTATTTTGTTCAGGAGTTGCTGGGAATTACGAAAAAAGAGTTCCTTGAGCTTCCGGCTTGGAAGCAAACCAATGTGAAGAAAGGAGTGGGTTTGTTTTGATAACTGCCTATTTGAACCAACTGTTGTACAAAAATTCACATCACTAGAAAAACAATCAGTTGCTTTTGTTTCTCGTTAACATCCCGTCCACCGTTTCTGGTCCAAAGTAACAATATTGAGTTCATACCATCACATTTATATGAATTTGAAGATTGCGGAATTTTTGTGCTATTATTGTACCGTTTCTCTAGTGTTTCAGTGAATGTAAAAAGTTTCTCGTAAATTGTTTGACTCTTAAACTTCAATGTGCCCTGGCTTTTTGCCTGTACTGTCTGGCTGTGCAAGTAATTTTGAAAGGACAAATTGTATTATAGTGAAATTTTATTTAAATCGAATTGTGTGGCTACCATTTTAATGTGATATTTTTGTCCCTAAAATTTATATGTCGGTTAGTTTCTTAGTTTGTATTTTATTATAAAGACTTGTGCAGGAAAAAGTAGTATTTAATTGACAATATTACCTCGAGACTAAAAATGTCTGTTGGGCATGTAATTATTTGTTTAGTGTTTGGAGATCTTCGTTTTGTTTAATTTGATGGTGTAGTTTTTGACAGTTAAGAATTTTAATTGCATTTGTTTAAAAAAGTCATTTTTTGTGATCTGAATAGGGACTGTTCCTTTCCTGTGTTGTACAATGTAATATAGGTACTGTATTGATGTAAATTTGTTGGTTACCATTGACATATTGTTTGTTTTGACGAGACTTAACATTTGATTTATATTGTAAAGAAAATTTTTAATTTTTTAAGATTTTTAATATATTCAATAACATTGTAGCAAAATGCATTTTCAGTGTTCCTATTAATATTCTATATATTGGGGAGGATTTTGGTTTCAACAATCTATTTTTATTGTGATGAGTTCAAAGTCAGAAACTATCCAAATACAGTATTCAATTTGGTATAGAATTTGGTGTAGAGAATGTAATATTTTTATCATCTAGTCCGGCTCATTGTTTTCCAACATGAAAATTTGTTTCACTCCTTTGGTTTGAAATTTGTGACGACAAAGTGTAATTATCGCCAGCGTTGCCTTACTTGAAACTGAGAATTGCTTCCTTTTTGCTACTTGTCTGACTTTGAGACCTGTACATAATATTTTATTTGTGCATGATTCTACCACTTGGATGATCAGTTTCCATATAACACAAAAAGTAATACAAAAGCATCATGTTGCGCAAGAGATGTTTATTGATGTAGATTTTGTCAGTGTAAAATATAAATGTTAAAATTTTCTAATTTTTGTACATAACAATTTATTTGTATAACATATATATAAATATGTGCTTTGTAAATTAATAAATTGAGCAAAAGATTTTAATTGTGATACCATTACATGATGTGTAGTCTTTCTTAGTCCCATTCAGTCCTACACCACTACCACTGTACCAGAGGTATGAGAAGTGATATTTGGTGTGTAAAACTTCTGTAGTTGTTAATTGCAGTCAGATTTATAATTTTTTTGTGACAAATAAAGTTTTTAATATTTACTGATGGAGGAAGTGAGGAAGAAAACTGGAATAGCAATAGAGAAGTGAGTATATAATGCCAGGTAAAAATTGGGAAATTATAGGTGGCTCCATGCAAAGCCCATTGTATACTTGTTTTACCTTACATGTTTTGTTCAGAACATGGCAAATTGTGTTTATGGTGCACTGATGTTAGTACAGTCAAATGTCGACAAAACTACTCCAGTAATGACTTCCTTGAAGAACAAAGTTTTTTTTTTTGGGAATAGTAAAAAATTTGTTAGGAAATGAACAAATTTGAAAGAAATAGGTTAAAAAAATTGTATTTTTTTGCATTAATTTTGGTTGCAGTTTATTGAAAAATTTGTCACACTGGAAAGATTTAAAAATAGACACCACTCACTGACCAATGACTGCCTGCCCCTTCCAGTAAGGTTGCCATTGTTTACTAGAGCATGTCTTACTAAAGTTACGTGCCAGAGTTACACAAAGGAGGATTATAGACTACCTTTGTTCGACACTTATGTGAACAAATAGATTAATCAAAAGTTCATACCCAGATACAGTTTATTCATATGTGAAGGTTATTAGGACAACATGCAAGGTGGAAAGTTTTGTGTGGTATTACAAATAAAACATTGTATGTACTGATTCACAACACTTTTTGTGCTCTTGGGAAGTGCGCACTACTTGCAACTACATCCTTGTAGGCCAGTCAAAAATCACTAAAGAGTGAAGAAAGTGAGACGGGACACGTGTCTACAAGAGCACCTTGGAACAGCCCTAATATTAATACTCTTAACAAGTGATCCTAAATACTACTACATGTCAAGAAGCAGTCCCAAGCTTCAACCCTCTGCTGCATTTTGTATCACCTGCTACTCCAGGATGGTAGCGGTATCTCACGATCCCACCGCTGGAGAGCAAAGCACCACCTGCTGGAGCATTCACAGCCTCAAACATGCACATACTGGCAAGCTATACAAACACCTTCCAGCCACAAGGCGAGCACCATCCAGATAAGGGTATCCAGTCATCGCAAGTTCCATAGGTTGGAGCCAGCTTCCCTCTTACCCCTTCTGAGTGCTACGAGTTGAAGAGATTTGTATAAAAGGACATCCAGAACATGACCTCAGGGCAGCCTGCTGCACCTCCACTGCTGTAATAGCCACTGGAAGGTGTAAGCCCATCAAGGGAAAGCTCTAGCCTCCTGTCTCTTGCTGTAATGGCCACAAGATAGTGCAACAGGGTCAGCTAGCAGCTAGAACTGTTCGCGCTGTCGGTTATCATCAATTCTCCAGAAGGTCAACAATAGTAGATGTCCATCTGCTCCGGTGGTCCCGCCAACAATCAAGAGGGTCTTCCACCTCTTCGGCGACTTTCAACTCCTGAAGCCTTCCACACAGAGATGCCACTAGAGGGTCCTGCCAACGCAATCACCTACTTACCCTACTTTGGTAACCTCCCTCCGGGTCTTCCTTGAACCCCTCAGATGACATTCCCTCTTGGTACCAGCCATACACTTCTGGTTCTGCATACACAATTTAATTATGTTCCTTCAGAACACTTCTTATTTAGGAAATAAATTTGACATGTGCCGCTTATATAAACTATTTAATTATGATTAGGACTCGTCTCACTGCAAACCTAGTATACTTCTACCCCCGAGCGAGTCAAAAACCCTGCGCCAACCCGTACACGGAATTGGCGGCCTGCCACTATCCTGGGGGGCAGCCAGACATGTGGATATGAGGGGCTGCACAAGCAAGCGGTGCATCCCCCCCCCCCCCCCGGCTGAGAGCTTACAAGCCGTCAGCGGCCTCGGGGCATGCCCGAGCTCCACCGAAGTTAACGCGAAGGCCGAGAGATGACCAGAGGGTGCTACCCCCACTCCCACCTCACAGCAGAGGGACGTCACACGCCCTTCCTCACGGCCGCTGCAACACGCGCTACCATGACTATATAAGTCCTTGGGCGGCGGGCCTAGAGTTGTTCCTGCGAGTCATTGAGCTCGCTCCACCACTTCCAGTGCTGGACCCCTCGGACTACTAGTAGATCTTCGGCATCCCTTCCATAGGCTGCCACCAACAGCCCAACACTTTTCAGCAGCCATCCAGCGGCTGCTACCATTGCCGTCACCGTTAAAGCTCTGCAGCACCTGCTACCAGATGCTCCAGTGATGCCAATCGAATTACCAGGTTACCATTTAAGGTGAGAGACGGTGCAAGAAGGGAGGAGCAAAGGATTGCTTGCCTCACTGCCAAGCAGCCGGGTGGTTTAGCTTCCCCATCAGCAGGCCAACAGGTAGAACGAGACTACACCAGTATCAACAGTCTGCAGCCAACCACCACTCGTCATCAAGGCGTCCATAATTAAACCCTGAAGGCATGACTGGCCTAAGTGCAACCAAAGAGACAACCCTGATCGAGCCTTAGCTAATCACACGCGTCAATTTTTAGATTTTATTTCTGGCTTTGTAAAGTCGTGTCTAAAACAATTGTACACATGTTTACCAATTGCCTCAGGATGTTTGAGTTTGAATCAAAACCCCCTTTATTTTTCATTGTAATTTAACTATATTATTAATATTATTAGTAGGATAGTGCAGTCCCATTTGTCTTTTAATAGAAGCTAACATAATTTATATAAATCTTTCATTCCTATTGAATAGTGTACCTTATGTGCAACATGCCCTTTAGGCATTTTTATATTACATTTTAAATACAAGCCCTTAAGACTACCTGCAATTATTTTACTCCGGACATGACAGACGCCTCACTTAAGAGCCCTCAAGGCAGGCATATATCTTTCACGAGTGATTTTTGTGACCAGAGTAACTCCCTACTCTGCCTCACTGCTGTAAAGTGCCGAAGGAAAGGAGAGAGGAGTGCACTGACCACTGAACCCATGGTGAACCTTCACCTGTTCACTACAACCCTACGGTGCCATCTATAATCTGTGTATTCCACCCACATCTCTAATAGCCAGGCTGGAAAATTGGTATGTGCGAACCCTGTGGGAAGTGGTGTGCAGTACCACACTGCAGAAATAAGTGATACAGACTACTTCTCAGTTTTGTTTATATCGGGCATACTAATGCCCTACATCCATAAAGGTGTCAAATACCATAGGAAATTTAGTCCAGAACTTAGTAAATGAATTATTTGAAAGAGTAGCAAAACAAATTGACACACCACCTTTATTTGAACCACCCACCAGATTGAAGGGTCACGTAAGATACATTTACTTATAAACCAAGATCAAGTAACGTTATTAGGATTTGATCCTATACTGGCAACCTACTCTCCAAACCTAACATCTTCATATAGCCTTGAATACTACCTGGATACCACTCCATTGCAGCCAGCATCGCCCGCTGTTCGGCTACCTCCACCTACGAGCAGCCATGACAAAGGTAAGGTGTTGACCATGCATAGTTCTTTACAACCCGGATTTCGTTCCAACCTGGAAACCAACTAGACCACGATTGTATACAGGTAAAGCACCCAAATATGACAATCCCCAATAAGCCTTGTATTTATGTGTGTAGAACTTGTGCAGTGCTTGATTATAATATTCCTCCAGCCAAGAGGCAGTCAATATGCAACAATACATGGCTGCCAACGTGAGACGTAATTGCATAAAGTTCAGGCTTGGCAATTAAACAGTGCCAGACACGTCCCACAGCATATACACCCAGCTGACTTTGTCATGATGTGCTAACCCTATGACCATAGAAAGGCTACGCTATAAGTGATGCCATTATCACTTGCATAGGATGGACGCCCTATTACTATAAGTAGTAATTCACGAGCCAAATAGGTTTATGTTTAGAGGAGCGGGACAGAGTAGGCAGTGCGAACAGTTAAGTCGTCGATATAACCTGAAAGGTTATAGTGGACGTAACCGTCCACAATCCCTATTGTGTTAATGTAGCCGGATGGCTATTTGGAAAACTCACTCCGACCAATACACATCAGTCAATATGCCAGCTACTAAAGATACCCCCTTAGAGCCTAGGGAAACATCTAGTACAGGGACTGTGGCATTCAGACACGTTGGTCACCTGCCTGCTAACAATCGGGTCTTAAGGAATTCTGCGGCAAAAAAACACCTGTGGAGCTTTAACATCAGCCTAATCATGTCCAGCTTTGAGCGCAGTCAACATGTCGTCATCGAAGCTTCAATGCAGTGGGATCTCTTTCTTGATCGTCTCGAAGTGTTGTGGTCATGTGCCCGGGAATGGAATTGCACATGATCCACTGTGCACACTGTCGACGTTTTCTCTACTCCTGCATAGGGTAGTAAGACATCCCAAGATTTACAAAGGGTTTAGAATACCGCTGTAACACCTGTAGAGACTGTCGGCCAGGTGCAGCTGCCTAGGCTGCAATCTGCAATGGACAAGGGATATACACCATTTGCTGTACAAAATGTGCTTCAGAATTCCACTTAACATGTGTAGGCTCGCAGGACGAGGTCACTCATTCTGGCCAGGTAAAACACTGTGAGGTATGACACGTGTTTGATTTGCTAAGGCTGAATCACGGTCGTGTGGCTTTGGTTGCACTAAGGTCGGTTTTGCTTGCGGGGTTGGCTTACTGGCTTTTGCAGCTAGATACGGTAGTCGGGCACGTGGCCTTGCAGAGAGGTCCTTTGGCGAGGCAGTGTGAGGGAGAGGGCTCTCGACCTCAACTGCGGGAGTTACACCATGTGTCGGGTAGTCGGAGGCATCGACAGTCTCTGTGCCTTCTGTATTGGTGGCCAATTGAGCGACAAATAGGGTCTCTCGTCCTCAATGGCTCCGATGGGTTGCGAGCTCTCTAGGAGTTCATTGTCTGGTGGTCTAGTGGCATCCACTGGGCTCTCATCTGGAGCGTATTCCGGTGATCTAGTGGTGGTTAGCACTTCCTGGTCGGAGCTCGAGATCGCCTTCGTAGAAGGTGATGGGGCCTTGACCTCGGGCTGGAGAGTTGTACCAGGTGAGAGGGTAGACATCCGTTCTGGATCCACAGCGTCCTCGCCTGTTGATGGCCTAGTGTAGGGTACGGTAATTCCTCTGCATCAGAATGATGCATCAGTTTGATCTTGGTTCCAATGTAAAAAAAAATTGCACCAAGGAAATTTCTTTATTTCGGATCTTCGATTCGTCGATCTTGGTTTCCAAGTGAAAGATTAAGGTTAAGCATGAGAAAAATTTTGCTATTGGTTTATAACGTATGATGTCGTGGAAGTAGGCATATTTTTCACTATAGATAGAACTAGATGTGCAATATTTTATCTGTTTTAAGTGAATTATTGTTGTACGAATTTTACTGAATAATTTTTAAGTGCTGTAATGTTGTTTTAATTTCCCAAGAAAACAATCAAATGTAGTTCTGTATGTTGGTACATTTTCAAACTACATTTGTTGACATTGGCTGCTGATCTCAGACTGAGATTTCGAACTGCCAATTTCGGCGGTTCGAAAGCAACTTCATCTCGATCTCCAGTCCATCTCTGAACTCGAATGGTGCAACAGTTTTCTGTGTCGATCTTATATGCGATCTCAGATCGAGTTTCGAACCACAATTGTACAACCGGGCTTAAGTCATCAATACAGAAATCGACTGAACAGGCAAGCCGTGCATTCCTCGTTGGCTTGAGTGCAATACATGACCAGGAATTTCCTTAACTTGCAGGTTTTCTTGATGTGGCACACCCTTGACTAGGGTTACTCTGCTTTCATTGACACAAAAGGGGTTTTGCTTCTCTAAATACTCCTTACTGTAGAACTAACTGGGTAACATATACATTTATCTAGGGCTACTCTAATCCTATTCTCATATGTGGTCAAGGTACTTCACACTGTGAGGTGGAGGCTCCTGGCGGGTGTGGCGCTGCAGGAGGACTGTCACACACAGTCTTTCTGCTGCGGAGCTAGCCAGCTGAAGGTGGGAGGGTGGCACAACTGTCTCTCCTTAAAACGCCTGTGCCTCCCTCTATGTTAGTGCGGCAGGCTCGCCAAGGCTGCACTCTACGTTGCGGTGGAATATAGCGAGGCTCAGCTGGTGGTGTGGGTGGCACTGGGTCAGTGGGCCGGGAGTCAGCAACCCGTGTCACGAAGGCGGTGGCCTCCAGGCTCGGCTGGCTGGCTGGCTGGAGGGGTAGCAAGCGCTTCCCCTATAATTGAGGGCAGGTGGCAGACCTCTTCCCCGCCTCTGCTGCAGCGGGCACAGAGGGCAGAGTTAGCAGTGGAGAGGGCAGCACTGGCTGCTCTCTGCAGGGTGATTGGCCCAGCAGCAGTGGTACTGGTGCTGGCAAAGGCAGGCACGGTGGCTGTGGAGACAGCGGTGGCATGGTAGGAGAAGGAGCCCATGCGTGGGGTGTGACAGGGCTCGTGGCTGACTTCTGGAAGTATGCAGGATCACACACTATCACTCGCACATGCTCTGTTTCTAATAGTTGCGGTGGCACGCTTTGCATAGTTTCCTTAATGATCTCAGGATTGCTGGATTTCGTAACGTGTGTAATATGTACTTGGCATATATTGCCATTGCTGTCTTGGACACACAGGGGTGTTTCCTCATTTTTCTAAGACTTCATAGGGGCCTTCCAAGTTTGGGTGAAGCCTGCATAGAAATATGTGGCTTTGCAGCTGAGGGGACATGTTTTTACCCACACGTTCTTCTCTTTGTGGATAGCTTCCTCAGGCTGTTGCATAGCTGGGTACTTGAACTTATGTAGCAAGCTTGACTGGCATGTGCAGCATCCATTCGTTTAAGGTTTTCATGGCGAATTCCTTCTGCTTGTGGAATTTCACTGAGTTATGTTTCCTAGTCCCATTCCTTAGGGCATTGTTGGGGCGGCCAAACAATAGCTCACTTCCAGTGATTCCATTGCATTTTGATTCATAGGTCTTTATCTCCTGGTTTCGCTTTTCCGTCGGGTTCCCTTGTGGTTGGTAGCTGGGTGTGGTCCAAGTTTGGCCTCCCCATCTATGGCAGGCCTTCTCCCACGCTGCTCCTATAAACTGGGGACCATTATCAGTCAAGTTGCAGCAGCAATGTCACCAGAGAGGGAATAGCTCCCTTTTCATGGCGTCTATGATTGTCTTGGTGTCGCTCTTGGCTAGGGGGTAGGCCTCAACTCACGTAGAACACAGGTAGTGACCACCAAGGTGTACTGCTTACTCTTCTGGGTTTGCGGGTAGTCTCCCATCTGATCTACGGTGATCTGCATCCATGCTGGTGTGGGTCATCATGAGATGCGTGTAGTGCATAAGGCTCCGTGTGTCTTCGTGCTTGCACAGACGTGGCATTGTTGGACTTAAGTCCCCATGTCCCAGCTTACACCATCCCAGGTGTATCTCTAGCTGATTTTGCAGTGTGTTTCTTTGACTCCTGGGTGTCCCACATAGTGATGCTGGTGGTAGTAATAGCAGATGTTCGCTTGGAGGCTGTGTGGCACCCACAATTTCCAGTCTTCTGTATGCTAATGGGGGTGGGCTCATACATACTCTTATTCTTCTTTGAAGCTCTTCGGAATTTGGTGAGCAGGTTATGTACTTCGGGGTCAGCCTGTTGTTCTGCGAAGATGGCTCTGCTGTTTTGTGCCTCTGGTAATTAATTGTATATAACCCCTCGTATGGTTTTTTTGGTGTAGAGTGTACTCTGGTGGGAGCATCTTTTTCCAGTCTTCCAGGTTCTCCTACTGATGGGGGTTGGGAGCTCTTAACAGTGCGTAGGGTAGCTCATTATGCTTCCCCGGGCAGTGTTGTATGGCAAAGTTAAACTATTGTAGGAGTTAGGCCCAGCGGCCTAGTTTGGACTTGATTGCACTGGCAGTGTGTAACCAGGTGAGTGCATGGTTATCAGTAAGTAGGATGAAAGACACGTCTTCTAGGTGATAACAGAACTTCTTAAGGGCCCAAATAACTGCTAAGAATTCTTGCTCGTTTGAGTGGTACCTCTTTTCCTTGTCTGACAGGAGGGTGCTGGCGTAACTTATTACCCATTGATGTCCTTCTGGGGTGTCTCGGTAGAGAACAGCTCAGAGACCTATCCCACTGGCATCTGTCTGGAGGGTAAGTGGTAGGTCAGGGAGTGGCCAATAAAGCACGTTAGGTTGCGTGAACTAATTTTTGGGTTCCTAGAAAGCATTTTCTTCATTTCAAGGCTTGGTTCTTGCGTAGAAAGTTATTTAAAGGACCCATGTGTTCTGCAATGTTAGGTATGAAGTCGTGAAGCCAGTTGCAGAGTACAAAAATTTTCTGCAACTACTTTTTGTTCCGGGGCGGAGCAGCTATAGCTATAGCTATAGCTATAGCTCGAATATGCTCAGTTTGGGCGAAGTTGTCTTCTGGAGTGACTCAGTGCCCTAAAAAGTCAATCTCCATCTTGTCGAAGTGGCACTTAGAGCACTTGGATAGGTGGCATGAGGCCATGGACTTAAATCTTCCTAAGACTAATTGGAGGTGGCACTGTGTTCCTGCCAGTCTCTTGAGACAATGACGTCGAGGTAGGCCTAGCAGAATTCACCAATGTAGCCAGTAAGAACTGATGCTGCCCTGAGGCACTGAAATGTTGCATGTACATTCTTTAGGAGAAAAGGCATGACCTTGAACTGGTATGCTTCTCCGTTGGGAGTGGTGAAAGTTGTGTAGAGCCTCAACTGCGGGTGTACGGGTATTTGCCAATACCCTCATCTCGTGTCGAAGGTATTGAAGATTCGGGCTTCCCAAAGTGCCTTTAGCGTATGTCCCAGATTCAGTAATGGGGGAGCTACTGGCTGAGTGATCTGGTTACGGTTGTCATAGTTGACACAAAACCTTGGCAAACTTCCTGAATTTATTTTATGCTTGGTAAAAAAATTATTACACACTTCCACACCACCTTGTCTGTCGCAGCTCCTAGCAGAAATGTAAAACATGTTTTATTACAATTTCAGACATACCAGTTGGTACAAAAACTGTTCTCAGACTGCCAGATCCCTCCAGAAGGGGCTGAATTGTAATCTACACAGGAGCAGAAATGTTAAAAGAAAATGGGCATCATATATGACAGGCTTCAGCAGCTCCTACATAAGTATTTTTGTTTTTATTTACAATATTTGGTATCCTGACAAAGAGCAAGTAGTATGAAAAATGCCTGTGGATTTACTGTTTTAGCCAGAAAGATCTAACAGCCAAGTTTTGTGAATGATGGCACAACTACTGACAGTAATTTAATTTGCAAGAAGCCACAGCAAGGCACTATCTTGGTTATCATTGAAATTCAAATTCAAGTGGCCAGTGAAAGACTTTATTCAAGTGTTGAAAGAGGATATATACACACATGCTGCTATGTTGCTAGTAGGCACGAAAATCTAACTCCGAAGCAAAATGGAAGTGTATCCCCCCCCCCCCCCCCCCCCCCAAATCACATCGCCGAAAGACTTTTGTAAAAGTGTCAAAACATTTTCTAAGCAGAGCAGCAAAATGTGCTGTATTTTCATGCACATATGGTAAAGTATTAATTAAACAAATTTAATAGCAAACTTCCTCATTTTATTTTATGCTTAGTAAAAAAAAATTATTACATACTTGCAGTCCTTGATCTGACAAGATTATGTATTAGATTTAATTTTTATTTCTCACTAAGTTATCCATCGTTTGTAGAAAAAAAAATTGTGAGATAAATGCAACACACACAATAGTTTCTTAAAAACATGTTACAATAATGCATTTTTCTGAACTTAAAACATTTTAAATACTTGTTTGAATTCAACTTGATATGAAAATCCCAAATTTGCAGGTTTCTAGTAAATAAATGCTGTGTCTGAAACAAATTAAGTTACGCACTGATTGAATGTTACAAAAATCTCTTCTACATTACAAAATGTATACTAGTTTCATTAATTAATAGTTATGTTATCCAGTAAAACAACTTCATTATTTTCTAATCCAGGAAACTCTACATTTCCACTAAGCTTGCACACATCTTTAATTATCCATTTGTTTCGAACAAACTAGGAACATAATGATGATTGGTTATCTGCAAGTTACTGTTTAACAAATTTAACCCTACACTGATAACTCTACCTCAGTTTGGAGTTTGTTTTCATTTGAGTAGCTTAACAGAACGATATGGCCAAAACCAATTCCTTTAAACAGACAGCTTTTTACGACAAATTACAACTGTATAAAATTTTTGATAGTATACTATGGCCCAGCTAAAATTTTAGCCATGTTCCACAACCTGCCTGCCAAAAACTTGATGCTAAATATATAAAGCTGAAAAGTTACATAAAACACACAAATGTTATTTCTAATGTCCATGATATTTTATTAGACACTGTGTAACGAAATGACATAACAAAGTTATCAGGTAGACATAGTACTTGGCCGCAAGTCAACGGTTTGCTGATTGCAAATGTTGGTAACATTGAATAAATATCAGTTATATTTGTAACCTCCAATCTTACAACAGAAAACAGTAAAGTGTATTGGAAAAGCACACACACATGTACAGTTAAAATTTTAGTTACACCTGTATGTACACACCAAACACTTGCACATTGCAGTGTACCATGTATATAAAGATATGCAAGCATTTTATGTTGAATATCAGGTTGCGCAATAACCACATAGCTTGTGTTGTGTATCAATTATTTTTTTATAACTGCTGTGAAAATCAGGACAAGATCAAATCATATCTCGAACAAGGAAGGCAAAATCAAGAGTACTTTCAGATTAAAGGTTATAGTTGGTAAAATAATGCAGATGTAAGCCAACTTAATGGAAAATACACTATATTTTAAATAAAAAATGACATTTTATAAAGTGAACAGAAAAAACAAGGATTCACAGGGTGGTACTCCTGGAAACATGCACGCGCACACATACACACATCAAACACACGGAAGCGTGGTCGCAGCATTTTGCTGGTTATGCCAGCTTCTTCAGGCGGCAAGTAGTGGTACACGGTAATCAGTTGAATGGTGGTTGGCAAACAGTGGACCTAGCGGCCAGGAAGTGGACTAGGGTGAGGTAGGAAATTTGAAATGTGGTGGAGGGGTTAATGTTATGTTTAAGTCAAGCATCTGTCTGGATTTGGTGATGTATTGGTGGACTGGGGCCATCACCACTTTGGTTGTGGTTTAATACCTACATTTTGACAGCTACCATCCATTTCATGTCAAGAAATCTCTGCAGTACAGTCTTGCCACCAGGGCGAAACGAATTTACTCCACTCAAACTGACTTCAACAAGCAATGTGATATATAGTGAACTCTCGATGTACAGTGTTTTAGGGGACTGTCAAAAAATTTCCATACATTCAGAATTTCAGTAGATGAGGGTTTGACATTTACATCAATAACTTTATTTTGAGTATACGTAATGAGAGCTGTATATTATCTGTGAATAAAGTTTAACTAATAAACACAATAAAAATGGGAGTGTTTCAAAAATGTTTTACTGTATTACATAATAGCCAAAGCCATTCTCGATACAGGCTCCCCCAAATCCCTTGTTTACAAACAGATTGAGCATGCCACCTCAACCACAGATCCCCAAACAAAGATCAGCAACTTGGATCTCCTCTGGTGGTTCTTTACCATGAGGGTATGGACAAACTTGGAACCATTCTCAACTGTTGACACAAATTCTAGCCTCATCATCACTCACTCAAAACTTGTTCTCTAAACCACCCAGATTGGTCTTCAAATGCCCCCAGAACCTTCGAAACACACTGGTGCACCCCAAATTGCCACTCAGTGTCACGGTCAGCAATATCACCACCTCCAGGGAGTCTCATCCTTGCAATAGCCCACACTGTAACTCTTGTGCCAGCACCAATCTTCCACCTCCTTGAACAGCATCCTCACCAACCAGACTTACCCTATCCCGGGAAGCTACAACTGTGCAAGAGAAAATATCATCTACCAGCTATAGTACGTTCACTGCAATGTAGATACATTGGCCTTACTACGCATAAACTCAGAGAATGAAGGGCCATACGGCGGACACCAAACAAGTCCTAGCTGAAATAAATGCAAATTTACAGGAGAAGCCAGTTGCAGAACATGCAGCATCTCACAACCAGAACTTCAACTCCTGTTATACAACCAGAGTGGTGATGGCCCTACGACCTTCTAATAATAGTGCAGAACTGTGATGCTGGGAGCTGGCCCACCAATACATCAAATCTAGACACACATCAGGCCTAAACATAAGATAACCCTTCTGCCACATTTCAAATTTTCCATCGCACTCTAGTTAAACTCCTGGCTGCTAGGTTCACAGTTTGCCAACCACCTGTCAACAGACTGCATTATGACACCAGTCGCTACCTGACGATGGCCTAGTCAGCGAAACGCGACTGTGTATCAGGGTGGAAAATGTGTTCGTGTGGCTTTTGTGTGTGTGTGTACATGTGCGTGTATGTATATCTATGAGTACCGCTCCGAGAGTACTTGTTTTTTTCTGTCTCCTTTTTAAAATGTAGTTAGTAGCCTAGCAGCCTTTTCCCATTATTCTTATTGTATACAAAAAATAGTAGTAATGATAACGATAATAATAATAATGGTATTTTGGTGGAGAGATTTCAGTACTGATGTCTGATTCTTTCCAAGTAAAACTACTCTCTCACGTCCAAAACAAAAGATTGAGGAAAAATTACATGGAATAAATTAAATAGGGAAAGTCAGATATACATGTCTAAAAACCATTGAAACGACAGAAAAAATTCCCACTAGTACATGGGGGCCTTTTCTCACACTTTCAGAACCACTTACACAATACGGTACAGTACAGTACATGCTTAGAAACATAACATTTAACAATAAAAGACAATACTATTTTGCAAATGATGAGAAACCATGTTGAGCATGCACAAACTGAGATTTCAAGATTACTTCATGGATTTACAGACACCTAAGCCATGTATTAGGTAAACCATAATTTTTTTCATTAAAAATGTGATAATTTGGAAAACACGGCATGGTCATCATTTCATACATTAAGACCTTTTTGAAAATCCATTTGTATTAAATCAATATGCTTTTACATTTGAGAAAATGATTTCAACCTCATTTTTTTTTGCACATGTACAACACCCAAGGCTCTGACATAAATAATGGACATTATCCTGCTAAGAAAATTTACATTCTTGTCAGACAATCTAAATTTACCATGAATGAACAACATTGTATTTTATTTCTGCCATTTATTTCTTTTCACAGCAACATCAAATATTATTTTATACTATGTGTATAAAGAAACCTACATGTAGTTGGAGGGATAATGAATATTTTACACAAATCACTTATCAACACACATTCAGATAAAATGTTTCACAATAATTCATATAAAGCTCTCGTAAATATATTACATCATCTCAGCTTATACGTAACATAAGGATACAGTTACGTCATAGTGGCTCTTAGTATACCTATACACACCACAGTGGTTTTTCACTTGATTGCCATTTGACACACTTGCTAAGTTAAGTTTCAAGAAGCATTACAACTGTCCTCCTTGCTTTGTAAATTGGAAGTATACTAAATTACATCAGCCTAATGTCATGACACAGCAAAATGTGGTTTTTAAGTGGTACCCTAAATTGCTCCTCTATGTTTGATGGAATTTTAACTGTGTATAGTTTGTCTTTTTAGTTTACAAGCAGAAAGTGATAAAAAAAATAACAAACTGTTCAATGCACAAATACATAATACTTCAAACACAAAGCAATAGGAAAAAAATTATAACTATTAATATCAGCCTGATTTGAGAAGGAGAAGCTTGTACAGCAACACAAAATTCTCTCACAAAAACTCGGAGAACACTAAAACTCATCAGCTTTCAGTAATGCTAGCCTTATGTTACACCTAAAATCTTGGACTGAGATATCCACAAGACTAGGAAATGTGTTACTGAACTGCATCCATTGACTACTTGGAACGAACACAACTGCATTTCTATCATCCAGATTCAAATGTTGAGTCTGTGATGTGCAAGAACAGGATCATTGATCAAATGTCCAAATAGTTTAAAACTGTAATGAATACTTATATTAATTTTAACATTATACACATGGATATTTCTTATACCTATAGGGGTGTGCAAATAGTGAATTTTGGTGTTAAAATAGTTTTAAATTGAATAGCAAAATTTTAAATAACATGCTAATAATTAATCAAACAGGTATAAGTAAACATTTAATTTCAGTTGTATATATAATAGAAATAACAATCACTTCACTAATCATACAAAAAACTGTTCCAACAAAATTATACGTACTTCTTGAAATGCAGTATGTTATTTATAATAATATAATTTTCTACTTATTGAACTTATTGTGCATTATCAGTGCTATTTGCTAACTGTAGCATCATATGGTGGCGCTACACCACTTCAGGTCGTGCGGGATATAGCTGTGGGCAGGCGCTGTGATGTCGTAATCTTGCCCTACTTGGCCCAGCTGCAAAAGCAACCCTGCATGACGTTGCCCTCCCCCCCCAGATGGCACCGCGACATGAAGCTTTATACTCGTGAGTGAGATTGCAGGCTGAAGAGGAAGCAGATGACTTAGGCCCAGTCAGCTCTCAGGCCTACCAGAACTTCAGATATATCGGATGAGCATAAACACGTTTGCAGTAGGGAGCCATTCCTGTTACGAGCCATCGTCCCCACTCCCTTGTATAGAAATTGCAGCAAGGTTAGGGCATAGCTACGGATATTGAGAATCCAGTTAATCATTAAGTATAATTAATAATGTAACTGTAAACTCATAGTTGAGCTGTATTGTAACTGTAAGCCCTTGAGGCATAACATAATTGTATCCTTTTTGTCAGTAACATAATACGTAATTCTATTGTTTAACGTAAATATATTATGTCTTGTTATTCAGAATTGTTGTTATAGTAAATATATATATATATATATTTTCTTAAATGATACTACTTATTTTGCCACCATCTCGACTACCCCCATGTACACCCCTTGCCTCTTATTGCAGTATACCAGAGTTAATGTTAAATCAAGTATAGAGAACTTGGAGTCCAGAGAGATAAGAGTAATTAGTATTCAGGAGGAAGGAGAGTCTTACACTGGTGGAGCCGCAGCTTTATTCATGCCTTTCTGCTGCCAAGCTTCACCTGTTCCCAGGCCATTTCATTATCATATCATTAACCATTTTAATTAATATTTTCAGCTGTGCAATACTATTGCAAATACGCCGCCTTCTCCCGTCTCTTACAGAAGGCCTCACCCACCCACGCTATCGTTGTTTCACTCCCACAGTCGGCCAGCGTGGCGTAGGTCAGTTTCCACGCCCCTGACTCAGCGTGTGTGCAGCAGCCTTGCCAAGCCACTGTTCCTGCCCACCCATTCCCCCTTAAAATGCATTTTTAATGTAGTTAGTGTATTTTAATTGTAACGCTTTTCATGCGTGCAGAACGTACCATTCCATTGTTTGCTTAAACCACTCCAGTGTGTTGTGTGTAATGTCAGAGTGTGTTTTACCTCTTCTTTCCTGTAGTTTGATTACATTTTTTAAGTTACACAACTGCTTCGTCTTCAGCCTTCACAGGCGTAACCTACCGCACTGCCCGCTCACAGCTGTCACAACTAGAGTTCTTTCCTAAGTTTTACCGGGCATTTTCCCCTATTTTCGTTTCCCGCCTGAGCGAGGAGGCATCCACAATGGCTCGCTCGACTGATTATTAAGGTATCGCAACACACTATGTACCATAGGCAATGGCTACCGAATGTCACCGAGGGGAAGTACGATGCCCCGCAATGAGAAAAATGAAAGAGGAAACCCGCACGATGGTGCACGAGCCACCGACGAGTGCAAAGACACTCCATTTCCCATTATGTTATATAATTGAGGTGTCTTACATTATTAAAGTTGGATTATAAAGTTTAATTAAGTTTTATTCAACACACACCACACACACACACACACACACACACACACACACACACACACACACACACACACACACACACAACACACACCACACACACACACACACACACACACACACACACACACACACACACACACACACACCACACACACACACACACACACACACACACCCACACACACACACACACACACACACACACACACACACACCACACACACACACACCACACCACACACACACACACACACACACACACACACCCACACACACACCACACACCACACACACACACACACACACACACACACACACACACACACACACACACACACACACACACACACACACACACACACACCACACACACACACACACACACACACACACACACCACACACACACACACACACACACACACACACACCCCACACACACCACACACACACACACACACACACACCACACACACACACACACACACACACCACACACACACCACACACCACACACACACACACACACACACCACACACACACACACACACACACACACACACACACACACACACACACACACACACACACACACACACACACACACACACACAGAGAGAGAGAGAGAGAGAGAGAGAGAGAGAGAGAGAGAGAGAGAGAGAGAGAGAGAGAGAGAGAGAGAGAGAGAGAGAGAGAGAGAGAGAGAGAGAGAGAGAGAGAGAGAGAGAGAGAGAGAGAGAGAGAGAGAGAGAGAGGGGGGCAATTAGAACTCAAATAACATTAAGTAAGTTATTCACACCTGTATTCCCATTGCCCAGTATCAAAGGTACAACACATCGTAAGTTGGTATTATCTCTCAGGGAATGTTGAGTGAAGTGCTATTCAGTAGGACGGTGACATAGTAATATATAAGAATGTTCTGTTTTTCATACAGTTTTGGATTACCTATATTACGTTATAGGCCAATCATCGTAATAATTTTTATGAATGTTAGAATAATTTACGGCATGTTCATTACTTACGGGGTTCGCGGGGCCCTATTTGTATACCTCCTTTATTGATTTCACTCCCATAATTGCGCTCGTGTTGATGTCCTTTTAATAACGGTTTAAGTAGACTGAGTAACTAATCAGGTTTTCTTTTTCAGCATGCTTTTTCACTGGTAGTACCTTAAGAATATAATGTCATGATTTAATGCACTTAGAAATGTAAAGTAATTTGCACATGCCGCTTAAACGTTTAAGGACAATTTGGGTAATATTTCTACAAATATATATGGCTGCCAGGTGTATGGTTCCCATTCTCAAACTTTACCATGAAGTATGTGCATGTTATGTAAGTTAAGATAATAGTACAAGGTATTACATTACACCCTCTACTGTCATTCATTGATTTTATTTTATTTTGCCCAAGGTCCGGGATAATGCAGTAGCATACTGATCACATACATTAAATAAAGGAAGCTGTCTACGTAATTTTCTAAGCCCTGCGTGAACGGCAAGTGTAGGATGAGAAAACTGCACCATATAGATATATCATATTTTCTCCTCCACTACTTAAGTAAGAATTCATGGCTGCACTTTTAGAGTGATGTGATGGTGGTAATATTGTTTCATCAGGTAATGAAAGGGAAATTAAATATAGTTGTGCAGTTATGGGGCATATACTGCAGTGCATATTGCACGTAAAAGTGAACGATGACCCCACACATGAGTGTTGCGCAGCGTGCATTCCGGCTTCCCAGACGTGGCACGCCGCTTCGCCCTCCTCGCTGCCCACGCACCGCATTTCCGGGCCCGCCTCACCACCGTACCCCTTGTAACACTTGTTAAAACGCAGCATCTTGCATTGACACACAGAAGCGAGTGCGCGAGGCGCCTCCTTCCCATGTCAGCACAAATTATTGTCCTACAACACCTCGTTTCACAGCATTTCTCACATTTCGATGACTTAAATTCCATTCTTCAGTTCTAAGCACTCTCCCTTTACATCCTTGTGGTTACTAATTACCAATAGTTTTATACATTTATTATAAATGACAGATTACTAGGCCTGTGTGAATATTCGAATTTTCGAATTCTGTTTCGAATAATTGAATATTCGTATTCGATTCGATGTCGAATATAAATACATCGAGATTTCGAATATTCGATTTTTCTCAAAGTGTGAATGATGATATTTACATACAGTAGTTTCGGATGCAAAACAAATAGAGTATTCATATTCCAGAAGTTAAAGCATTTGCAGCCAATTTTTGTGAAGTATTCAATAGTATTTTGCAGTACAAAACTCTTCTTCCATAAAGAATATGATCATATGGTAGTAGTAGGGACGGGCTGGTTCTGGACTACTTTGTGAATATTGTGGATGGGGGACGGACGTAGTCCCATAAGATTAACCTAGCACCGCAATTGCGGCGCTAAGCGATCCAGCATTTCCAGTATTTGCGGTTCTAGGTTAATCTTATAGAACTACATCCGTCCCCCCATCCACATATCATTCGCCAAGTGGTTCAGAACCCACCCGTCCCTACTACTTATGATGCCACCCACCATGTTGAAAAATACTTAGTCAATTCGTTCCCTAAGAATCACGTAGGCAACGGTAAATTTCATTTTCATTCGGTAATATTTGATAGACAATGTGACCAACCTACACCGTCTGTTTGCAAAGTATTGTATCAGCTAACGAATTGCTGCAGGATGTATGTTATGTTGGCATTATTGATGACTATGGGGAAAAAAATTACTCAGTCTTGGTGAACTGTGTTTGTTCGTATCATGTTTATTCGAGTACCTTGTTGGTGTCGTCAAATTTGTTTATAGGTAGTTAATTATTTTTGTATGTGTTTTCATTAAGCATAACTGGTTGGAGGTACCACATTTTAGTAGTTTTATTGAGTGAAGTGGCACGTGTTTTACCTTAACAGAGCTTGTTCCGCAATTTTCCAACTGCAGTGCTTCGCTATGATCAACAAAGCTATAGGCTGTTCACGGTAAAGTGAGCACTTTTTAAGGCCCTTATAAAATTTTCCTTTTATCTAATTTCCATTTTCCTAGTGCTTTTTAATACAAGCATTTCAATGTGACCAATAAACTCAATGTATACATTTCACCATCGCCAATATGTAATACCTTAGGCTGCAATAAGATATATTTATTAGCTGTTAATGCCTGTTTGAAGGGCCTTAAAAAGTGCTCACTTTATCGTGAACAGCCTATATGCACAAGTATTTACGTTTCGAAGGTTTAAGTTTGTTGATTTCAAGAAATGAGCAAAGTGTTGATGTTACTGAATGATTATGCAAATAAATTATTTCATATCAGTGATGGACTAATATTATTGTAGTAAAGTGTTTGTGCAAGTATTTCCATATAAAAATGTGTCTAAGAGGTTGCGAATTACAAACAGTAAGTTAGCGTCTTTTGTAAATACATAATGTATTTCGAAACAGTACCTATAATGTTTTAAATGCACATGCCCTTTTAAGCAGCACTTTCAATTTTTTTGTCTTCTAAAAATATTTGTTTACTTTGCATGTGTTGTACATCCAATGAGTGTAAGGTTAACTTCAGTGAAAGAGTGTTTATTGCTGCATCTGTACAAAAGTATACATCACGTTTCTTAGATTTAAATTTAAACTTTTGACGAATAAAACAACAAAATATGAAAACATTGTTAATCAGATTCTAATATTCTATATTTTGTTTATTTTACATATCTGTTGTTATTGAACTACAACTTCATAAATGACTGTATCATACGGTTTATTTTGTGAGAAACTAAAAATGTTTATGCTTTATTGCCTTTCTATCATACTTGTGTAACACTTTAAAAGTTACTTGTCATCTTTGAGGTTAAATGCATAACACACTCTGTACTGATTAATAGATATTCAAAACACACGTAAATCCAAATAAAAATATTGCTAAGGTCAATACTTTTGTGACACATTGAACTCAGTATGTATCTGAAATCGCTAGAACAAAACCAATGCTTATCCCTCCCTCCACAAGATATAATGGCTGTGTCCGCCCTTCATCACTCCAACCCTTCCCCCTTACGAACAAACTATACAGTGCCAAATTTGCTGGAGGGAAGGAACTAGTTACTTTTCTACTGTGCATCTTCACTTTGTTCTTGGGCAAGAATCCTGCCAAGCCTGCACAGTAATGACCCGAGACAGCTTTGTGAGTAGGTAAAAGTGTAACAAGTATTTCCAAGAATCTATATTCGTTACTTTGGATCCGGCACACTAACTATTACTAAAGTAACAAATCATTACTATTCGCTCATCCCTAGTGTCCACCGTGTCACAGTATCATGCCCCAACAATGTGCCAAATCTGTATATGTTTGAATGCGTTTGCAGAAATAAATGCTGTAATATCAGCAAAATTACCAAAAAAAAATAAAATCTCTGTGTTCCCATACGGAGCCATGTGGTATGTAGATAAAATGATACAAAAGATTTTTTGTTTAGGTAGTGCACAACTGCAATAACGTAACCTATTCATGCCTACTTCTTCGACTGCAACAATAAGAAAGAAGAAATACACAATATTTGATTTCCATAAATCCAACAGTGAAAATAAATGAGTGTGTAATGATTTTTAATAAAAATTCTGATTTTTTTAATCATGTTCCTAAACAAATTATTCAATGTCATACAAATGTAAACAGCCTCGCTTGCATCTTATCATCACTGATTTGCAGCTGCATCAAATGGCAAAAATGTATATCAATGAGCATTAATAATGATCATTAACGTTCCAGCTCTAATAACTATGTAACAAAAGTTTAAATGAGAGACTACAAATGAGCAAGCATCTAATATCAAGCAAATAAACACTTGAGATGGGAATTTAAATTATTCACAATTTTTGCACAATATATTCCAAGTTCGAATGTGAAGAATATGTAAATAACTATTCGCAACGATGTATAGAATTTTCAAATATTCACACACCCCTAATCTTAATATGTACTGCCTTTATCCATACCAAAATGATGATGTGCCAAATTTTCAAGTGCCAAAAGTTGTGATCCCAATTTAAATACATATTATGCAAATTAACAATCACTAAATGTAAACATTTAAGGTGTAAAATAGGGCTAATTTTTGGGAGCACAGTGTATCACTATTACATTCATCACAACAGGGCAGCTTGTAGAGTTCAGATGTTTACAATGTGTTGTCTGTCTCCTCCTGAATCAAAAACAATGACTAACAACTTTCCCACATTGCAAGCACATACATATTTGCTTGCATGTGCTTATGGTAATTAACTCTGTAGTGTTGAAAGAAGCAACTAAACACAAAGAAGTAGTTGCATTTGAGATTTAACCAGTGTGAAAAACCAATGTCATGATTTTTTTTCTGACACAATCATCGTGAACTGATTTACAGAAAACTGCATTTTTGACTTCTTTACTGTGGTAATGTTTATCTTTGCTGCCAACTTGGAATGGGTTCAGCACATATTTTTTTTTTTTTACAAACACTGTATATTTAGGAACGAAAATTTTTGATTATGTGCATACAGTTTCCCAGTGTTCCATAAAGATATTTCAAGATGAGCTGTCCAAAATAAAACACGGGTGTGTGAAGGTCTACAACAAATGAAACTGGGCACCAAGGTATACAAGAAGATGAGAATGAGTGAATATCAGTGTTTTAAAAATGCAAAAGCAAGTCATTACCTTCTGAAATAGAATTTGTAAAAGAAAATGTAATTTTAAATAAAATTTATTTTTATGTAATACTCGACTTAAATACAGAAATAGTGTTAATCAGGGTCCCCAACAGTTCCTGATTTGCAATTTTCCTATTTTTTTCCAAATTTTTTCCTTATATTTTCCCCATGTACTTTTTTTCCAGTGTGGAAGAGAGCTGGTTCCAATTCAAAAAGCAGCTCCAGTAAAACCATATTTATGAAAGTAAAAACAATAAATCGCAAAAACAAACTCACAAAAAAAATTCTTATCACTATTTTTTTTATATACATACCGTATTTAAAACCATTTCTCGAAAGAAAACAATATCATTTTCACTTTGCATTGAAATTGTAAACATATTGGGAGACAAGACACACAAATGAACAGGAAGCAGAATGAAAATGAGAAAAATTCCACACCATTGGGATATCCATTGCACTACTGAAATGAGCCACTGATAAAAAAATTCCTGTCTTGACATAACATGGGACTGAACCAACAGACTCAGAAATGTTAGATTAGCATTCAACTTCTAAGCCAACTAGAAAATCAGTAAATTCGTAAGAACTTACAATGAGACATCTGACAATGAATAACATTTCATCCACATCACAACTAGTTTTCCTTAAGTACATGTAATACAAATACTTTTTGGAGGACTTAACTGTAGCTTTCACACTTTTTACAAGTATAAAGATAATAAAACTTCTCAAACTTAAAAATAAATGCTTTATTACAGAAATTAAATAAGTTAAACTCTCATCATGGTAAAATTTTACTTTAAAGATATTTTTTTCAACTTTAGGAGAACAAATTATTTAAATAATGTGTCGCTTGGATCCATTCGAACCTACAAGGTTCAACACAACATGTATGCTATGCATTTTATATAGCTTTATATTTGTCCATTACTAGAAAAATAATCTTGGGGAATCAACTATGTTATTAGTTTGTCCCCTTTCCAAGTTATTTCATTTACTGTAAATACCAAGAAGGTAATAATGTTTAAGTTTCGCTATTGACACATACATGTCTGGTAACCACTTGTAACTTAACCACTTGTAACTTTATTACACTGTATGCCTAAACTAGTTTTATAGTATCAAAAAACAGCTCCCAGATAGCAAGTTATCAGCATTCAAAATTGTAAAACTATCTTAGGCATACCATGAAAATTTTTCTTGAATACATGTTTGTGGGGGGGAGGGGGGGATACAGAATCAGAAATACAGCTCTAAAAAGTGGCTGTTAAAAGAATTATTTAAAGTGGATATGTAGCTATTGTGTTGCATTGCTCTGATAACTTAACTTCTTTGTGTTAGTGACCTGTTTGGCTTTTCTATACTGTAATTCATTTAATTTGATCTGAAGTTTTTCGACATAAATTTTTCAGTTCTCAAAACAACATTCAAGGTATGTACCTTACAGATTTGGCTGTTATATTGCCAACAAAAATAGCCATCTACTCAAAAAGTACTCTTTTGTACATTTATAAACAATAGGAACATTTTTCTGTAAGGGTAGGAATAGGTAATAAAAATTTATCACCAAGAAAATAAATTATAAGTTTCAAAATAAAGTAGATTTTAAAATGCATGCCCTAAGAAAGATTCTTGCACTGGGGGTGAACGATTAAGTGAAATATTTTTAACATACGCCATAGCTTCATTATGTCGTCACTTGGTTTTCTGTGATGCCATAGTAAAGCAATGGCGTACGTTCAGAATATTTCACTTAAGCATGCATTCTATTGTACAATAGTCTTAATGATTATGGCAGGAAGTTAATTACAATAAAAATATAAATAAATAAATACAAAACACAATTGTAAATCCTATTTTAATCTCACTGGCAATGGAAGGGAAGTCAAGGACCTTAAAATCCCCAATCTATGTCCAAGAATGATGGTAGCAAGACCCCAACATACAAATGGGAAGCACTAGATGTCTAGTGCTCAGAAATTGTGGTATTGGACAAACCAGACACAATGGTGGTAGAGACATTGACGAGAGTGGGCAGTGTAAAGAGCTCAGAGCTAACTGTGGTAGTGCTGGCGATGGCACTGAGAACGGTAGAGGCAAATATGAGGGTGGTGTTTGTGGGGGCAACGGAGGTAAGTGCAGAGAGGACGGGTCTCCTGGGCAAGGCGCTGATAGTTACAGTGGCCACTGTGTATGCTGCGGTACTCTGAGCAAGCGTTGGACTCACAGTTGGCTTGACGCAACCATTGTGGGCAGGAAGAGGCCCCAACAATGAGTCCAGCACGTATGCCACCAACGAGCCAGTGGTCAGTCCGATGTTGTACGATAGTGTCATTATGTTCCCTGCACAGTATCACATCACTCTCAACACAGTGCTTCAACACTTAGGGCCTGTATTACCACCGTCTGATAAAGACCTGAATAAAAGTTATCAGCTAGATAGCCCAAAAATGTGCTTACGACTAGCTGATAATGCCTATTTGGCAGGCTATTAGCTGATAAAGCTATCAGGTACTTCATGCACCTGATAGCTATCTATCAGCATGTCAAATTTTGTGCTTGAGCATTTTGGCGGCAAGTGGTAGGAGACTAATTGTATTTGACAGCGCTTCCGATGAGCAGGTTTTGGATGAAATGCTTCAGTGCGCTAGAAACTCAAAGGCGACACATATTTCAAATAACTTACCTTTTCCGTCCATGTATTTGCATCAATTTTTAAATCTTCTACAATTGTCTTTTCTGACCGAATTAAGTTTACTAGTCCGGTGAAATGTCATTGCAATTGAGTTCTCTTCTGTCAAAATGTATGTATATGTGAGAATTTGTTGCTAGTGTTATAGAAATATTACATATGCAGTACATAATTTTTGTATTTCATTAAATGTAGATGGTCGTAGGTGCCTTTTTGGAACAGTTACCTCAGTGAAATGAATTGACACCTGTCTGCCACTTCGTAAAAGGGTTGTGTGATGACTTATTCAATTAACATAACACTTGAGCTATTTCTTGAAACCAAGAAGTATAAATTTAGCAATGTAAATACTACTTTTGTGTTCTGTTTATTTTATTGGTGGGGTGGGGAACTCAAGTTTTATGTCTTTCGGGAGACGTGATTGTTTTGTGCTTCATATGAGAGAGTGGCGATTGATGCATTGTTTTGATGAAACAGTGGAATAGTTTATTCGTACGGAAATATCATTCAATTTACTATAACTCAAAAGTTTTAACTTCATCGGAAGAACTGTGCGATTAATGTGTCGCTGTCCATACCTACGTGAGAAATATTCAACACATGAATAGCATTTGAAAACATCCCGCAAGAACAAAACACAATAAATATGTCACTGGCAAACCAATGTACGAAATGCACAATGTAAACATGTTCAACAAATTTAACTTTCCACATACAAATTGTTAGAAATTCAATACAATAAATTAGGGTAAAACAAGGTTACTTTAATGCCCTAATACATTTCACATATTCTAACAACAATTTAATAAAACATTATTTATAAAACACGCAAACCTTCTTCAATGCTGCAATTCAGACACCACTAGTTTTAGCTGAGAATCGGCCTTTCCCAGTAACCTCTCAATACGTTTTCAAATACTCTAGCAATTTAAGAACACGTTATTAAAACAAGCAAACTGTCTTCAATGCTGTAATTCACAGAGCCTACTCGTTTTTGCTGGGAATCTGACTTTCCCATCGTGTCTTGCTCAGTAAACTCTTAAAACTTTTTTAACAGAAACAGCACATGTAAATCGTAAACATCACTTTTGTCCATACAAGACTAAAACAGAGTCACCATCGCCAATTCAACTAACCCAACTATTTCTATATTATGAGTCCTAATGGTGATTTCTATTGCCAACAAACAGAAAAAAATACCAGGGATCGCCCAAACTTCCTGATAGCTATTCGCGTGGTATCAGGTGGTGTAATACACAAGAGCTGGCAACACACTACTGATAACCTTGTCAGCTGATAGTTATTCAGCACTTAAATCAGACAGTAGTAATACAGGCCCTTAGGACTTCATATTTTGAAGATATTGATTATTAGTATAATGATTATTAGAGAATTTAAACTAAGTTGCAAAAATGAGGACTAAGCCCACTGATAAAAACATGGAAATGTACAAATCACATGTAATATGTTTAGGGTATAACACAGTCTTAACGTGAAAAATTCCTAAGTTTGATATGCACATTAATGATCCAATATTATATTTTCATATTGCTGTAGTACAAACATAAGAACAATCTCACAAAATAAACAACATTGATGCGTGACACCTACTGGCTATTTGAAGTAACAACTTTGCTTCATCTATATGCTTCATTACAATCAACAATGAATCGGGTTTGGAATCCTATAATTACTACCAGAGTGCCTACAGGATTTTCCCTGGACTGAGGATTATTACCGACATGTCAGAGTTCTACGTTTCAACAATACAGTCAGACAGTCAGCCATGCAATATGATACCCCTCCTTGAGAATAAGACAAAAATTGATTATCAGTAATTGACAACTGCCGCAACCCCAAAGAAGTACAAGGGCGAACCGAGAGATGTCGCATGGCAACAGTGGCCGCCCTTAGCTTCGCCCAAGATGCATGCACATAGCACCTTCCACCACCGGGCCAGCGTGCCCTCAGCCGAAACAGAATATATGCCAATGCAGAGGCTGGAAACGTCAGTTGTTCATAGTCTAGTCTACAAGCTGCACCAGCTGGAAAGATAGCTCCACCGCGCTTGTTCGCCGGAGTCTTGATCAGCCACCGATATACCACCTTGGTATCTTCAGCTCACCACAGCGTACAGCAGAACTTCAGAAGTCTACCCTCCTGCAAAGAATTCCAGAAGTCATCTGCTACCCTTAGTCGTTTGCCCCTGGCAACGGCTACCCCCACGTGCCCTTCAGGACATGGGCACCCTAAGCCCCATCAGGGCGTGTGTACACAGTCAAAACAGGGAAAGTGTCATTAGCTATCTAGTCAAAACTGCCCCCAGTCAGATTAGAACCAGGTCCCCTTCACCTGGACAGTGTAGTTTACTACTTCCTGTCAATTCTGGGTAGACAGGAGATAGTATGGGCAACCATGTCTTATTCCTCAAGGAATAAACACAATCTGAACCTAACTACTCTTTCATTTTCCTTTGTGTTCGTCCAGATTAACTAAGTAAACACCTACGTCCCACAGAGTAGAGCAGGAGACCGGGTATGCCAATACCATTTGCCACTTAGTGTAGGACTACGAGTTCTTCCAGATTGGAGAATTAGAATGTCAGAACACACACCATTTCACGGTCACCCATTCGGTATATGCGTTGTATCGAGCAGTAGAGCCCCAACCACTAGTACCTCTGCTTGCAAGGACAAATTGCTAGACCAACTTCCACCCATCCACCGCACCGTTTGTGTTGCCGGAGGGAGTGTTTGGTTGGCTCTGTGTTGGGCCTATCCGCTCAAGGGGCTCACCCGTTGAAGCTATTGGAGCGCCTCCAAGGGAACCCGCCTTTCAGCCACCGCACCGTTTATGTTGCCAGTTGAGGAATAAAGTTGTACCCGGCATCGTTCTGGTGCACCCAGATGGAAGAACACATTTAGATAGGGAACGCACATCGCCTGCTCCTATCTCCCGGACCCAGGTTCTTGAACCTAATGCCCTTCACCAAGAGAGGTGGGAAGGACGTTAGGGAATGACACAAAACTACTATCAATGTATTGAGCTAAGAAGCCCACAAGTCTGGGTAGCCGATCACATCACTGTATATTACGTGCGTAATTACAACCCTTATTGCCTGTCCAGAATTATGCATGCAAAAGGCACCCCCGCAATTGGAATTATTATTATTGAGAATTCTACTACTCGTGGTTAACCATGGAAGAAGTTCATGTAATCACGAGAGATGGCAGCACCCCTGTGACCTTGTGACGTCACAGCCGGCCCGCCTCAGAGACAGGGGTTATAATTTGTTGTCGCCTCCACACAGGACGATAAGAAACTTGCAGCGCGTCTGCACCCCCAATAAATGCACCCCCATGGTGGAATGCTACATTGACCCCCCCCCCCCCAACTTGAAAAACTGATGATTGGAGGAAATTTTGTATAAATACAGCCCCGGCTGCCAGCACCAGAGAGTGGCACCGGGCTCAGCGACTGAAGAGGACATGAGCCCAACTCCCAGTCTGCAAGGAGTTACCCTCCTCAGTCTGAAAGTACTTACCTTCCTCCAGTCCGCAAGGGCTCATTTTGCTCACCACTCCAGTCCGCCGAGGACTCTCTTACACCCAGTCTGCAGAAGGCTCTTCTTCAAGTCCAACCAAGGACTAATCTACTTCCTGCCGCAAACCCTCCTTCTATTACCTGAACCTTAAACCCTTGACAAGTCTGTGAAAACTCTCTCTCTCAAGACCTGCACGTCACCGAGAACCAGCACGAGACATCTACCAGTTACAGGTACACCCCACCTTAACCCGGTAACCCTTACCCCAGTCAACTTCCTTTGACTTCATGGTAACGAGCCGTCGCGTTTTGTATTGCTTACCTGATTAGCTTCCCCTTAATTACTAGCTGCTGTAAAGTTGCTCTCTCCTCAGGCTCGCCTAAGCCTGACACTGTTTGATTTCGTTATTTTTATACTATATTTGTCTCCAGTGTTCTGCCAAGTCAATTGAAATATAATTGTACTTTTTTTTTGTATTAGATATAATTATTGTGTTTACTCCCCAAGGACCAATTTCCGCAATAAACAACCATGTCACGTTAAATTCTTGTGTATCGTTACTAGTAGTTAGTGAACCCTTGCTTCCCATCTTGTGGTATTGTGTAAACTCTAGTAATCAGATGCACATCAAGAAAGTAAACAACGAGGTAGGGAACATCGCGCACTTGCCCGGGCTAACGTCAGCTCCACGTCTGAGGGTGAACCTCCGTTCAGGTGTCACGACCAAACTCCATGGCCCATTTCTCCGTATATTCCCTTGGATATTTCTACCCTGCTAGATCATCTGCTTGGTAGCCAGTGGTCACGGTATCCGACGGCGGAGTACGAGGAACAGGAGAAATTGCTAACTTAGGGGGACAAAACTAGTCCCCCCGCGACAACCCCGCTAGTTAGAAACCGAAAACCACTAGTAATGTTAAACTAAAGTCCGGACGGTGTATCAGAGTGGAACATCCTGCGGGCACAGTTCTCCCAAAATATTGATATATTACTCTTGCAACGGGAAATGGGATTCGGGTTCGACTCCCAGCACAACCCGACCCCCCCCCCCCCCCGTACAACACTCCCCCTCGGTAGATTTCATACCGACACATCAACCTACTCGCCCGCTTAAAGTTTCATCTGCCAGACAGCGCACCCCCATCTCCATGTCAGAATAAACTTCCCACCATTTCACCCATTTGGGATCTCTGGCATCCGTATATTGGTGACCCTAATAGTGAGAAGGATCGCGCTCCATGGGTGGGAAGTCACCTCTATCCGACTCACTCTGGGGTTTGACTCCCCTCCAAACTGTAGCAAGCCTACTCCCAAGTGGCCTAATACTACACCTAACCCCCTTACGCTTCCTAGGTCTAATTGAATAGTTAATATTTACCGTAGTAGGCCAAGCTAGGCTTGGCAGGTTGGTCAATGTCTCCACACTACCATCTAGGGTAGTTGCACCCCATAGCACACGTGTCAATATATGGTTTTCTAGAGCTGTAAGATTATATGGTATGTAGTAATTAATATAAAATAACATCAAAATGCTTATTAAAAAACACAATTCAACCATTTACATGAAGAATTCTAAGAACACCTTCTTACTGTACCTACATATTTTTACCATGTTTTAATCATAGCCTGTGCTACTACAACGAATACATGTTTGACTATGATTTTCCTATTTAGTAATATACTTTTAAATAAATTTTTATTGCATGTGGCACATATTTCTAAACACAGATTATTACAAATATATTGTCTCTTTTTTTCGCAGTAAAATTATTCCAAAAATCAAACAGCTTGCATCAGAAAGAGTAACAACAAAATTTGTCGTAAGTCAGCAATATCTTCCAAATGATTAGGTATCATTATTAATTTCAGGATATCCTAACATTTTTTAACAATTTATGTTATTCTCAAAATGTATCAATTTTACTAGTATAGTCGCTTATTCAACTGTGCAATGCTGCTTGAGACACGACAATACATGTTGTGGTATACAAACATTACTACTGTGGTGAAAAGCTACAAGCATGCAGATGTTTATATCAACAGTGACGTGTGCTGCAATGGGGTAGCTACAAGATGTGACTACCTTTGAAGGTATTGCGGTGACGTTTGACTATCGTATCAACCTAGCTTGATCTACTACGGCGAATACTACCTTTTCTATTAGACCAATGCAGCGTAAAGGGGTTAGGCGTAGTAGTAGGCCACTTGGGGGCAGGTTTTGTATGGGCTGTAGGGGAGTCAAAAAAGATTGCAGCTTAATATTACTGATGGTCTTGGTAGTTTGCCTAGTGAGGTTGTCACAGTGGCTAGTCTCGTCCTCCTGAGCGAGTAACTTAATTTGGTCCTCGTAGTCAGTCGTGGGGTAGCCTGGCCACTGTCTACCGAGCAAGTGATCTAAGGAGGAGATGATCTCTAAAAGAATGAATGGAGGGATAGGCTGTGGGACTAGCTCTTGGCTCACAGATTTAAGTTCGTCGTCTGTTGTTGAACTAACGATCGCATGTGCTAAGGCACGATGTTCCCTACGCCGTAGTTTGCTTTGTAATCCACTCATTCTACTGTACATCTGAGTCTTGGGATTACACAAGGTTAGAACTATGTAAAAAAGTAATTGCAAAGAAATAAATTTGACGTTAAGGTTTATTAGGGGATTCGACCCTGGAGAGAACCAAGAAAAAGAAATTACAAGAACAATAACAAAATATTATTGCCTTAGCAAAACACTGAGGAAAAATAATACGTAAGAACGTGAACGATGAGTCAGGCAAAGGCAAGCTATGAAACATATAAATTACAGCAGGTATGAAAAATATAAATATCTAAAGCAACGCAATTTTACAGTGGCTACCAAATTAAGGAGAAGCTAATTAGGCAGGCAACACGAAACGCAAAGGCTCGTTACTGCGGAGTCAAAGGAAGTTGACCGGGGTAAGGATTACTGGGTTTAAGGTGAGGTATACCTGTAGCTGGAGTTGACATCTCACTTGCATGTTTTCGGCGATGTGCAGGGGGGGGGGGGGGGGGGGAGAGAGAGAGAGAGAGAGAGAGAGAGAGAGAGATAGAGAGAGAGATAGAGAGAGAGAGATATAGAGAGAGAGATATAGAGAGAGAGATATAGAGAGAGAGATATAGAGAGAGAGAGAGAGATAGAGAGAGAGAGAGAGAGAGAGAGAGAAAAAAAAGTCTGCATCCTCTTCTGTCGCCGAGCCCTGCGCATCTGCCGGGGCTGGCTGCTGAAGCTGTATTTATACAAAATTTTCGGTTATCAGCATTTTTGCGGGGTGCAGGGTGTAGCATAGCCTTTCACCACAGGGGTGTGTTTATCGGGGGTGCAGATGTGGCGCAACTTTCTTATTGCCCTGCGTGGAGACAATGACAAATTAAAACCCCTGTCTCTGAGGCGAGCTGGTCATGACATGACAAGGTCACGAGGGTGCTGCCATCTCTCGAGATTGGAGGAACTTCTTCCGGAGCTAGCCCCGAGTAGTAGAATTCACAATAATAATTATTCAAATCGCAGGGGTGCCTTTTGGATGCATAAATTTGGGTGGGCAATGGGTATTGTAATTACGCACATAATTTACAATAACGTAATAGGCTACCCAGGTTTGTGGGCTTTATTAGCGCGATACATATATTCTGGATTGCCACTTATATATTCTGCCCCTGAGCGCACGTGGCTTGTAGATGGGGCAAATTTGTTGTAGAGCACGCAGTCTCACTGCCCAACATGCTGGCATGCATCAACAGTCAAGCATGGACACTGGCTTCCCTCCATTCAAGCTCAGCATGTTAACTGAAGGTCCTCTGTGGTAGTTTACAAGGCACCCAATATCCAAAATTCTTTAAAAAAGAGATAATTGGATAACAGTGATCTCAGATACGTGTGTTTACTGTTCTGCCAATAAACAGATATAAACCGAATTGGCTGGATTATCACTTGCAGCTACTACTCTTTCTCAACGTACTTCCTGTTATTTCCTGTTTTGTCCAAACGAACCTCAGACACTTGACACGTGACGTCCTATGAAGGCAGAGGACAACCTCACAGTCGGGCACTGTTTTATTTTCATGTTGGTTAAGGACACAAGGATATATAAAATACCTGGCACTTAGTATTGTAGGACCGGATCATGGCCGGTGTGTAGAGCACGGCGTGTGGCCTGCCGGCTTGGCACAAAGTCTGTCATCAGTTTCACAGTTCTGCAGATGGATGGGTACACTTCCACAGGTTTACCTTACTGGATGGTGGACCGGGGTGGCTGCTGACCCAGTCACGGTGTTGGGTGATGGTTGCTTCTAATGATAATGCGACCTGGTGCTGGCTTGGTGTGACAGCTACTGTAGCTGGTTGGAGCCTGGACAGGGCTGGTTTTCTTGTATCCCCGAACCAGTGGTTGGTAATGCCATATGGGATGTTCTCATTTCGTTTGATGGCTGCAACTAACGGGTGCGGATACCCGGCTGTCTTTATGGGGGCTGAAAACACGGAGTGGAAGGCAGCTGGGAGGTGAGGCTTCTCCAGCTGGCGGACAACTTGAACTCTCTCCCATGGGGTTAAGCTGTGAAATGTAGTAGTTGGAGTTGGGTTGCAACTCTTGGTACTTAGAAGGCAGTTAGAGGTGGTAACTGCCTTTCTGTCCTGCCACTGTGCACCACTCCTCTGGGTGTATGGAGTACAGTTAGGGTCTATTACTGGCCTCGTAAGAGGTATGCAGGCAATGTTCAACCCTAACTAGGTGTATTTCCAAAAATCAAATCAGGACAGACAGGAGTCGTACCCGGTGCTCTTTATTCCAGCACATTTCAGCACAGTGAAAACAGAGAATTGGGTTTCCTCAAGTTGCCAGTCAACAACAGTTGGGTGTGGGCCTAGAAGAGGTCAGGCCTCCAGAAATAGACTCCTACTCTTTCCGGCACAGTTCAGCATGGTGGATGGAGTATAGCCGCCTTATGGGTTGTCTTCCGAGTGGTGGAGGCTCTACCTTACTGTACACCAGGTGCACAGTATGGGTGGCCGTCTAATCTGTATGTGATGATGTACATGCATCACGACAAAGGGCGCTTGCAGTTCTACACTAGGTTCGGTAAAATGGTAAGACAATTCCGCGGTCTCCTGCTTAACTCTGACGGACTTAGTATCTACTGGAAACAAGCACAATTACCCTGGGAAATAAATACTCAGTAGTGAGTGAAAATACGTATATATTGTGCGTAGAATAAATATGGTGACCCGTACTACCTCCTAGCTACCAAAGAGTTGAATGGAAGCAACTCTACCTAATGCCTGGTGAAGGGGACCTGAGTCTATCCTGAACAAGGTAGAAATCTGCTAGGTGGCTATGAAAACAACTTGACCTAACTATCCTAAAACCGTTATGGCGAAGGGTGTCCGCAGTCCTACACTAGTGATGCGTGACGTCCTGAGGGTAAAAGAGGAACGGCACCAAATCACAGAGATGCTTGGTGTGTGCTAGGTCAAGTGCACCCGGTAAGTTGTTTTGGAATGATTCAGTCTTTACGAAGTAATGGAGCACGTCCAGTGTAAATAACTGGCCTGGTAGCTTTAAGGCAGAGCACAAAATCAGCATCAGATTCCATAAGAATGACTTTGCGTTTCAGCAGATTTGCTCTGGGCTGTATACCTGGGTGACGCGTAGCGTGTGGAGGTTGCTTAATCCATGTCAACTCTGGCTGATGTGAGTTTGAGCTATGTTTGTCAGCAGGAGCTCGAAGGTTGGGTTGGTCATAGGGATTGGTTCTGCTGGCTCAAGTCCCCAAAAGTGTGGGTTGACGATTCCTAAGGACTAGTCCTGTCCACTTAAGAAAGCTCCAAACATGGGGCATGTTTCTTCGCTCAGATGAATGTGGGAGCTTTGAAGAGGTCCTTGGGAATCTCTGGTGTAGATAGTCTTTGCAGATGGCGCAATGCCTGGGCTTGATCCTTCTGTGAGAGTTTCATGAGTGCAGCCCAGAGAGGGTTAAGATCCTGCTGATGGCTGGAAGCAGTGAGCACCTGTCTAACCTTCTCTTGGATACCACTCCGTAAGGAGTAGGGCATTAGGACAGAATCACACTTTCAAGTCTGTGAACAAGATAGCACGTGACGTGTTGTCCTACACTGGTGTACAGCCACGTGAAGTGTCTGTCAACCAAGGGCGGTATTTCTATCCCAGCATTCGGCGTAGAAACGCGATGCATACTGAGAGTCAGGTCTTGTCAGTGGACAGTCCTAGCATGTAGATAAGGGTCTCAGGAGGGATAGTCTTCCCCAACTCAGAGAACACTAACTTAGGTGCCAGGGGTGCGGTGGAGAGAGTATCCACTGAGCAGGCAAACTGACCTCGAGAAAATGAATACCTAGTGTTAGGGCTGTACCGTTCTGTACACCATGGTGCACAGAAAGGATGGCTGTCCAATGTGCGTGTGGGTACTCTATAAGTGTATTGCGCTTTAGAAGTAACTTCCCCAATCACCAGCAATCTCTTGGGCAGGAGTGAAGTCTATTGGAAGAGGAATTACTACTATGGGAAACATACCCTTGAGTTGGCGAAAACATTTGTTTATTTGTTTGATGGAAGTGAACAGGGTGGTGTCACACTACCTCCTAACATCAGCAAGAGCTTACGGAAGCTTAACCTATTCTGAGCCATGTAAAGGTGACCGGTCCTAAGTTAACAATTGCTGGGTAGACAAGCGTTATGTAACTAACTTTAACTGGTAGTACTCCTACTTGTGTTTACCCAGAAGCATGTAGACAACGTTGGCGATAGTATGGCTCTTTAGCATTGTGTGCGGTGAAGAAAGGCTAGTAGAAGGATATCTTTGGCACAAATGCGGTGAAAGAAAACGGCACAAATGTGGTAAAAGAACACGGTAGGATGGAGCTAACAAGCAGAAAGGTTAAGATCTCTGGCAAAGTTTGTGGTGGAGAAAACGAAGACTGGTCAGGAGTGGATGAGCGACCCACAATTTATACTCTGGCTGGTGGCGGCATGTTGTGGTACTCAATGCCTTGGATGCATAGCCTTGGTGGCTTTGCCAGTGAACAGTATACTCTTCAGGCTTGAACGTCCATTCTTGCTATCGGTAGACAGTACACTCTGGTGTCTTGTGATGTGTGGTAACAATGAAAACTCCATAGGAATCGAGTGGTAAGGCTTGATGACTAATGAGGCAAATTTGTTTAATCATTTTTGAAAAGATGTCATGTGTCACTATGTTCAGTAAAATGGTAAGACAAGTCCATGGTCTACTGCTTTGACGAACATAGTATCTACTGGGGATAAGCACAATTACCTTGGGAAATAAATACTCAGTAGTGAGTGAGCATATTTATATATTCTCTGTCCTAGCTATTAAAGAGTTAAACAGAAGTAACTCTACTATTGCCAGGTGAAGGGGGACAAGGGTCTATCCTGAAAAAGTAGAAATAAGCTAGATGGCTATGCAAACAACTTGACCTGACTATCCTAAAACTGTTGCCCAGAAGGTACTTGCAGGAGTTACATACCAGAAGGGTAGGCAAGGCAAAGGGCGTCCATGACTTATTTAGGGGTTGCTGGTGAAGAGCCCCTATAAGGTGATGGTGGTGAAGTCCGCAACGAGCTTCTGGTAGGTTGCGAGGATCTGGTGAAGTCGCTGAAGAGCTTCGGTGAGGTCGTGAGGACCTGGTTGTCAGTAGAGAGCCCCAGCACACTAGGTGGTGGAGAGAACTACTGAAGATGAACTCGTAGGCTGCTGGTGAAGTTGTTGAAGAGCTTCTGATAGGTCATAAGGACCTGGTGGTGGGCAGAGAGCTTCAGCACAAGAAGTGGTGGAGCGAGCTGCTGGAGATGAACTGCAGAATATTAACAACGCTCTGGCATAAATACTGTCAGCCCGCTCTCGACTGAGGGTGAGGGGAGTAAGCTGTAATTTTGTCTGCTAATAGGTTGAGCCAGTTTTGTCTGCTGATGGCATGAGCGATAGGGGTGCCAACCCTCGGCACTTCCTGGAACATCTTGACCACTGGCTGCGGTGTTGGCTGCTCGGCCGGTGGTTTCTTCACACACTGGGGAGGCAACCATGTTTCCAGAAGGCAGGCGAACAGTACAATCTGTGGCATCTGTAATACCCCCCGCAACAAGGGAAGTATCATGTAAGCACTCTCTAGCTTGTAGTTCAGTGGTTTGACCTCATCTGGGTGACGTGAAGGCACGTGCTGATGAGACGAAGTCGTTTAGTATTGACGCGTGATGCTTATACAACTAATCTAATACGATTACAACAGATCACCAACAGTATCTTTTCCGCCACTACAGGTGTGTGAGACACATTGCCTACCCTACAGGCAAAGGGAAGATATGAGTGTATTCTCTCCACTTGGA